>PJEM01000700.1:0-423066 GCA_004023845.1 Helogale parvula
GTAATCTGGAATTTTCAATCACTCGACCTCAGCATCCGTAGACTTCAGCTTGGCAGGAGCAGGAACTTCAAACTCATGTTTGCGGTTACCAAGTAATGAGGCTGTTTGTGAAGCTGACAAGAATAGACTTTATTGGCATCACTTCTGTTGTGTGCCTGAGATTGCATTCACATCTCTGGAAACGAAAAAAGATACTATCTTGGAAGCACTGGGGCCCCTTGTGAGAACATGGTTAATCTTACTGTTGGGAGACAAACGGCTGTAATCATTCCTCTGTGTGTCACAGATAAGTCTATTGGGAGCCTGTGTTGGGAGAGAGTTACTCTGGATGGAAGAACCAACCAAATGGATCATCTGAGAAAAGCTAGTGGTGGTGAAAAGAACTGAAGATGACCCTCAGTCCAGGAAATATTTGGGTCTTACAACAGGAAAAGCAAACAGTAATTCAATTAAATTAAATCTATGGCTATTGATCTTTGGTGTTATTTGTTGATTTATTTTGGTGTGTATTTATCTGCAGTAGTTAGCTAAAACACTTTCAATTGTTTTTTGTTTTGTTTCATTGGCTTCATTGCTGTTGTTTATTACCCAACCAGAGATGCAGAAGAGATTCTCTCAAGGTTAAGGATCTGGGAGTACCCATCTATCTCAGGTTACTATTCTTTTATTAATTATTTCACTTAAAAAAGCCAACACACACTTAATGAACCCTTACTCTGTGGTGGCATTTCTCCTCTAGATACTGAAGATTATGGATAGGAACCAGATGGGTATGACTTCACCTCCAAAGATAGCACATTCCAGGTAGCAAAGGCAGACACCATGTAAATTATCATGGTAATTACTAGGAAAAAAGTAAATCAGGATTCATGATCATGACTAGAGTTGAAAGGGTACTTTAGACTGAGTGGCAATGAAGGTGCCTTTTATAAGAGCTGGTCTGAAAGATAAAAAGGCACTCATGTAACGACCTAAGGGAAATATTTATGATCATAAAGATTAAAATCATAGCAAATTCAATGTCTGTAAGATGGGTAGGAACATGAAAAACTCAAGCGTAAAGTGCCCTGTGTGGTTGGAATGGAATGATATAAAAAATAAGTAGTATGTGGGTAGATTTTTTATTGTTCTTCAACTTTTCTGTTTGTAATAAAAAAAAATAAACAAAAATGGTATGGAATAAGGAGGAGAGCTAGGGAGAAGCTAGATCTTACAAACTTTATAGGTCACGACAAAAGGCTTGAGTTGGGTAATGAGTACAAGGAAATAAAAACCAATGAAACATTTTATGCAGAAAAGTTGCGCAAATTTAAATTACCATACAATTTGTCTTAGAACTTTGTGGGAAAGGACTATAGAAGGACAGAGCAGGAAAGCAGGTGGATCACTGAAGACACTGTTACAGTTGTACATACTGGATATGATGGTGGCTTGGCCAAGAATGGGTGGTGCAGATGAAGAAAAGAAGGTCCATTCAGAATATATTTAAGGATGTAACCAAAGGACTTGCTGAAGGATTTGATGTTGAGCACGAGGGACAAGAATGAAAGATAAATTCTAGATTTCTGATTTTTTAGATTTAGCCAAGTTGAATATTTCAAGTTTACTCTTTCCCTGGTCAACATTTCTAGGATGCTCTTCAATATGGTTAGGGATGATTTTGGCGATCACAATTATTTCAGACATACACAAATTGCTCATGTGAAGAAGAGGAGTGGAACAAACAGATGGATAACTTACACATGTAGAGTTGGCAGGAAGTTAAATCAAAATGTAGGTGGAAATAGAGACTAAGAGAAAATGGACTCTACATAATCAACTTTGGAGACAATGCTTCCAAATATACTTCTGGGTCCATTCTATGAAAATCATAAACTAGTGATTATAAGATCTTCACCTTAAACAGCTGATTATTTCATGAACACTGAAAAGAGTTTCATGAAGTAGTCATGCAGGACAAGAACATGTAAGTTAGTTGGGGTATGTTTAACTGAGTTTTGGAAATTCAAAATACCAAGAGCTTAAACAAGAGACTGTTTTCTCACATATAAAGACACAGAGAAAGATGATATGGTCTCCTAGCCAGAGAACCAGGCTCCTTCTATCTTAGGGTCTTATAGTCATGTCCATAATCCAAAATGATACACCACTACATCCACATTCCAGAACAAAAGAAGAGAATACCTTTTCCCTTTGAAGGAATGACTGATCATTTTGACTGATACCCTGACCATAAAAACTTAGTCACTTGGCCATATCTAAATACAAATGATATTAAGGATAGTGTATTTATTTTTATTCTAGCTCAGTCTTTTTTTTTTAGGGGAAAAAAGTATTTTCTAGAAGGAAGCAAGTATATAATTAAAGGCTTTAAGCAGGACTTTTTTAGAGATAAAATAAGGGAAAATTCCTTTCCCAGGAGGCAGAGAAAACCCTGACCTATCTGTTTATTATTTACAGGTTCGTATCTCTTTCTTCTATTAAAATGTGTCTATACCTCTATCCCTTTGGGCAGTATGTGTTCATACTATTCACTCAATAAAACTTTTTATTGAAAATACAGATCGATGGATTAATAATTAGTCCATGAAAGATCATGATAACAGTGGAAAACTCCTGATGATTTATTTGTCCATATATTTTTTTGTCTTTGTTTCCTTTTCCTCTTTTCCCACAAAATGGACCCAATCCTCAGGCTAGATGAAGGAGGGTAAAGAAAGTATACTCCTATGTGTAGAATATCTGGGAGATAAAGAAGTTATTCTTCCTTAAGAAAAGGTGGAAGGCAGGGCGCCTGGGTGACTCAGTCGGTTAAGCATCCGAAGACTTTGACTCAGGTCATGATCTCACGGTTCATGGGTTTGAGCCCCGTGTCAGGCTCTGTGCTGACAGCTCAGAGCCTGGAGCCTGTCTTCAGATCCTGTGATTCCTTCTCTTTCTGACCTTCCCCTGCTCATGCTGCCTATCTCTCTCAAAATAAATAAAAACATTAAAAAAAAAAGTTTAAAAAAATAAAAAAAAGAAGTGGGAGGCAATGGTTATAGTACTTAGTAGAAACTCAAGACATGTTTGTTGAAGGGAGTGAAATATTATATAAAGAGAAATTGAAGGACAGAAGGGAGGTCCCTGGCCCTATAGAACAAGGTAGATATAAAAAGTCTTCCTCCTCAGTGAAGGGTATCTCAGAGTGTGGTGAAGTTCAAGAGCATGAGCTTCTCCTGTATGAGGTAAAAGTTTGTATTGGCAGTAGCAGTGGGGCCCCAGACACTTGCATCTCAGCCACCACCTCTGCAGAGGGAAGAGCCCTCCAGAACAGGTACCTACAGCAAAGCAAATTCAGCAGAAATCACATCTTATGATGTGGCGCTATCAAGTCAAAACTTTTGCCAAAAAAGTTTCCATGGAAGAAAGACTTTATGATTATTATCTCTGGGAAGATACAAAAATCACTCTGCTAGTTTATAGGTGCTGTTTATGGAGACCAAAGAAAACTCTCAAGGGTTTGGTACCAGAATGCCAATCAACACTTATAGATCAGGTTGGGTTGTAGTCCTATCACTTTTCATCAATATGTATACTGCTTTCAGTCCTGGTGGATGATGAGTCAGTATAAAGAATATCTAGGTCTTTTAGAAATCTGTGGACCAGATTGTTAATTGTCTCCAGTGGCATACTGATGGAAATGTCCTGTCCTGAAACAGATTTATATCTTACTCAAAAATTACAAACTCAAGAGTCATTGTGGTTTTTTGGTTGGTTCTGGCCATAACATCAACACCAATCAGTCAAGTAACATTTGGATGTTCATAATCTTCTGGCCACCTTATGGTGTGTTGGGAAGACTCTTGCCCCCTGGTAACACACACATACTCACTTGATGGCTACCGTGTGGCTTCTTTGAGAGCCATGAGATTTTTCTCTTGCATTCCCAAGGATTCCCATCACTTGTGTTGCCATCCCAGGTGACTGGACATGGTAGACCTGATCATAGACATGGGCCGGGGCTAAAATAGCACCCATGATCTCTCTTGCTATTCTTTAAATATTTGCCTTTATCTCCTCCATGCTGGGTGCTCCATGTTCATGAACACTAAGGTGAATACATTCCTGCTTTCAATGAGTACGTAGTCTAACGAGCAGGGATGAATACAGAAATTAGCACTTGGAGTGGCTGGTCAAGTAGATACAAGCAGGAAATAAAAATCTACCAGGTCTGATAACAACATTCTCCAGGACCTATGTCTGAGCTTTGTCTAGTTCATGATGAAAATAGAATTAAGGAGAGGTGATCAAAAGGAAACAGCACTCATCAAGCATCTTTGCGCCAGGCTTCAACTGTATTAAGAAAATAAACTTGTCCTCATAAAAAGCTTAGTGTATATTATTTTTCTAATTCTGATATGAAGCAAGGTTCACCACAGAATTCTTCAAACACGTGTAGTAACAGGAGATGCTCTCTCTCCTCTTTCTTATTATTTTCTACTGGAGCAATTTCCCCAAAACACACATGGAATCCTAAATGAGGAATGACAAACTGCTCTTGCTTTGAACAGGAAAGAAATCTGCCCACTCTGGTTCTAATCCTGCCAACGGCCAACAGATGGGTGGCATAGGTGCATGACAAATAAGGCCCATTATCCTCACATCAGTGTCTAATACCCACAGTTGTGTCCCAGCACAAGGCTGAGACTTCTACATTCAGTGGGCATTTGGGTTCCTCTCACTACTTTTTCGTTAAGTGTAATCTGATGATTCTCTGTGTCTAAGGATCCAACAAGTGAATTTCAGCTACTGGGGAAACTGCTTCCCCACCTGCATTTGGCTTCATAGCCTACAGGGCTATAGGCAATGTTAACACGCTGGCTCTTTCTTTTCTACTCCCTTTCAAACACAAGGTACAGACTCCCTACCAGCTCAGTTCTTTGTCATTATTATTACGATCATTAGTAATAATAGGTTGGTGTTGTAGAGTGCTCTTCTTACCAGCTTAAAGCACTTCCCTTTGATATTAACTCAATTACTCTACCAAACTACTACTACGATTTTTTTTTTAATGAAAAGATACTATAATGATGGGGTGTGTAGGGGCAGCAATGTAAGAAGGATATAGGTTCCTTAAAATTTTGAAATTACATTATTTACAGTAAAATCCACTCTTCCCTTTGCATTGCTACTGCACAGTCAATTTTCTATTTCAATCAGATTCTATTCATTTCTTTACACATTGCGTTTCAAGAACTCTTAATGTAAAATTTAAGTATGGAAATAAATATTCCTACTTTGGTCCAATTGTACCTATTTTCTGCCACTTCTTTGTTAGTGGTGATTATCTTCTTTATACTTAAGAGTCTCAATTTCAGAAATGATCTTGTGTGATAATGCTTTCTCTAGTTTCAATGTATATCTAAAATGATTATTTTCACTTATCCTTTTTAGCCTTAAGAAATCCAACAGAAATCTCATTAAGACCATTTTAGCCTTTATCCCAGCCTTCACTACTACTGTTTTCCCTTGTTTTCCTAAAATTCACAGTCACCATGACTTTATCATTCTGTAATTTAACCCCAATCAATCTCAATTAATATTCTTTTCTGTACCCTTCTGCCCTTCTGTCTCTGCATGACTGTCTTTTCCTCTTACTAAAATATTCTCTATCTCCCTAATCCTAACTTGGCTATTCATCTTTGAAGACCCAAGCAAAAGTCAGCTCTTCTCTTTAATTCTTTGTAGACACCTATGATTATTGAAAAAACATAATTGTTCAATGACCATCTGTATCACTTTACTTGTAGGTGTCATATATTCAGACATTCACTTATATTTATGGGTATGTACACAACCATACTAAAATTAAACGTACCTTGACAGTGGGAAATAGTCCTGGTCCCTGTTGTATATAACACATAATGATGATCAATCGATACTTGTTGAATGTATTAATATCATACATTCATTAGTTACTCAATAGATACATGCTGCATATGAGGTAAGGGAATGAAAGGTTTAATGAAAAAAAGGTCTCAAAATTAAATGTTGTCCGGATACGTTAGTTGACAAGGCAAGAAAATGACATTGTGGAGAGGGGTAGCTAAGCCTTTTCTTATTCCCCTCAACTTTTGTTTCTGACATTTCATCATCTCTTTGTGGATGTACCACTCCACGCTGGGTCATGGTAGCACTAATCCAGTCCAAATTTAGAAACATATACATCTCTTTAGCTTCAATAGCAGGCCGGGCCATATCATCGAACCGTTGTGAAATCTTCCATTATTACACATGCATAGCCTTTCTAATTGTCAACATCACCCACCAAAATGGGTATTTGTTACAACTGATGAAACTACATTGACATTATCACCCAAAGTCCATAGTTTACATTAGAGTTCACTCTGAGTTGTCCATTCTATGGGCTTGGACAAATGAGTAATGACATGTACCCTTCATCAAAGTATCATACAGATAGTTTTACTGCCCTAAATATCCTCACTGGTCAACCTATTTATCCTTCCATTCCCCCTAATTCCTGGTGACCACTGACCTTTTGGTGGCAACCAATGACCAATGGTGACCCTTGTCTCCACAGTTTTGCCTTTTCCACAATGTAATATATATGGAATCATATAGTACATAGACTTTTCAAATTGGCTTCTTTTACTTGGTAATATACATTAAAGTTTCTTCCATGTTGTTTCTGCTTGATAGCTCATTTCCTGTTAGTGTTCAGTAATCTTCCATTGGCTGGATAGACTATGAACTTTCTATTCACTTACTGAAGGACACCTTGGTTGCTTCCAAACTTTGGCAATTATGAGTAAAGTTGTTATAAACATCCATTTTTTTGGTATGGATATAAGTTTTCAGCTCCTTTGGCTAAACATCTAGAAGCATGATTGCTGATCATATGGTAAAATATATTTTAATATTATAAAAGGAAAAAAAAACCAAAACACTCATCTCTTCCAAAGTAGCTATGTCATTTTACATCCCCACCCCCCCAGCAATAAATATGAGATCTTATTGTTAACTCCAAATGCTGACAAGGATGTGTATCGGTGTTCAGGATTATGGTCATTAAAATAGGTATGTAGCATTTTCCTAATGATATAGGATATGGAGCATCTTCTCAAATATTTGCCATCTCTACATATTCTTTGAGGAGGTGTCTATTAAGGGGTTTGGCCCATTTTTTAAACTGAATTGTTTTCTTTACTGTTAAGTTTTAAGAATTCCTTGTATGTTTTGGATAACAGCTCTTTACCTGATAAGTCTTTTGCAAATATTCTCTCCTAATTAGTGACTTTTTTATTCCCCTGATACTGTTTTTTGCAGAACTGACACTTTTAATTTTAATAAAGTCCACCATCTCTTCAATTATTTATTTTTTGAGTTGTGCCTTTGGCAATATATATAAAAGGTCATTGCAATACTCAAGGCCATCTAAATATTCTATGTTTATCTTCTATGAGTTTTATAGTTTTGCATTTTATGCTTAGATCTGTAATCAATTCTGTTTAATTTTTGTGACAAGTGTAAGGTCTATAGATTTTTTTTTAAATGTGGCTATCAAGTTATTCTAGCACTATTTATTGAAAAAAATGATCTTTTCTGCATTGTATTGCCTTTTTTGCCTTTGTCAAAGATCAGTTGACAGTTTAAATAGATCAATCTCTGGATTCTCTATTTTGTCTCCTTGATCTACTGTCTATTCTTTTACAAATATCACATTGTCTTGATTACTGTAGCTTGAGGGTAAGTGTTGAATTTGGGGGCCATCAGTTCTCCAACTTGGTCTTTCTCCTTCAATATTGTGGTGGCTATGCTGGTTTTATTGACTCTCCATATAAATTTTAGAATCAGTTTATTGATATACATAAAGTAACTTACTGAGATTTTGACTAGGATTGTATTAAATCTACAGATCAAGTTGATATGAACAGACAACTTGACAATATTGAATATTCCCATCCATCAAGATGCAATATTTCTCCATATAATTTAGCTTTGATTTCTTTCATCAGAGTTTTATAGTTCTGCTTATGTAGATTTTCTTTAAAAATGTTTTTAATAAATATTTGGTTTTGAGAGAGTGAGTGAGAGGGTGTGCAGAGAGAGAGAGAGAGGGAGAGAGGGAATCCCAAGCGGGATCCAACGCTATCAGCTCAGAGTCCAATGGGGGTCTCGAACCCACAAACCATGAGATCATGACCTGACATGAAATCAAGAGTCAGATGTTTGGGGCGCCTGGGTGGCTCAGTCGGTTAAGCCTCCGACTTCGGCTCAGGTCAGATCTCATGTTCATGGGTTCGAGCCCCGCGTCAGGCTCTGTGCTGACAGCTAGCTCAGAGCCTGGAGCCTGCTTCCGGTTCTGTGTCTCCTTCTCTCTCTGCCCCTCCCCCTCTCATGCTTTGTCTCTCTCTGTATCAAAAATAAATAAAACATTAAAAAAAAATTAAAAAAAAAAAAAAGAGTCAGATGTTTAATGACTGAGCCACCCAGGAGCCCCTCCTCATATAGATCTTGTACATATTTTGTTGGATTATATCTAAGTATTTCATTTTTGAGGTGGGTAGTATAAATGATATTGTTTTTAAGTTTAAATTCCACTTGTTCATTGCTGGTATGTAGTGAAGTTATTGCTTATTAGTTCATGTTTTTGTTGTAGATTCTTTGTTTTTTTCTATAGAGATGACTGTGTAATCTATGAACAAATAGAGGTTTTTTTTCCTCCTCAATCAGCACACTTTTAATTTTCTTTTCTTATCCTACTACATTAACTAAGGTTTCCAGTACAATGTTGAATAGGAGTGGTAACAGGGGACATCATGCCTTATTCCTAATTTTAGTGGATGCTTCTAGTGTCTCGTTATTAAATATGATTACAGCTGTAGAGTTGGTTGTGTTTGTTGGTAGAGATTCTTTTTTTTTTAAACGTTTTTATTTATTTTTGAGAGACAGAGACAGCGCTAGCTAGCTAGCCTGACGTGGGGCTCGAACCCACGAATGTGAGATCATGACCTGAGCCAAAGCTGGACGCTTAACAGACTGAGCCACCCAGGCGCCCCCGTTGGTAGAGATTCTTAATCAAGTTGAAAAAGGTTCTTTTCTTCCTAGTTTACTGAGAGGTTTTATTCTGAATCAGTATTAGATTTTGTCAAATGCTTTCCCCCCCCTGCATCTATTGATATGATCAGATGCTTTTTCCTTTTTACGCTACTGATGCAATGGATCCAATTAACTGATTCTGAATATAATTCAGCCTTGCATACCTAGAATAAATCCTACCTACTCATCCTAGTCATGATGTATTCCCTCTGCTTCTAGCCTCCGAAAGAGAAAATAGAGATTTGGTGTAATTTCTTCCTTAGATGGTTGGTGGACTTCACCAGTGAACCATCTGGGTCTGGTAATTTCTATACTGTAAAGTTATTAATAATTGACATAATTTTAAATAGATATAGGTCTATTCAGATTATTTATAACTTATGTTTTGGAAAATTATGTATTTTTAAGGAATTGGTCCATTTCATCTAAGGTATCAAATTTGTGGGTAAAATATTTTTCATAATATTCCTTTGTGTTTCTTTCAATATCCATGGGATCTATATTGATGTCCCTTCTTTCATCTCGGATATTAATATTTTTTGTCTTAATATTTTGTATTCTTTCTCTTTTTTCATAGAGGCTAGAGGCTTATCAATTTTATTGATCTTTTCAAAGACCCAGCTTTGGTTTCATTGATTTCTCTATTGATTTCCTGTTTTCAATTTTGTTGATTTCTGCTCTAACAGTTTATCTTTTTTAAGCTTGCAGTCACAGGACCCTGCCTCCCTGACAATCTCCCCCCCATAAACATTTCTTGCTTCACTTGGGAACTTCTCAAAGTATAGACCTAGGATGACAAAACCACAGGGGAAAAATGGGGCTTCCTTTTCAAGTTGTCCTGTCTACTCTGAGGACCTGACTCACCCTCCCTAGGAGACTAATAGTGGGACTGATAGTTCCTTCTCTGCAAAGAAGGTGTCACCTACCACTCACAGGGGTGTCCAGGTTTTTATTCTAGGAAAGACAGCCAGATCAGACCACATCAACATACTATGCATAGAAAAAATGTTCATGTATAGAAATGAAAAATTACTCAGTTTTCAACTTCAATTCTGTTATTCAATTCAGTTATAATATTGAAACTCATTTATTCATTGGAGGTACTCAGCAAATATCAGTTAACTAAAAAGATGTTTAGATGATTGAAATTTTATATAGTTTTCACATCCTTTATATCATTTGCTTTTAATGGAAACCTGACCTCTTTATCTAAGAAAGATCACTTCCTATCATTATCACTGGTCTATTTACACAATTTTGGTTCTCTCTCTTCATCAGACACCTTAATATTGTAAACAGAATCTCCATCACCTCATTTCCTCTTACCTCTCCAACAGCATTTAAGATCTCAAGTAGCGGGAAACATTATATTCATACAAGCAAGATTCAGTAATGAAAAAGTAATTATAGTGGTCTACAAAGAACATCTTAAAATGCTACAGTTCAATATTCTTTGGTACCACAGATAAACTCTGTTGCCTTTTTTATTCTTGATGTTACATTTTGAGCTGTGAATGTCTCCACATTTGGTGTTTTAATGGTATTAACAGTATTATTGTCAAATTGATAAACCCGGTACTGATGTTGCGAGACGTGGCAACTTCTAGTGGTGTCAGTGGCACCAGGTACATCTGCATGGCTGAGACCTACATTATGAAGAAAGGTAGGAATACAGAGATCCAAGGAAGAGACAAGAGTAGAGATAAGTGAATGGAAAAGGTGGAAATGTACAGAAGAAAGAAAAGTAGTTGGGGAAGGAATAATAATGTAGAAATTGATAACTATCATGGGCTCACCATGGTATTTAAGTGCTTAGGACTTCCTTAGAATAAAGGTTTTGTCCTCACCCCAACACTGATTTTGTATTCTATTCATTTTATTTCTAGAGTTATAGTTCTGTTCCCATTTCTAGGATATAAATGCCTGCTGAAAATTGCTCTTTCAATGCAAGGCTAGTATGGTTCTTCAGTTCACATCTCAATGAATGACTGAAAAACATAAGTGATATAAATATCATACACACACTTGTATTTGTACTTACATACTGTTTAATAGGTGTTTTCTGTAGGATTCATCCAAAAGATTATTTGCTTCTGAATTTTATTTGTTGAAAGCAAACTCTATCATTTCCTAAATTAATATTTTCCCATTTTAAGGAAAAGTTCCTAATAATTCTTATCAGTTTTAACTTTGGTTGTATCTACAAGTGAAAACATACATGTTTATAGAAACTCAAAAGCTCATAAAAGGAAGTTAAATTATTCAGTTTGCAAAATGAATAGGCATTACCGAGCCCATCCTAAATCTATAGAAGATGGCTCTTTCTTATATATAAAAGCCCAGTGTGGGGCTCAAACCTATGAACCATGAGATCATGACCTGAGCTGGATCACAAGTTGGATGCTCAGCCAACTAAGCCACCCAGGCACCCCAACATATTTATATTTTTAAACCAGAGATGTTAGATTCAAATATTTTTTAGATTCAAATATTTTTATAATTTTTAATGTTTTTTTTAAATTTATTTTTGAGAGACAGAGAGAGAGAGTGTGAGCAGGGTAGGGTCAGAGAGAGAGGGAGACACAGAATCTGAAGCAGGCTCCAGGCTCTCTGAGCTAGCTATCAGCCCGGATCCTGACGCGGGGCTCAACCCCACGAACCATGAGATCATGACCTGAGCCAAAGTCAGATGCTTAACCGACTGAGCCACCCAGGCACCCCTCAAATATTTTTTAAAAGCAAAATAAGATATCACATTTAGTTTTCTCTACCTGCTCCTTAGGACACAGACTATGAGACAGACAGACAAATTTTTTGCAGTTCCTTAGCATTTGTTATGATAAATATAAGTTTGCACGTACACACCCTGCCCTGTCTATTCTTCCGCTTCCCCTCAAACAATAGCTCAGACAACTTTCCATCACCTTTCTATACTTATGTCAGGTGCATTCCCACAGCAACTCCAGAAAATTTTCTAGGGGATATGACCAACCACATTCTTCATCTTAAGACTCAATAGGAGAATAGGGGGAAAAGGAAAATCGATGCAATTGCCAATTTGCAAATCCGGCTCTTAGAGACAAGCATGAGGAAGCAGAATTAAGGCGACATACACACTAGTAAAGCAATAGGACATATTTATGGCAAGTAAACTTATAAGAAAATATTTATCCTTCCAAATCACTGGTGAAATAAAAATGAAAAGAATAATATTTCATTTTCAAATATCAAATAGACAAAAACAATTTATCTTCAGTATTGGCTAAAGTTTAGTGCAAAGAGTACCCAATATTGCTTAGCAAAAGTTAATTAGAAAATTTTGGGTATGTGTAAGCAAAACTTTACATATTTTTACTGTATTATATTAACTTCAGGTATACACTATAGTGATTCAACAGTTCCATAAATCACCCAGTGCTCATAGCAATAAGTGCATTCCTTAATACCAACAGCATTTTTCCCAACACTAGAATAAATAATTCTAAAATCTGGATGGAACCACAAAAGACCACAAAAAGTCAAAGAATACTCTTTTTAAAAAGACATTTTGGACATGTATCATGTGTCTTCTATTATGTGTGCATATAAAGTCAGTAAATATTCAGCCAAGAATATTTACTAAGCTAAGGAAATAATCAAATTCATAAATATATCTGTGTTTGATGTAGTTATTAATCACGTGAAAAAAACAGAACAAGATATACATTGAATGATAAAAAGCTTTTTAAAGGCTACAACATTCATATCAGAACGTAATCTAGAAATACCCTATCGAAAAGATAGTTGCCAATGACGTACCTGATAAAGGGCTAGTACTGAAAATCTCTAAGGAACTCAAACTCCACACCAAAAAAACAAATAATCCAGTGAAGAAATGGGCAGAAGACATGAATAGACACTTCTCCAAAGACGAAATCCAGATGGCCAACAGACACATGAAATGATGCACATCATCACTGATCATCAGGGAAATACAAATCAACACCACATTTAGATACCACCTCATGCCAGTCAGAGTGGCTAAAATGAACAAATCAAGAGACTATAGATGCTGGCAAGGGTGTGGAGAGACAGGCACCCTCCTGCACTGCTGGTGGGAATGTAAACTGGTGCAGCTGCTCTGGAAAACAGTGTGGAGGCTCCTCAGAAAACTATCCATAGAACTCCCTTATGACCCAGCAATAGCACTGCTAGGGATTTACCCAAGGGATACAGAAGTGCTGATGCATAGGTGCACATGTACCCCAGTGTTCATAGCAGCACTTTCAACAATAGCCAAATCATGGAAAGAGCCTAAATGTTCATCAACTGACAAATGGATCAAGAATATGTGGTTTATCTATACATTGGAATACTACACGGCAATGAGAAAGAATGAAATCTGGCCATTCATAGCAACATGGATGGAATTCGAGGGTGTCACGCTAAGTGAAATAAGTCAGGCTGAAAGGGAAAGATACCATATGTTTTTGCTCATAAGTTTAACAGGAGAAACTTAACAGAGGACCATGGGGGAGGGGAAGGGGGAAAAATAGTTGGGGAGAGAGAGGGAGGTAAACCATGAGAGACTCTTGAATACCTAGAACAAACTGAGGGCTGATGGGGGAGTGGGAGAGGGGAAGGGGGGGTGATGGGCATGGGCATGGGCATGGAGGAGGGCACTTGTGGGGAAGAGCACTGGGTGTTACATGGAAACAAACTTGACCGTAAACTATAAAAGAAAAAAAAAGAAAGCAAACTTAAAAACAACAAAATGAAATATTCTACCAATGGATATCACCTACCCACTAACACATTAAAATAATTTTAATAACTTAGGAAGTACTCATGTATACTCATCAGTTTAATAAGAAAAATACTGAACATAGAATGATCCAAACTTGAAAAATAGAAACCATATCTCTAGGTACAGGGAAGGTCTAGAAGGATATAAACCATGTTTAACATTATCTTAATTATTCCTTCCCGTAGTTATACACCTCTTTAATTATTCAACAAATGTCCACTGAGCTTCTTGTTCTGTCATATATAGTACACTAGACACAGTCAATCATCATCAGTGAACAAGAGAGCTATATTTTAGGCCATCACAGAACTTAAAAGTTTTAAAGAATTTTCAGCCCATATTTGTTTTCCTGGATATTTGGATAAGCCTTGCTTGAGGCAGGTCTCACTCTGTAGATAAACGGAACCATCATATGCATATGGATTTATGGATATTATGTGTGATTCACGATCACATTTGAATCCATTGAAAAACAATTAAAACACATAAAAATATTTTAACAAATTGATAATGCCTACTACATATCAGACCCTATTCTAGATCTGTGAAAGAGACCTAATCCTGCATATTTGGAGTGTGTGTTTAGAACAATAAATTCCAAGCACATGTCCTTGTATGGCATTTTATCTGCAAAATGTGAAAGGAAATTTATATATTTTCAAAGATAAGTATACATATATACACACACACACATACATACATATATACACACACTTAATATTTGGCACTAAAATATCTTTTGTTACCATTTGCAACCACTCCCCAAAGAATAAAAGAATATTATATATAAATCTAATAAATATCAACAGGATCTGTATGCTCAAAACCACAAAATACTAAGAAATCAATAAAGACCTCAATAGACAGAGACATTATCTGTTCATAGAATGGAAAACCCAACACAGTAAAGAGATCAGTTTTCCCCAAAATTAATCTATAGCTTTAACATAATTACTGTCAAAATCCCAGGAGGATTCCTTGTAGCTATAGGTAAGTTGATTCTAAAATTTCTATGGAAAGGCAAAGGGATTAGAACTGCAAATTTTTTTTGAAAAAGAATAAAGTTGGAGGACTCATACTGTATAGCTATAGTAATTAAGACAACGTGGTATTAACAAGAAATTAGACACATGAATTGATGAAACAGAATGGAGAGCTCAGAAATAGTCCCACGTAAAGTATAATTTTTGACGTAGGTGCAAAAGTGATTCAACAGAGAAAGCATCGTCATTTCAAAAAGTCTGCTCAAACACCTAGACATTTATAGGCAAAACACAAAAAGAACCTGGAACTAAAGCTCACCTAAAAAATATGAACTTGAATAGGCTATAGATCTAAACATGAAGAGTAAAACTATCATATCAAACTTGTAGAGGAAAACAGATGAAAATCTTCATGAACAAGGACTGAGCAGAGCTCTTAGACGCGGCACCAATGTCATGATCCTTAAAAGGGGAAATTAGCAAACTGGACCTCTTCACAATTAAAATGTTTTATGCAAAAGACTTTTTTACAACAACAACAACAACAAAGGAAGAGCACAGATCAGGAGAAAGTATTTGCAAATGACACATACCATCATATGTAAACAATGCTCTAGAGTCAACAGTAAGAAAACAGCCCAGTTGGAAAATGGGCAACAGATTTGCACAGAACTTCACCAAAGATGGTATGTCAATAGCAAATACGTGTATGAAAAACTGTATTTATTCAGCATTGTGAAGGGAGAGAGGGAGAGAGGGAGAGAAGGAGGGACAGAGGGAGAGAGAGAGAGGGAGGGAGAATCAGAAAGAGATTAGTATTGGTAGACTGAATAAAGAAAACAGCCTCACCAACATGGGTGGACCTCATCCAGTTCACTGAGGGCCAATAGAACAAAAAGGTAGAGGAAGGACAAATTTGCTCTCTATTTGCACCGAGACATCCGTTTTCTTCTGTCCTGGGACATTGGTTCTTTGAGCTCACAGACCTTCAGATTCAGACTAAGATTCACAGCACTGGCTGCTCTCGTTCGTGGATCATCAGGTTTGGACTGTAACTCGAACACTGGCCTTCCTGGGCCTCCAGCTTGCAGAGAATGGATCATGGGAATTCTCGGCCTTCATAAGCACATGAGTCAATTCTTCACATCAGTCCATATGTACCAGCCTGGTTCTGATTCTCTGTAGAATCCTAATATGCATTGCACTTATAAGATGCTCTGAAGGAAATTCGGAAGTCTGAGAAGATCTGGTGTAGGGAGTATTGACTGTTTCTCATAATTTCCAAAGTCTACTTTTCCAATCCTTGTCTTTCTGAAATGCTAGAGATGTGAGGATCCCAAAAAGGTCCAATGTGATCTTACGAGGGCAAGGGCCAGAAGCAGTTGTTCAATTGCCTATCTTTTAATTCGTACCTGCAGCACAGTAGGTGCTCATTGGAATAATGAATGAATGAGTGAATGAGTTAGGGTTTATGACTTCATGTGTAATTAAAACAAAATGAGAGTTATCAAGGCGGTGTTCTCTTTCTCTGGGGATTCCCAAACCTGAGACTCCCCAGTAGACACTGTATCGTGACCATAGTTCAAAAAACTGTTATAAACTTGAAATTTGCTAAGATAGATACTAAGTGTTCTTACCATATGATAAATAACCAATCACATAAGGTGATGGATGTATTCATTGTAGTAATCATATCACAATGTAGATGAATATGAAATCTTCATGTTTTCTCCATTAAATATAGATCATTATTTGTCAATTAGACCTTAATAAAGTCATAAAAGAATTTCAGAAAAGAATCTCTGGTTAAGCATTAACTATAACGGCTAGCAGAATTTTGGATAAAACATATCAAAATCTTATAAAAATAAAAATAATTATAGATATTTTTATTTTTTAGTTTTATTTTATTTCAATTTTTTGTTAACATTTATTATTGAGAAAAAGAGAGAGACAGAGCATGAGCATGGGAAAGGCAGAGAGAGAGGGAGACACAGAATCAGAAGCAGGGTCCAGGCTCCGAGCTGTCACCACAGAGCCCAAGGCGGGGCTGGAACCCACAAATCACGAGATCATGACACTTAACCAACTGAACCACCCAGGCACCCCGTAGATATTTTTAAATAAATATTATTTAAGTGTTTTTTACACAAACTATTTTAGTTAGAAGAGGTAAGTTTTCCTTAACTTGTTTTTACTTTCCCCCTTTTAAATTGTCATTCTTTTAAAAAAAAAATGCTAGTTCTATAATTATTTTTGCAAGACAGGGCACAATTCTAAACTCTAATCAGCTATGCCGCCATTTTCTCTGGTACTTCCACCGTGATTAAAAGGTATTTTAACCTCTACGGTTACTCCAATCATGCACAGATTGTAATTAACCAATTGAAAGCATTAAGAGCATTTTAAAGTAATTCAAGTTGTGGATACTCTGCTGTTAGTGTAAGACATTTCTAATGTATTTTTCATAGGTATTTATATTAACATAAAAGGAGTCAATTAAGGATAGGCAGAGCTTGGGGGAAGTCACGCTGCCTTCCTGACTAGGGATCAATCTAGAATTAGCAGAGAGCTGTAGGTAAAACAGAGCTGTAGGTAAAACATCTCAAAGTGGCGCAAGCAGCAGACGGAAGGAGGAAATCAGAGTAAGAAACGTGAGCGCCTGCATTTCTAGGCTGAACGATTCTAAGCTGCATTTCAGGGTGTGCGGAGGGGGCAGGAGGGGTGTCCCACACTAAGCACAGACAGACAAGTGGGGGGCCTCATCCTCCTGACTCTGCCACCCAGCACGACACGGCTTGTCTGTAACACTGCAGCTCTCTTGTTGGAGACATGATTTACAAATGCAGAAATACTGACTTCATCTCTACGTGCATTTGTCATCTGAGGTCATGGATGGGATTCAGGCCGCTGTGGCGCAATTTAAGAAAATCAAATACACAAAAATTTGAACACGAGAAATGCACAAATTGGGTGTGAATACTACGAGAGAAAACGTAACTAGAGAGATCTGTCAAAGGAGTGTCTCTGGACATGTGGCCTATGAGTCTCTACAGCACAAGTTCCTACTGTCTTTGTCTCAAAGTTGGGATTCTGGGCCTTTCTCAGAGTTGGGGGGCTGAAGTACAAGAAGCCAATGTTTAGCATTTATCTGGACTAACTCCTCAGCACCCTAATGTTAAACATTACTGACTCAGAGAAACCAATTTCTATTTCAAACATGCGATTCCATTTATCAGACCAATTTTATGTTTTCATCCTTGAACAAATATGAGTCCAAGCACTTACCACCGCTGGGCAATTTAATAATTATTAGGACGATAGATATGGTGAGACCCATTCATTCCCTTCTCTGTTCTCATTTGATTTCTGGGTATTTAGATCTCAGGCAGCCCCGTGCCTGTAAATATCATTACCAAGTGACAACACAAATGTATACATCTAGGCCAAACTTTTCCCTTTGGATGCCAGCTTCCTTCATCTGGCTGCCCCCTCAAATCTCCCTTTGTGTGCTGAACAGGTATGTGAAATTGTAACAGACTTCAACTGAATTGAGGATTTTTCTTTCACCCCTGCTTTGCTATGGTAAACCTCACCTCATAAGGGAGTATTTCTATTCATCCAGTAATTTAGGTCCAACTCCTAGAGGCATTGTTGATTTCTCTTATATATAGGTTTGTTTTTTGTTTTGTTTTTGAGAGAGAGAGAGTGTGTGTGTGTGAGCAAGGGAGGGGCAGAGAGAGAGAGAGAGAGAGAGAGAGAGAGAGAGAGAGAGAGAGAGAATCTTAAGCAGGCTCCATGCATAGTGTGGAGCCCAACACAGCGCTCTTTACCACAACCATGAGATCATAACCTGAGCCGAAATTAAGAGCTGGATGCTTAACGGACTAAGCCACCCAGGCACCCCCCCCCTTTCATATGTTTACATTCAATCCATTAGTACACTAAACTTGCACCCTAGATTCCACCTGCTGTCCTTATATAATTATTAACAGCAGCTGCATCCCCACCTCTACTGCCTTTGTCCACGTCCCCACTGTCTTTCACACAGATGACAGGGTAGCCGCCTACTTCTGTGTCCTCTGTAGTCCTCACGTAACATCTGAAGCAACTATATTCATTTCCCAGGGCCACTATAACAAATTGCCACGGACTGGATGGTATAAAACAATGCCACAAATTTATTCTTACAGTTCTGGAGACTTGAGCTCCTAAACTTAAAGTTTTGGCAAGACTGTGGTCCCTCTGAGGGCTCCAAGAAAGAACCTAGTGGTAATCAGCAATCCGAGATGTTCCACGGCCCCTAGATGCATCATTCCAACCCTGCCTCATTCATTACATGAATTGCTTCTCCACTTTCAGATTTCCCTCTTCTCACAAGGACACTGACCATATTAGATTGGGGCCCAATCTAATGAGGTCTAATCTAGTATGACCTCATCTTAACTTGATTGCACCTGTAAAGATCATATTTCCAAATATTGGGGACTAGGACTTGAACGTATCTCTTTGATGACATAATTCAACATACAAGAGTGATTCTCTTAGAAGAAAGAACAAGTTACTTCTCTGCTTCAAACCCCACCATGTCTGTCATCTCCCTAAGGATTAAGTCTCCAGCTGCGGCACTGTTCTCCATTATCCGACCCCTATTTCTTTGAACTCATCCTTCCCATTCTCAGCCCACTTATTCTGCTCTAGCTATACTGACTCCCTTATTTTTCTTCAAACATTTCAGTCACGTGACTTTGTATGGTTGCTCCTCTACCTGGGACCCTCTTCTCCCAGATTCCTACAAGTCTCAAAACACTATACTCTTCCAGTGAATGTTCGCTGTCTTTTCATTTCAGCATAAACTGGGTTTTCTCAAGGCTGCATCCCTAGTGTACAGACAGAGCCTGACAAACGCTAGGCTCATGTGAAAAACAAACGACAAGAAAAAAAACTCTGAAGGGATAAGGAGGGGAAAGAATCTGCATTTATTGACAACTTACTATATTATCGATATTAGGTTAGTGCATGAGAAAAGAAATGCTTATTTAATCTCAAAGCAATCTTGAAATTTGAGTATTCACCCCTTTAATAGAGAAAGAAGTTGAGATTCATAAACTTTACACAGCCCACCAGTGACTGACTCAGCTTCCTTCCCAGGTTTACCTGTTCCTCCAACGTTGTTCCAAATATAACATACTATGTGTTTCAGAAATTGAGTAAGTTACCAAGATTTTGTACCAAAAAAAAAAAAAGTGAGGGAAATGTCATATAAAGATCCTGAAACAAAGCAAAAACTGGGTTCTAACCCCAAGTCCTGTAGGTGCAAGGACAATTCTATTAGCACATTTGTTTCTATTTATTCAGAGGTCACATGGGCTAAGGATTTGGGGGTTTACTTGATACAAGTTACTGGGAGAGAGCAGATATTAGATACAAGCTATATATATAATTTCAGAAAATCCTTTCCCCAGATTACCTATTAACAACAAGCTAAAAACAAAACAAAAAATAACCTAACTGTGGAGAAACGTGGCGGGCACTATCTTAACCTTGGTGCCATCCTAACCAATGTGAAGGTAATGATTGATGTTGCCATCAGATTGGGGAAACCAACATCGTGGGCATCTTAACAATATACAGTAAAAAGGACAAAACCCAGTACACCGTTTGAATTTAATCATGCAAAAAAAGTCAGAATAATTCAAACTGAGGAACAGTCTACAAAAGACCTAGTTTATATTCTTCAAAAATGTCAAGGTCAGAAGCGACAAAGAAACAATGCAAATATACAGTGATAAAGAAGTCCAAAAAGAGTAACTAAATCCAATGCATGATATTGTATACAATCTGAGAGAAAAAGTAGTTTAAAAGTCATATCATTGGGGCAATTTAAAAAGAAATTAAACAAACTGATGATTTCTTAATAGCATTGTTTCAATGTTAAATTTCCTGATTTTGCTCATTGCTATATAAGAAAGGTCTTTGTTTTTAGGACATACACTGTAGAATCTATGGAAAAGGGCAAAATGTCTTCAAGTTTCCTTATAAAGAGAAAATATAGAGCTAATGAGGCAAAATATAAATAATTGATGAATCTGGGTGAAGGAGAAGGGAAAACCATGTGCACTATTCTTGTGATTTTATCTAAGTCTGAAATTATATCAAAATAAGGTCCTAAGGAAATTGATGTTTTATAAATTCATTCTTAACTTGTTTCAATATAAAAAGGGAAAACTCTTCATTAAAAAATTTCACCAATATGCTATATAAAACTCCAAGAAAATTCTAATAATGTGGATTCCTGGAATCCAAGATTCTAATAACATGGAAACCTGGAATTATTTCCTGGTCATCATATTGACTTTAAATAGCTTAACTTATTATAATGCTTGGCAATTATTTGGAATGTTTCTTTAAAATAATTTTTTAATGTCTATTATTGAGAGACAGAGCATGAGCATGGGAGGGACTGAGAGAGAGGGAGGTGGGAAGGGAGAAACAGAATCCAAATCAGGCTCCAGGCTCTGAGCTGTCAGCACAGAGCCTGACGTGGGTCTCAAAGCCATAAAACACAAGATCATGACCTGAGTCGAAGTAGGACACTCTACTGACTGAGCCACCCAGGAGTCCCTGGAATGTTCTAATAAGCATCTACTTAAACACCTGTAATGATCAATACATAGGCTGAGATTTCTGATACTCTGCCTAATTAAATCAAGATATCGAAATCATTAGTGATCTGTTACCTAATCAAAAAGAAAATGAAGACAATTCTGGTAAATAAGATGTCAATGCAAGGAAATGATCCCCATGAAAATGACAGGAATCAGAATATCAGAGGGCAACACTGAGCAATAGTCACCCAGGATGTACTGTGGGTATGGAGAGAAGGGTACGCACGAACCTATGTGAACGACAGCCTTCTAAGCAGGCATTCCTCTACTACTGGAGTGCATTTATTGCAATCTGAGAACTGAGAGATAAAACTGCACGGCCAGAGGGAGAAAAGAATTAAAGAAAAAAAAAAAAGCTAGCGGCCACATTGTGGAAGGTAGGAGTTTCAGAGATGTGATTTTGGTGAGAAAAGAGTCACTGGTTATACAGAGGGGAAAGAGCCCTGATCAGGGAGAAAGGAAACAAAGAGGGAGTGAGATGGAGAGGAAGATGGAGAACAGAACACAGGCATTATATAAGAAAAACACTTCCCCAACACCATTGATGGGGGAAACAAGAGGGCTTGATTACTGCAAACTTTCACAAGCAGTGGAGCTCAGAGCCTGAGATTTTAGAAGTCTGTGCCATTGCTGGGTAGAGCCTGGTGGGCATGGAGGTGCTCCTGTGGAGAAGAGAGGCAGAGGCTCTGGAGCAGACAGGGTGCTCGGAGAATCCCTTGGGTCACACCAGGAGGGATAAGTCCCATTCTTGGAGTGTACCTGGGAGATACACTCTATCCGTCTCTGTCCCTGTATCTGTCTCATCCTCTCCAGGGACAAAAAGGCGGTGGCAGCCGCATTCCTTAGCATTCGAGGAGAGATGCCCACTGAGGGCAGCTAACCTGGACACTGGCTTTTTGCTATGCTTTACCGTAAACTCCAACCCCCAGTGTGTTCTTGCTATTGCCCTTCTGGGACAAACTGGTACCTGCCACAGTGTGGTGAGACCCTCCTCCAGAGGATCAGTGTGTGTCAGTGTCATGCTGGGTTTCTAAAATTTGCAGTTTTGAAATGCAGCTGACCTGCCTGAGATAAAAGGCAGGAGTACTATCCCACTGGGTGGGCAAATGGCTCGGACACAGACCGGGGGAAGGCAGGGATCTGAGGGAAGCCTGGAACAAAGGAGGGGAGACTGCTCTTCTGTGAGGGCTTTCTGAGCAGCAGTGGGCATGAACTCCCCTCTCTGAGGCTGAGAGAGCTGACTGATGCCATTTTCCCCCTGCTCATCAGGATGGACAGACTTCAGTGAGCAGCACAGCCCCTACGGTGGAGGCTTGGGCTGCTTACACCATGCTCTGTCCACCTGCGCTCTGCAGGTGCTTCTAAACTAGGGAAGGTATGCCTGAGAGTCAGAGTGGTGGGCCCCTCCCTCAGAAGACCAGCACAAACCCCCCACATGCACCAAATCTACTGAGCATAGAGGGCTGCAGTTTCAGCTCTACAGGAAATAGGATCTAGACTCTTAACAAGCAGACCAAAACACACCTAATTAAAACTCATTACACAGTGGGAAAGGTCCAAACATTCCCCACTGTAGGCAAGGAGAAACTCTGCAGAGGACTGACCTGAGGGAAGGTGCAGCCAAAACACAACAGCAGAGGGGTGCCTGGGTGGCTTAGTCAGTTGAGCGTCTGATTTCAGCTCAGGTCATGATCTCATGGTTTGTGGGTTTGAGCCCCATGTTAGGCTCTGTGCTGACCACTAGCTAAGAGCCTGGAGACAGCTTCAGATTCTGTATCTTCTCCTCTCTCTGTCCCTCCTCTGTTCATGCCCCCTGTCTCTCAAAAATAAATAAATGTAAAAAAAAAAAAAACCCACAACACCAGAGTGCACACAGTATACACCAAAAACATCTCCTGAAGCACTAGGCCCTCGTTAGTATAGGACCACTTCTTAATATAGCCATTACTCTCAGGAGCAGGGGACATGATGGGCCTCCCTAACACACAAAAGACAGAGACCTAGACAAAAATGCCAAGATGGAGGAATTCATCCCAAAGAACAAGAAGAGGTCGTGGCCAGGGATCTAATCAAAACAGATGTAGGTAATATGCCTGAACCAGAATTTAAAACAACAATCATAAAGATACCAGCTGGGCTTGAGAAAAGCATAGAAGACACAAGGGAATCCCTTCCCACAGAGATAAAAGACCTAAAAACTAGTCAGGCCAAAATAAAAAATGTTATAACCATCACGGAAAACTAACTGGATGTAATGACCACAAGGATGGAAGAAGTAGAGGAATAAATAATTCTATAGAAGATAAAATTATGGAGAATAATGAAGCAGAAAAGAAGAGGGGAAAACAAAAACATTGAATCACAGGGACATCTGGGTGGCTCAGTCAGTTAAGTGTCCAGCTTTGGCTCAGGTCATGATCTCCCAGTTCATGGGTTTGAGTCCCGTGTCAGGCTCTGTGCTGACAGCTCAGAGCCTGGAGCCTGCTTCAGATTCTGTGCCTCCCTCTCTCTCTGCCCCTCCCCTGCTCATGATCTGTCTCTGTCTCTCAAAAATAAATAAATGTTAAAAAAAATTTTTTTAAAGAAAGAAAAATATTGAATCACAAAAGGAACTCAGTGACTCAATAGAGCACAATAACATTTCTATCATAGGAGTCCCAGAAGAAGAAGAGAGGGAAAAGGAAAAAGAAGATGTATTTGAGCAAACGATAGCAAAAACTTCCCTAATCTGGGGAAAGAGACATTTAAACCCAGGGGTCACAGAGAACTCTCATCAAAATCAACAGAAGCAAGCCAATACCAAGACATAATGTAGTAAAATTTTCAAACTACAGACATAAAGAAAGAATCCTAAAAGAAGCAAGGGAATAGAAATCCCTAACCTACAAGGGAAGACAAATAAGGTTAGTAGAAGGTCTCTCCACAGAAGTTTGGGAAGCCAGAAGGGAGTGGCATGATATATTCAATGTGCTGAATGGGAAAAATATGCAGCCAAGAATACTTTATACAGCAAGGCTCTCATTCAGAATAGGAGAGACAGAATTTCCTAAACAAAAATTAAAAGAGTCCATGACCACTAAGCCAGCCCTGTAAGAAATATTAAAGTGAAGTCATTGAATGGAACAGAAAAAACAAAAGCAACAAAGGCTAGAAAGGAACAGAGAAAATCTCCAGAAACACTGACTTTACAGGTAACACAATGGCATTAAATTTATATCTATCAATAACACTCTGAATGTAACCTCACTTTACACATAAAGGAGCTAGAAAAGGAGCAGGAAATAAAGCCTAAAGCCAGAAGAAAAAGGGAAATAATAAAGATTAGAGAAGAAATAAGTGATATAGGAACAAAGAAACCATCAGTAGGACAGATCAATGAAATTAGGAGCTGGTTCCTTGAAAGAATAAAATTGATAAACTTTTAGCCAGACTTCTCAAAAAGGAAAGAGAAAGAACCCAAACAATAAAATCATGGATGATAGAGGAGAGATCCCAGCCAACACCACAGAAGTACAAGCAATTTTAAGTTAAGATTATTATAAATTATATGCCAACTAATTGGGCAATCTGGAAGAAATGGATAAGTTCCCAGAAATATATAAACTATAAAAACCAAAACAGGAAGAAGTAGAAAATTTGAGATCTATAACCAGCAAGGAAATTGAATCAGTTATCAAAAATCTCCACAAACAAAAGTCCCTGAGAAGCCAGAGAAATTTTAACAGAAATTTAAAGAAAAGTTAATACCTATTATTCTCAAACTGTTCCAAAAAATAGAAAAGGAAGAAAAACGTGTAAACTCATTTTATGAGGCCAGCATTATCTTGATTGCAAGAGCACACAAAAATTCCACTAAAACGGAGAATTACAGGCTGTTATCCCTGATAAACACAGATGCAAGAATTCTTAACCTGAAATGTACTAGCAAATCAAATCCAACAGGACATTAAAAGAATTATTCACTATGATCCAGTGGGATTTATTCCTGGGCTATAAGGGTGGCTCAATATTTGCAAATCAATCAACATGGTATACCACAAAAATGAAAGAAAAGAAGAACTGTATGATCCTCTCAGTAGATCCAGAAAAAGCGTTTGACAAAATATAGCATCCATTTTTGGTAAAAACTCTCAGTAAAGTAGGGTTAGAGGGAATATATTTAACATCATAGAGGTCATATATTAAAGATCCATGGCTAATATCATTCTCAATTGGGAAAAACTGAGAGCTTTCCCCCTAAGGTCTGGAACAAGACAGGGATGTCCACTTGCACCATTGTTATATAACATGATACTGGAAGTCCTAGCCTCAGCAATCAGAAAACAAAAATAAATAAAAATAATCAAATCCACAAGGAAGAAGTCAAACTTTCACTATTAGCAGATGGCATGATACTCTGTACTGAAAACCCAAAAGACTTCACCAAAAGATTGCTAGAACTAATAAGGATAGAAATACACTATGACCCAGCAACTGCACTAGTAGATGTTTATGCAAAGGATACAAAATTACTAATTCAAAGGGGCAGATGCACCCCAATGTTTACAGCAGCACTGTCAACAACAGCCAAAGTATGGAGAGAACCCAAATGTCCACTAACAGATAAAGAAGACGTGGTATATATATGTATATATATGTATATACATACAATGGAATATTACATAGCCATCAAAAATAATGAAATCTTGCCATTTGCAATGACATGTATGGAGCTAGAGACTGAGTATTATGCTAAGAGAAATAAGTTAGAGAGAAACAAATATATTTCACTCATATATGTAATTCAAGAAACAAAATAGATGTACATATGGGAAGGGGAAAAAAGAGGGAGGCAAAGCATAAGAGACTCTTAATTGTGGAGAACTAACTGAAAGCTACTGGAGGGGAAGTGGGTGAGGAATGAGCTAAATGAGTGATGGGCATTAAGGAAGGCACTTGTTGTGATGAGCACTGCCTGTTATAACTTATATGTAAGTCACTAAATTCTACTCCTGAAACCAATATTATACTATATGTTAACCAACTAGAATTTAAATAAAAACTTACAAGGAATCAATTATTGAGCAATAGTTACATGCCACAGCGTGTCCTTATATAATTAATTCCCCTGAATAAGATTTCATGTTGAACTACTATCCTATTTGGTTTTAATTTTTCTTTCAGGAAGCTTTATATAAGGAGCTGGGCAGTGTAGCTTATATTTTCTAGCCAACCAAGAAGTTATATTTCTTAGGAACAATTAATAAGCCAGAATTCTAGTTTCTGTATCAGTCCCCATGAGTTGGGTAGGCATAAGCGACTATTCCAGAAACAAAACACCTCCTGCTACAATAACAAATGAGATCTGCAGATCTAACAGTCAGACTCTGGGCCACAGTGACTCAGGGCAAGTCCCCATGAGTCCCTAATTAGTCAGCAATGCCATCTTCTGTCTGTATCACACAGTGGAAAACCGTGAGGGCACTTTGCTTCCGCTTTATGGTAACAACAATCAAATTTTCCTTTGGGAAACTACTCATCTCTCATCTTTATTTTGCAGTTTAAATGGGGATGGCATAAACCCTGATGTCAAACCTTGCCAATTCCATCCTCCCATTGATTTACATGAGCCACTGCCCCCTGCAATCCAGTGAACACCTTCTCCCTGCTTCCATTACCATCACTGGGGAAGGCATCTTCTCTTTCCCCTGGGCGCCGCCTGGAGCTGCTGGTAGCTATCTTGCCAAAAACTTGGGAACAGGCTATTTGAGAATGAAGCCTGCAAATGGAAAACACGCTAGAAGAGGGTCAGTCTTGATATCTTTTTTGCACCTGGATCCAGTCATGCCCTATTGTTCAGCTATGTGAGCTAATAAACTCCCTTTGTTCGCTTACGACTGTTAAGTTAGACCTCTCTCATTTTTGACAAAGAAGTTCCTCTCTGATGCCTACCTTTCAACTGCAACGTCTAAAACCCAGAGATGCTTAAAAATAAAGCTACTTTTCAAAAAAATCACATTATCAGTTTCTGAAAGAAATTATATTCTAATTCATTTCCAATCAGCACCCCATGCTTATTAAATTTATTGCATGATAGAATGTCCTAGAAGACCTCGGGTGTTCTAAGAGAGGAAGAGGAATTCCTGAGGTAAAACGCTGTGCACTTACCACATTCTACTTTATTTCCTCTAACAGATACATTTGGACCACAGGTGGCAGAGATGGGTAGAGACCACCATGCCTGGTCTCGTCTCCTGAGTACACGTGAAGTGAAGTGTAGAAAGTGAAGACTTTCTTCCAAGCCCTTGTGCAGTTCGGTGGAGTCACATGACTATAGCCAAAATTCTTGGCCAGAGTGATGTGTGTTGCTTTTCAGTTTGAGGCCCTCAAACCTGGAGTAACCATGGAGACCATACAGCAGACATCCAAGATGAAAGCCTCCTGGATTCTAGGGCTCTCCTTGGAAGCAATATACCCTAAAGAATCACTCAAGCTGTTTTTACATTGATCCAAATGCATTAGCATTTCTGCAGATGGGAAACTTATGTCAAGAACCTGTAGGTCTGGGGCACCTGGGAGGCTCAGTTGGTTAAGCATCTAACCCTTGGTTTTAGCTCAGGTCATGATCTCATGGTTCATGAGTTCAAGCCCCACATCAGGCTCTGTGCTGCCATTTCAGAGCTTGCTTGGGATTCTGTCTCCTCTCTCTGTCCCTCCGCCACTTTCACTCTCTCTCTCAAAATAAATAAATATACTTTAAAAAGAAAAGAACATGTGGACCTATTCATCAGCAAGCATAGCTGCCTAGTCTAATTATTAGATACTACTTCTTTGTTTTTGTTTTTTTAAATTTTAACTTTTTTATCTTAAAAATTTTTTTTTAATATTTTTAATTTATTTTTGAGAGACAGAGAGACAGAGACAGTGCAAGCAGGGGCGGGTCAGAGAGAGACAGAGATACAGAACCTGAAGCAGGCTCCAGGCTCTGAGCTAGCTGCCAGCACAGAGTCCAACGTGGGGCTCGAAACCACGAACCATGAGATCATAACCTGACCCGAAGCTGGACACTTAACTGACTGAGCCACCCAGGTGCCCCTAGATACTACTTCTTAATGTCTCTTGTAGTTAAGTGCATGGAACATGATAGACATGAGACAGTCACTTCAAAGCCTTAGACTTAAGAAATACTATGCGTGATTTCCCAAATGCATTCTCTTTCATCACTGGCTTAATGGAGAGGATATGGTAGAGGACACAGAGACCCTGGAAAATAATGCTTTTTGGGTGAAGGTCCTGGGTCTCAATGGTCCTATGGAGCAGATGCCCTCCTCCAACAAATCTCATTAACCTGTATTATCACAGTTACTGTACTGGGAATAATAACTGAACCAATTTAGTGTTATCTGTATGATCAGCTAGAGCACCGTAAGTGATGAAGGCTGGAATGCTCAGGTGTTAAAAGGACTCGGGGATTCTGAGAGTCGAGGCTGTGGTTGGAGTTTCCAGAGATTGGATTGATCCAAGTATGATGCCGATAGGTGTTGCTGCTGCTGCTAAGTCCAGAGTGATCTGATGGGGCATTGCATCCATGAGCATCAGGAATACTTAGCTACAGATGCAAGTCAATGGGCCCATCCAAGGAGCAGGACTAGACCTAGCACATTCCAAACAAGGATAACAAATCGACTTTATCTCTTGGTTCAGTATGAATTTATTTGGCCATCAGCACCAGTATATCGAGAATGGGTCAAAGGCAGTACTAAAGGTCAGGGAGAAGGGATACATGAAACTATTACCAACGTCTGTCATGGACAAAAGAGTAGGACTGGGAACAGCCTTGATGCACACCTGACATTTGTCTTTTAATGTCCCTGGGGTTTCTTGCACAAACAGTTCTGTACTGCGGGTTTACCACAGTCCATACTGGATCATCAGGTACAGAAAGGATTGAAAATGTCTTCAAGAAATATGGGCAGAGGCTTGAATGAGCCCACATGCCTACAGAATTTGAGAAACTAGCTGCAGGTTGGCCTCAGATGGAACAGTCACAACTTTATGTCTGGTCCAGAGAAAAGACGTGGTCAGCTCTGCCTGAAAATACCACCTTGGAGGGAGGGTTGAATTCCCCAGGATGTGTATATATGTACATATATGTACATGATGTGTTCATAGGTATATACGTATGTGTACATACATCCTGGGGAATCCAACCCTCCCTCCACACACACACACACACACACACACACACACACACGCGTGCACCCGCACGCCCTGCTCCTCTAGGCAGGTGACCTGTCTGTTTTATCTTCATATATTTGGCATCTATAGTATCACTATCAATAAATACAGGAATATTGGCTCTTCATGGATATTCTTTGAATAAATAAGTGAGCACACTAAGAATGCATGGAACTCCTATTATAATGGGTAGTATGAAATCTAAATCTACCTGCATAGATCATATTTTGAGAATAAAAGATCAACGGTAGGGGTGTTAGCACATAGTTAAAGAGTTGGATGAACACTTCTAGAGCGTCTTTTGTGAATCCTGGTGAGTTTGTGACTTCCTGGATTAGGAAGGATGGATGTAGTGGCTTCCTGCAAAGAGACGGTGGCAGCAGAATGCCAGATGTCTCGCCTTGCCCAAGGCATTGCTGGCTGCAGCTGTAGGGCAGTTAGTGCTGAAAAAGACTTTTCTGTGTTACTGAGCCCTACCCCCAGAGGCTCTCCTCTCTTCTCATTCTTGATCAAAAAATGTAGCTATAACACTACTTTCTGGATCAGATGACATTTTCTCATCTCTGTCTTTTAACGGGGCTGAGAAAGCGGTACCTGTAAAATGGAACCGAACCATCAGAAGGGCTTTCGCTGCCCTTTCTGATGTGGCAGGCAAAAGTGAGTGCATCTGCAGGGTTGCTGTTGCTTTATTTATCTGCTTGGCCTGACTTTCTAAGTGTGGTTTATCAGACGTGAGTAGCAATAGCTGACTTGGAAACAAGGACATAGAAACCTACTTTTGCTCTACTTTAATATAGAATCTTTATCATCAAAAGGCAGACGTGGTATAAAAGAAAGAGCTTCTATGGCTATGTTTCCCAAGCCCTGGGAATCCCAGGCGGTGCCACATGGATCCTACGTAAGCGAAGCTATTTCTGCATGGAAAGGACATGACCCAACTTTGACAGTCACACGGACAGATGTGTTTCTATCCACACCAGATGCAGTGTTTTTCGCTGTACATAAAAATGCAGTGCCTTTCAGCAGCTGAGGTTTTCCTTGCTCCCTTTGAAATGATGTGATGCTGTAGTTCAGAAGAAAATTCCCAGAGGAAGGATTCAGAATAAATAAACTATTTCTTGGGCTGTCTATACAAACTGGCACTTATTTAAATAAGATATCAGTGGAGACTGAAGTCACGAAGGAGATGTAGCTCAAGTATTTTCCCGAGCAAGATTTCCAACACTCTGGGGTCACAGTAGGAGCAATGAAATGGCTAGAAATGGTATCTGAATGATTCAATGGGATTTTTCAATGCACATTTGTGCACCCATGATTCCCCTTTCTAGCCCCACAAGGCTGTGGGGGTAAGTGGGGCAGAGGTTACTCCCAATAAGCAGAAAAAAGGACTCGAAGAAAATTTGACTCTAGGACCTATTTCAAGAACAGGAGGCTCTCTACTCAAATATGTTCATCTGGACTAAGTGTTCTTCCGTCTGCCAAAAGACATCATAAAGCATGGTCAATAAGAGTGAAAAATGCACTAAAGTACAGATGCTTTCAGCTTATAAGCAAAAAAATGCAAAAGTTATATTAAAAAATTGAATGGGTTATATAGAGGAACTGAGAAGTGTTAATTAAGAAGCCCAGAGGTATATAATGAGGCATAGAACTAAAGGAAATTTTGTTTCTATCTGGGTTATGACATTACTGGTCCAATGGGGCCACAATCAAAATGAGAGTCACCTGGAAGTTGTTAGAAATGCAGGACTTGAGCCCCGCCCTATAATTTCTGAATCAGATTCTGTACTTCCACAAGATTCCAAGATGATTCACATGCCATCAGAATTTAAGTAGCTTTTTTTTTTTTTATAGAAAATATATACTGCTGGTTATCCCAGGAGCACATTCTGAATTTTAAAAAATGATAGGTTTGGTCAACTTGATGATGGATACAGAATTTGCTACAAAGGGGCTATGGGACAACTGACACCACGAATTGTTAAATTTAAGAATGGTGCTGCTTAGGGGCACCTGGGTGTCTCAGCTGGTTAAGAGACCGACTCTTGGTTTTGGCTCAGGTCACCGTCTCATGGCTACGTGGGTTGGAGCTGCACACTGGGCTCTGTGCAGGCAATATGGAGCCTGCTTAGGATTCTGTCTCTCTCTCTCATTCTTTTTCTGTCTGCCTTTTCCCCACTCATGCTGTCTGTCTCTCTCTCTCTCTCTCTCTCTCTCTCTCTCTCTCTCTCTCTCTAAATAAAAAGAATGGTGCTGCCTAGTCCTAGTTCAATGTGGGGTGAAGATGTGGCTGATGAAGCAGTCTCCATCCAACTCCTTGCACCACAGAAAACTCCAAGAAGTGAGAAAAGGAATTGAGAAACCCTGAATTGTTTGACACTAAGCTTCTACAACCTGGCAGGAAGGGGCCTTAAAACAGAATTTTAAGTCTAAGAAAACAGTAGAGAGAGTTACATTTCAATTCTGACTTGGTAAATGGACCATTTACCCATTGGGGATGGGCTCGAATCATGGTACCTTAAGAAAGGGGATGGATGCATGGCAACCAGGGATTCTGAGTTCATGCAAGTTTTTCACTCACAGATACTCTGCTAATTACATTTTTTCATTCTTTTTTCCCCCCATAAAGACTTTTTCTGCCCTCCAAACCCACAAATCAGAAAATATGGTCATCAAAGGCCTCCTGGATCCCCAGTAGAAACAATTCCCAGACCAATGATGGTTTGGCCCCATAGGGCCTTTTGGTCCAATCAATTCTGGAAAGCAAAGGGAAATCTCCGTTTATAATTATAAAAGCTACTGCTGTATGTATATAGACTAAGAGGAAAGAAGGACCAGAAAGGGAAGGCCAAAGTATAAATTGGACAAGTGTCCACTACACATACTAAGAATGCTTCTAGGCACCAGGTTTTTTATTGATACAGGTATTGGGAATAGCGGCATGTAATTCAAAATCCAAACGGGCAATGGCTTAAATCCACATGCTTTTAGCCTGTTATATTTAAAAAAAAAAAAAAAAAAAGTCTGGGATCAGTCATTCACACATGCTATGGAAATCCCTGCTTGCTAAATACCAAAGTTCACAGACTGCAACTCCATTTTTGTGACAGTGTGTTCCTTGTCATCAAGATCCAAGGGGTCACTGGATTCACCAAAATGTCCATGTTCCAACCAGCAGAAAAAAATACAAGGAAAATAGAAAGGCATACACCAAACGTAGCAGAAATTGCATCCATGACGTGTGCTTATTTCCTTTGGTCAAAAGTTGGTCACCCTTGGTCAAATTGAGCTATATGGTTGTGTATTTTTTGACAGTCATATTCCCAAGTAAAACTGTTCATGTAGGGAATGTGCAGTTTTTATTGATGTGATTCGGGAGGCAGGGCAGTAGGGAAGCCTCGAAGTGTCTAAACTCGTTGCCCCCTCCCCCAAAAGATAAAATGTGTTCATTTTCACCTAGATCTCCCCGTCTTGAAGATGGCTTCTTGGACATCTTCATAGGAAGGCACTACTAGAATATAATCCACTTAAAGGGGAAAATGTTATCTAAACCCTACAACAAAAGTAAAAGAAACAAAGCAAAACACAACATTTTTCTGCAAAGGGCTTGAAAGTAAATCTTTCAGAGTCTGTGGACCAGAGGGGCTCTCAACTGTTCAACTCTGCTCTTCCAGAACAACAACAAAAAAGCCACAATGAGTGAACATTCCAATAAAACTTTATTTACAAAACATGTGGCTCAGCGGCTAGATTTGGTCTGAGGGTCATAGTTTGTTAACCCTACCCTACATAACGATAGCATTTATCCCTGTGCGACCCTGGCTGACCAACCAGTTAGCAATGTCAGAAGAGCAGAGTATGCACAGAATTGTGAGAAAGAAACCTAAGTAATAGAATCTCTCTTAAACCCATATTTGAACTGATGATCAAATATTAACAGTTAAATACACATAGAAAAAAAGGACATTAAAGTGTCTGACATTCATTGTAATAGTTTATCATCTCTAGACTGTAAAATCCTTCTGTTCCAGATCATTACACTTTTGGGAAAATCAAGAAGGTCCACTCTACCCTCTACCAACAACTCCAACAGAAACACACCAAACCACCACCACCACCAATAACGTATTTGCTGCAACAGAAGTCCATTTTAGTACACGTTAGAATACTGATTAAAAACTCTCATAAAAGACTTCCAACCTCACACTGCAAGGAGCCTTCTCTCTGACTGCCAGGCAAGGCCTTCCCTCAACACTGACAAGTTAACTGTTCCAAGGTCTATTCACTAGAGTAAATGCCAGTTTCAAAATGGGGCGATTATGTAGAGCGGGGGACTGTTTGGAGTTGTAGTGAGTCATTTTGTTCAAACTGTGTGCCCGAGGCAGCTGATGGGAGGTTCACCCTGAGAACGGACTGTGCAGGAAGATTCTGAAAATGCTTTTTTAAAAAAAATATGTGAACCCAATGCCGAAATGCAGTTTTTCAACAAGTACTAGTTTATTGTCTGGAAGGGTTTGTGGGTAAATGGTTGCTAACCAAAGTTTAAGTTGAATAACTTGTTTTGTCCTTTATTCCTCTGAATTATGTTAAGGTGACCTTCAGGTTAAAAAAAATATTTACAAAATAAAAATCTCTGATGACCAATGAAAATTGAAATTCAGAGACTATGTTTGTCTATGAGGGTAAGCAAACTGAGTTCTTGTTTCTTATCTGAATATGTATTTTATGTATTACCTGAGGTCCTTTGGAGCATAAGGCCATTTAGTGATCTGACTACACAGGAGAGACAGATTGATTTCTTGACATTCTTATTTTAGTCTCTCTTCTCTGTAATTAAAGTATAACGTCAGGGTACCTCCATGGCTTAGTCAGTTAAGTATCCAACTGGGGCTCAGGTCATGATCACATGGTTTGTGGGTTTGAGCTCCCCCATCTGGCTCTGCACTGATGGTGTGGAGCCTGCATAAGATTCTCTCTCTCCTTCTCTGCCTCTCCCCCACTTGTGCGCATGCACACACACTCCTTGCTTGCTCACACGTGCTCGCTCTCGCTCTCTCTCTCTCTCTCACACACACACACACACACACACACACACACACACACACACAATAAACTGAAAACAATATATAACCCACTCAGGAACATACCCAGCTATGTGTTTATTATAAAATGGATTTCACATGAAAGTTTTACCATCACTGCTCATATAGTTTAATTTGGTGAATGAAGAAAACCAAATCAGATATAAAGTATTTTATCAGAACCAGCTATGCTAGATGTTGTCTCTGAAACAAAATTCAAATATCTTTATATCAGTAATAGCAGAAAGATGATATATTCTAACAACCTAGTGTACTTATATAGGATGTTATTAGTGACTTTGGGTTTCTCTATTTTTTTCACCATAAAAATTATATGTATTGACTGATATCAACATTATTCTCTAGAAGTAATTAATGTTTACTGAAAACTAGCTTAATTTACTTAGTCCATAGAGAAAAGGGATCCCAGCAAGATGGTGGAGAAGTAGGGCGCTCCTTACTTTCCACCTCTCCCCCCATCTCTCAAACCAGGAAGGACTAAAGCCATAGGACACTGAACCACATGAGTCTGGGAGGAAAACAGACAACGTCCACTAAGAAGACAGCCTCATAGGTGTGTTTGCAATTGCAAATTGGGAAAGATAAAAATGGGCTGGGACCTGGAGGCGTAGAGGGGAGGGAGCACCCTCTACTGAAAGCCAAGGAGAGGTGAGGGGAAGAGAGAGAAAGAATGGCTGAAACTGCTATAAACTGTCTCTGGAGAAGAGAAAAACCTTGGCCTGGGACAGAGAGGGATCTTATCATCCCATTGATAACCGCAGGGCATTCGGAGAGAGATTTTTTTCTCTAGCTGTGGTGCTTTCCTTGGGCTAGGCGCCCCAATCCCAGGCAGTGCCAGGAGAAACTGCTCCCCTACTTGATCCTGCCTAGGAAGCCACCCAGCCCATGGGAGTACATTTCTGGTAGTATCATTAAAGGGCACGGACTAAGATCTGGAAACGAGGTGGGGCTTGGAAAGTACAGCTCCAACACCTTGGCTATGCCCATGGCACAGGGAGATTGGACCCAAAAGAGTGACTTGCAATGCTTGGTTCGAGAAGGGACTGGGGCGCTGCCATTTTTCTCCCCATAACCACCAAAGCAGACTGCAGTGGAGGTGAGACCTGCCTACACCAAACCACACCCATCTGCAATGGAGAGCTGCTTTGTTTGTTTGTTTTCTATTCTGGAGTCCGGGCAAGACCAACATTGATGCACTGCTGTGATTAACTCTAGATCAATTCTTGCTATTCAGATATATTTTCTCTTATCTCATTATCTCTCCTGTCTGCTGGACTGGGCACTCTGGTCATTGGTTTCCTTAAACAGTCACATTTAATCCATTCTCTTGATGCATATTCCACACCTCCATCGCTACCTTCCTTGCTTTCTCTCTCTCTGGAATAATCAGACTACATAGTTTCTTTGGGTAACATTATCTTCATTTTTTTCCCTCCTTGCCTACCATATTCTCCTCTTTCTCTCTCTGAATTAAGCCCTTTAGTCACTCTGCCTGGTCAATGTTCAATCTCACTTGCTCCCCACCCATGTCATTTCTCTCTTTGTATATTCTCTTCCAACAGCACTGCCTCCACCCTGCTCTTTATTTGTAGCTGGGATTTCTGCTTTTATGCTTTTAGACTGTCCTTTGTCTTTTTTTGATTTGCTCCCCCTTTTTTTCTTCTTTTTTCCCTTCTGGTTTGCTTGTTTGATTGACTTGCCTGTGTGTTTGCGTGCTTTTGTTCCCTGTGTGTTTGTCTGTCTGTTTTCCTTTTCAGGGCTACCTCAAGAAACAAGCCAAAGTACATATGGGGGAGAGTTCCTAATTTCAATATGTGTAGGGAAATAAAATAACCAAAGGCACAACAAAACAGACCAAGGGAAACCATTAAAAGAACAACTCCTGAAGGGACAGGCCCTGGACAGTCAATGAGCCTCCTTTAATATAGCAATACACACAGGTGCAGAGTGCATAACAAGCTTTTAAAACTGATAAGAGACAGAAAGCTAGCCAAAATGACGAAATGGAAAAACTCTCCTCTAAAGAAATTCCAGGAAGAAGTCACAGCTACAGAAATGCTCAAAACAGATATAAGCAATATAACTGAGCAAGAGTTTAGAACAATTCTCATAAAATTAATGGACTTGAAAAAGGCATGGAAGACGTCAGAGAAACTATTGCTACAAAGACCATGGACCTTAAAAATAGTTGTGACAAATTAGAAAATGCTATAAATGAGGTGCATAATAAAATGGAGGCGGCCACTGCACAGACTGAAGAGGCAGAGAGAATAGGTGAATTAAAAGACACATTTTAGGAAAAGAGGAAACTGAGTAAAAAAGAAAAACTGATCCAGGAGTACAAAAGGAGAATTCGAGAACTGAGTGATGCAATCAAATGGAACAATATCTGTATCATAGGAATTCCTGAAGAAGAAGAAAGAGAGAAAGGGGCTGAAGGGGTACTTGAACAAATTATAACTGAGAACTTCCCCAATCTGGGGAAGGAAACAGACATTGAAATCCAAGAGGCACAGAATTCTCCTCAGACCGAACTTGAATCGATCTTTGGCACAACATATTATAGTGAAAATGGCAAAATATAAGGATTAATAGAGAATTCTGAAAACAGCTAGGGGTAAAAGGGCCCCAACATACAAAGGAAAACCTATCAGAGTAGTTACAGACCTATCTACTGGAACGTGGCAGGCCAGAAAAAGAATTTTTAATGTGATGAACAGAAAAATTACGCAGCCAAGAATCCTTTATCCAGCAAGCCTGTCATTCAAAATAGGAGAGATAAAGGTTTTCCCAAATAAACAAAAATTGAAAGAATTCATCACCACCAAACCAGCCCTACAAGAAATCCTAAGAAGGACTCTGTGAGAAAAATGTTGTGAGGAACGCAAGGTACTAGAGACACCACTACAAGCATGAACCCTACAAATAACACAATGACTCTAAATCCACATTTTTCAATGAAACACTGAATGTAAATAAACTAAATGCTCCAATCAAAAGGGTAGCACAATGGATTTAAAAAAAAAAACCCAAAATCCACCTATTTGCTGTCTACAAGAGACTCACTTTAGACCTGAAGACCCCTTCAGATTGAAAGTAAGGGGATGGAGAATTATCTATCATGGGACTGGAAGTCAGAAGAAAGCTGGAATAACCATACTTACATCAGACAAACTGGATGTTAAAGTCAGTAACAAGAGATGAAGAAGGGCATTATACAATAATTACAGGGTTTCTCCATCAGGAAGAGCTAACCATTATAAACATCTATGCGCCAAATTCGGGAGTGCCCAAACACATAAAACAATTAGTCACAAACAGAAACAATCTTATTGATAAGAGTGTGCTAATTGCAGGGGATTTAATACTCCACTTACAGCATTGGATAAATCAACTAGACAGAAAATCACCAAAGAAACAAAGGACCTGAATGACACATTGGAACAGATGGATTTGACAGATATATTTAGGACTCTATATCCTGAGCCTATGGATTTCACTTTCTTCTCAAGTGCACATGGTACATTCTCCAAGACAGACCATATACTAGGTCATAAAGCAGCCCTCAATAAATATAAAAGTTGAGATCATACCATGCACATATTCAGATCACAATGCTATGAAACTTGAAATCAATCACAGGAAAAAGTCTGGATAACCTCCAAAAACATGGAGGTTAAGGACCACCCTACTAAAGAATGATTGGGCCAATCAGGCAATTATAGAAGAAATTTAAAAATATACGGAAATAAATGAAAATGAAAATACAAATATCCATACTCTGGAAGGCAGCAAAGGCAGTCCTAAGAGGAAAATATATTGCAAAAGTAACCTAAAGTAACTCATATGGAACCACAAAAGACCCCAAATAGCCAAAGTAATACTGAAGAAGAAAACCAAAACGGGAGGCATCACAATCCCAGACTACCTTCTACTACAAAACTGTCATCATCAAAATAGTATGATATTGACACTAAAAGAGACACATAGACCAATGGAATAGAATAGAGAACCCAGAACTGGACCCACAGCAAATGTACAGCCAATTAATCTTTGACAAAGCAAGAAATAGTATCCAATGGAAAAAGGACAGCCTCTTTAACAGATGGTGCTGCAAGAACTGGATGGCAACATGCAGAAGAATGAAACTACACCACTTTCTTACACCTTACACAAAAATAAACTCAAAATGGATGAAGGACCTGAATGTGAAACAGAAAACCATCAAAACCCTGGAGGAGAAAGCAGGAAACAATCTCCTTGACCTCAACCGCAGCAATTTCCTCCTCCCCACATCCCCAAAGGCAAGGGAATTAAGAACAAAAATGAACTACTGGGACCTCATCAAGGTAAAACGCTTCTCCACTGCAAAGGAAACAATCATGAAAACTAATAGGCAACCAATGGAATGGGAAACGATAGTTTCAAATGACATATCTGATAAAGGGCTAGTATCCAAAATCTATAAGGAACTCACCAAATTCCACACCCAAAAACCAAATAATCCAGTGAACAAATGCAAAGACATGAATAGACACTTTTCCAAAGAGGACATCCAGATGGCCAATAGACACATGAAATAATGCTCAGCATCACTGATCATCAGGGAAATACAAATCAACACCACACTGAGATACAATCTCACGCCAGTCAAAGTGACTAAAATGAACAAATCAAGAGACTATAGATGCTGGCAAGGGTGTGGAGAAATGGGAACCCTCTTGCACTGTTGGTGGGAATGTAAACTGGTGCAGCCATTCTGGGAAACAGTGTGGAGTTCCCCAAAAAATTAACAATAGAACTCCCCTATGACCCAGCAACAGCACTACTAGGGATTTACCCAAGGGATACGGAAATGCTGATGCATAGGGGCACATGTACCCCAGTGTTCATAGCAGCACTTTCAACAATAGCCAAATCATGGAAAGAGCCTAAATGTCTATCACCTGATGCATGGATCAAGAAAATGTGGCTTATATATACAATGGAATATTACCTGGCAATGAGAAAGAATGAAATCTAGCCATTCATAGCAACGGGGATGGACCTTGATGGTGTCATGCTAAGTGAAATAAGTCAGGCAGAGAAGGAAAGATACCATATGTTTTCACTCATAAGTGAAACAGGGGAAACTTAACAGAGGACCATGAGGAGGGGAAGGGGGGGGGAAAGAGTTAGGGAGAGGGAAGGAGGCAAATCATGAGAGACTCTTGAATACAGAGAACAAACTGAGGATTGATTGTGGGGGTGGGGTGTGGGGAGCCAGAAGAACAAAGATCAGCCGCCTGTAGGCAGGGCAGCATTTTCTCTCCAAATTCAGCACTGGAGACAGCTAGTCTGAGCTTTCTTACTGGCTGCTCAGGCGTGGTGCTAAAATTGCAGTTTTGGTTCCCCCTTTACCCTAGCCTTCTCCTAAAAATCACTTGACCCTGTTTCCTACCAACTGACCTAGGTCAGCTGCCTTGCTTCCTGCCTTGAACCCTTTGTAAGGTGTTTGTGTTCTCTCAATAAAAGAGGCTTGATCAGAGACTTTGTCTTGCCTCCATTCTCTGTGACCCCTGCCCCCCAATTCTCACTCCCTCCCTTAGGACCTGTGTTGACTGACCTGTGGGCCGGGTCAGTGGGGGGAGGGGGAGAAGGTAAGTGGGTGATGGGCATAGAGGAGAGCACTTGTGGGGATGAGCACTGGGTGCTCTATGGAAACCAACTTGACAATAAACTATAAAAGAAAAAATAGAGAAAAATGTATTTATGAAATTATACAGAATTATCATTAAACACATACCATAGAAACTTTCATCTAGACTACTGGGTGTTGCAGATACATGCTTCCCTTAATATCGGCCGATGAACTATCCCAAGGTGAGTTTATTACAGCAGCTCAGTATTTAAATAGCTGAAGAGATTTCTGTGGGAAAACTTTTTGAATAGACATTTCATAAAAGAAAGGTATATGTATGACCAATGAGCACTTGAAAAAGTATTCAGCATCACCACTTATTGGGATAATGCAAATAAAATTCACAAATGAAAGACCACTGCACACCCAATGGAATGGCTAACATTGAAAATATTGCTAACAACAAGTATTATAAGGCTGTGAAAGGATCAGAACTTTCCCACTTTTTAGATGGAGATGCAACATAAGACAATCATTTAGGGAAAGACTCTGGTCTTTAAATATATTTAAAAGTAAATATATACCAGGGCGCTTGGGTGGCTCAGTCAGTTGAGCATCCAGCTTCAGCTCAGGTCATGATCTCATGGTTTGTGGGGCTGAGCCCCATGTCGGGCTCTGTGCTGATAGCTCAGAGCCTGGAGCCTGTTTCGGATTCTGTATCTCCCTCTCTCTCTCTCTCTCTCTCTCTCTCTCTCTCTCTCTCTCTCTCTCTCTGACCCTCCCCTGCTCAGTCTGTCTCTCTCGCTCACACAGAAAACTAAAATATTAGAAAAATAAATAAAAGTAAATATATACCTACCTGTGGACCAAAAAGTCTACTGGGTGTTTTCCAAAGAGAAATGAAAATATATGTTCACAGAGAAAAATATAAAGGAGAGCCTACAGCAGGTTTATTTAGAATAGTTCCAACTTGGAAATAGCTTAGAAGTTCAACAATAAAGAAATTGTGATTTATACACACAATGAATCACTTCTGAGCAATAAGAAGTAATAAACTACTGATACACTTAGTGGATCTTAAAATCTTGCCCATAACTCTCAAGAACATCACATTGAGTGAGGTTAGTCTTCCAGAAAAGAGCACATATTGGGTGATGCAAGTTATAGGAAGAAACACTTGGTCATCACCCCTGGAAAGAAGGAATGGATAGAGTTTCATGGAATGAGTACTCCACAAAATTGTGATTTTTTTTGAAACAGTGCATGATATACCACCTACTTTGTATGTAATCTCAAATTAAAAAGTGCATTTATAATATTGTGGACAATTTGCATAAACAAATTTGGGAGCAAAAACACCTGAGGATATAATTCCAGGGTGGGAATGAGGTGCTGAGAAATGTGCTAGATTACCAGAATTAGTGTATTTGTCCAGCATCTATTATGCTTGGAATGATTCTTATAATGTCCTTCATACAGCCATCAGTTAATTCCAGGTAAGTGGCAAAATGGTAAGAGTAGATTTGCTGATTTTTTTTTTAGCTTGCTCTATTTCCTTGGCCCTAAGGGACTGTTGATAAACAATTTTTCATGTCCCCAGTACCAGAACCCTTCACAATATATAGGCTTCTAATCCAAGTGTATTTGAAACTCATAATCGCTAAAATAAAATCTTACGATTGAATGGATAAAGGCAGTTGGTGATTTCAATACCACATAGTCAAAGGTTCTCTACCAGGATGGCACCTGTGGAGTAGTTTGTAAATATGTGAGGGATCTATTTACTGTCATAATGATTGGGAAGTGTCACTGGTATTTAATGAATGGACCCAGGAATGGGAAACACCCTATAATTCTTAGGTCTATATTACACATGGCAAAGTATTAGTCAACCCCAAATGCAAATAGTAACAATAATGTTGGCTCTTTTTGTCATTGCAGGACTTGATTTTAGGGATTCAACTAATCTCAGGACTTAAATACTATCTTTACACTGATGTTCTCCAAATTTGGATCTCCAGTCTTGAGATCCTCCCTTAAAACAGACTCTCAGTGATTCAACTGCCTAGTTCTCAGCTTCCCTTGGTGGCTAAAAGGCATTTCAAATTGATTATTTCCAAAGGCAACTCTACATCTCAACACCCACATTCTCTTCTTCCAGAATGTTCTTCATCCTAATAACTGGTGTTTCCATTGATCCAGTTATCATGCCAAAGATTTAAAGTCATTTTGGGATCTTGCCTTTCTTTTATAATCCATACCCAATTAATCAGGAAATGCTACTGACTCCTGACATTGAAAAATAGGTCTTGAATCCAACCACTTCTTACCACCTTGGTCCAAACCACCATCATTAGCACCTGAACAACTACATCACCAAGTAACTGGTATCCTACTTTCCACAATCATAGGAAGGCTATAGAATAAAATCTGATCATCTAACTTTCCTGCTCTGAATGCTTCAATGGCTTTCTACCATCTGAAGAGTAAGGTCTAATCTTGCCATGATTGTCTGAATGGTCCTGGGTATCTGATCCATGGCTGTCTCTCAGAGATCATCATCTATCATCCCCTTTCCTTGCTCACTGCCTTCCCAGACACACTGGCCTGCCTGCTCTTCCATGAACCTTCCTGCAATTCTTTCCCACTCTAGAGGGTAGAGAATGTTCTGTGTGTGAATTGCTCTTTTTATGGTCTCGTTTCTGAGCCTTGCATTATCACTACATTTAAGACAGCATCCTGCCTCCGCCAGACACATGCTCTCCCTTCTTACTGCTTTGTTTTCCTTTATAGCATGTATCACTATTTGACATATTACTTATTTAGTTTTTATTTTGCCTGTTTGTTTTTTCTCTCCCTGATAGAATCTAAGTTTATAAGAGCTGGAACCTGGGGCAGGGGGGCGGGGGGAGGGTGCTAGAATATCTTTGGTACCTAATAAGCATTCTGGTATTTGTTGAATCAGTGGATAAATAAGTGTGGCTGCATCCCCAAAGGTGTCCTATCAGAATTCCTTAGGAATACTCGAGGGGTACCTGGGTGACTCAGTCGGTTAAGCATCCGGCCTCGGCTCAGGTCATGATCTCACGGTTTGTGGGTTCAAGCCCCGCATCGGGCTCTGTGCTGACAGCTAGCTCAGAGCCTGGAGCCTGCTTCAGATTCTGTGTCTCCCTCTCTCTCTGACCCTCCCCTGCTCGCACTGTTTCTATCTCTCAAAAAAAAAAAAAAAAATAAAAGACATTAAAAAAATTTAAAAAAAGGAATACTTGAAATATAGATTTCTAGACCTAAAACCCAGGAGAGTTGACTTCCATATATCGTTGGGTCTGATAGTTCAGCAAGGTTTGAAACCAGTAAAATAGTGTAATACCCTACTTCCTGTACAGCCATCTCCATAGTATTCAGAAAGATGACCAGACAGATGATTATGTATGTAGGATATTTCTATCTTCCTTATAACTGTGTTGCTTTGTTCATCCTAGGAGGGTAACCAGTGGTTTTAATTCCTAACTACAAGATACATTATTGGTTCTGTTATTTAGATTTTGTTACCACATTGTCTTTTGATGCATTCCTTCTCCTATCACAGATAATTCTTCTTGTGGATATGCAATTACCCTGGATGCACCTTCCTATCTGATGTTGCTGAATTGGATTCCTCCACCTTCACATGCTCATTTTTTTGCTCTGAGGAAGGTTCAGGAAGGCAACAGTCTAAGAAGAAAATGCAGCAAGTATCATTTTCCTGCTGAAATCTCTTTCAAGCCAAAAAGGCACTGTTCTCTTTCCAGGGACTGAAATGCCATCTGTGTTAAAGGGGGCTGTATTAACAAGCCGTGCATGGGGTGTAGATTTAACCTCCTTGGAAAGAATGCAGAGGGGGAGGGGGCTGCTCATTCCTCTCCCGGGCTCTACCGCACGGACCCCTTGCCAATTTGTTATTAGTAAATATACAGCATTTTCAAACAGTTAAAGCAGGCTTAGCTGCTTTGAGAAACTCAAATTAAATGCTCAATATTTTATGAACGCTTGGAGTGGTCATGTTTACCTGATCTGGTATGTTCTCGCTGCACCGCGACTCGAGCGGGCTGGAAAGATGCTCACGGGGGAGCACTGAGTTCTGAGACTCTCAGTCTGGCATTTCGCTCTTTAGATGCTACTTCATAGGATAGATTAGACTTTCTCTCTGTGTGACTATCCTTGAGGTGAAATCTGTCATAAGATTATCACCCCCAGAAAGATTATTACCTCCAGGTAGGTGTGGTCAGATTTAGCGAATAAAAATACAGGATGCAGAGTTCAATTTGAATTTCAGATAAACACACAAGAAGTATTTTAGCATAACCACATCCCATGCAATATTCAGGACCTATTCATACCAGAAACAATATTTGTCGTTTATTTGAAAGTCCAATTGATCTGCACTGTCTGTATTTTTATCAGGCAATCCTACTTCCAATGCAAGGAAAAGTACCCTGATGCTATGTAGGGAGAGATTTTCAGCTCCCGAAGAACCCTTAGTAAAGACACAGGTGGGGTCAGGGCAGTAAGCATGTGGGGGTGCCAGGGCACCCAATTTAAGGAGGACTTCATTATCAGGGTCACTCAGTGGCCGAGGCACCACTCACGCAGCCCCAGGAGTAAGAACCTCTTTAAATTCTGCATCCTAGACACACTGGCCTCATTGGGCTGAGGTTTGTCGTTCCCTTTTCACTACCTTTTTCATATTCTGAGATTGACGTAAAGCAAAGGTAGGAAAAACCGTATCCAGTTCTTACTGAGGACATTTTCATTGTACTTTGCTGCTCTTGCATGGGTGCCGACCGCCTCATTCCTGACCGGAACAGGAACGGGAAGGGGGGAGGCACATGGATCCTTTCAAGAAACACCCCTTGAGCCCATTAAGTATACACATTGAGCTCAGAGCTGAGATGCTACAGCAGTCCATGGGCCACACAAGGCCCCTGCTCTCTGGGGGCTTGTATTCTGAGGGAGAAATGAAGGAAATCAGTGAAACATGCAAGGGGAACATGGTTGGAGAGCAAAATGGATGACAGCTGGGGTTACATGGGACATTTGACCTAGGTCATAAACATCTCAAGAAAGGGGGGGGGGGGCGTTTGGGCTCCCAAATAGAAGGAGAGAAGTGGACAACTCCAAGGAAGAAAAAGACACTGGGCAGTGACAGCAGATCAGCAGGAGGGCAGGGAGGGGTCTGAGAGGAGATCAGACAGGAGCACCAGGTCACTCCTCCATTTCTGGATTGTACTTCAAATGGAAAGTACAGCCACTGTAGGGTGTTTATCAGGGGAGGTGGGGAAAATTTAAGTCAAAAAGCAACAACCAAAGAAGGGAACGCCATCATTTATTTCCACTCCTCCGTCACACTTTGCTAATGCTCCCCATGCAGTGTTGGGGGTGAGGTTTGAAGTTCAGCTCGAGATACCCCCTCCAAGAGAAATTTCCTCCTTGGAAAAGCTGATCCCGTTTAACCTCAGGACTCAATTTCCCATGGCCATGCAGCATTCACCGACAAAACAAAACGCCCACAAAGACCCAACGCCAAAGGCCAAAACTAAGACTCTCCCCAAAAAGAAATGGTTATATGCTCACATGGTCTTCTTTTACTTCTAGTACAGACTGTCATCCAGATGGCTATGGGAGACGGAAGTCTGGGCTTTAAGGGAGTAGAAATGAGATATTCAGTACTGGATAAAGAAAGGATCTGTGTTAAAGCACAAGGTGAAAAATAACCCCAGGCAGGATAATTTCTGATTTCTTTCCTAGATAAGATGTTGCACAAGAGACTTGGGAAAGACCTTATCTTTATCACGAGCATACAAATTCTAGCCTTATCTGCCTCAAAAGTGTTGGATGGGCCCACATTTAAAAGGTACGGTCTCACTGGAAAATTGTTATAGGGAAATAAGAAAGGTGCCGGAACATGGATCAGGCTAGGAAATAAGAACTAAGCTCCTAATGAGAGATTTGAGAGAGCACAGAGGAGGAGAAAAGAAAAAGAAATGAAAATCTTTGGTCAGTTATGAATCAAAACACAGCTCTTTGAAAAGACAGAATTCCTTGAGATTGTCCATCTTGTAACCCACATTGAACTTGCTAGGAGTAAGTGAAACTGAATATATCAGCATGAGAATAATAGTTTACAGGTAGATGCATGCTTACGTATAGAGGATGATAATTAACATTTGCATTTGTGGGGGAAAAAAGAAACATTAGAGGAAAATGAGGACAGGGACACAGCTATCAGAGTTTGGAAGATTTTCCTTGCAATACAGGTTCAACAGCATTGGCAAAAAAGCTATGTTGAGCTCCTGCTCCCTGGGACCTCAGATTGATACCTTATTTGGAAATAGGGTCAGTAGAGATGTAATCAGCTAAGATGAGGCCATCACAGTAGAGTGGATCCTTAATCCAATCAGACTTGTGTCCCTGTAGGAAGCGGGAGAGCAACACCAAGACAGATACATAGAGAACCACCAGTAATAAGCAGAAAGTGCAGTTGGACAGCTGCACACAGTGACACACAAAATATCGCTACAACCACCAGCAGCTGGAAGGGGCAGGGAAGCATCCTCACTTAGAGCCATCAGAGAGCACGATCCTGCCAGCACCTTGGGTTCAGACCTCGGTCCTCTGGAACTAGGACAAAGTAGATTTAGGCTGTTTTCAAGCATCTTGTTTGTGGGACTTGGTTACGGTAACTACAGAAAACAAACACTGTGCTTTGTTGAATTTCTCTGGTCATCAAGGCTAACCTGAAGACTTTTCATGTTTATTTCACAGCCATGGGTTAGAAGGAAGGATGCCCAGTGATGTCTGCACATCTGTGAAGACCAGAGTAAGCCCTATCAGGGGCACAGGCAGAGGTTGGCCAAGAGAAACCGGAACTTCCACCATTTGCGGTTTCTATCCACTCTGGTCAGAGCCCCCTCTTCAGGTTCAAGATACCAAACGGGGAAAATTACAACACTGAAATACAATACACTGAAATAAACAACATGTGAGCTAGTGGGTTCCAGGTTGAGGAGAGGACAGGAACGAGTTTGGCAAGAGTTTATCCCATTAAAAAGAATGCAATTACAAAAGGATGGATTTAGGGGGAAAAGAAATTCTACTGAGGCTGCTTGCTCACCGGATTCCTGAGAACCATCCACGGCTTCCCTGTCAGAATAAGTAAACGTGGGTTTTATAACTCACATGGACGTGCCCATTCAGCCTGGGGAACCTCAGCTGGCAGACAGTGGGTCCCCACTTCTGAATTGCCAAAGTGAACAAGCCAGGGATGCTGGTTATTTCACAAGACTACTGCTTCAATGGCGCTCTCTGGCCTTGCTTCAACTGAAGATTTTGAGCTTCTCTCAAGGAGTTACAGAAATAGAATAAAACAAAAACAGGGAAAGACTGCATACTACTCAGTAACTATTTTCCATTGACATTAATTTTAGTGATATATACTATTTGAGGGGCTGGGTTATTAAGCTTCAAGTAGCAAGTGCTGTTAATAAAGTGCTTTGTAAATAACTTAATGTCTTTTAAGGAGATTTTGATGGTTCCTCTGATATCAATTTTCTATATTTGGGGCCCACACACCAACTTTTTAAACACTCAGTAATATTCTACTTTAAGGTTTTTATGGGCTATTTTTTTCCACCAGAATAACCATTTTGTTTTACGACATTTAGAAGTATCAGAAGTCTGAAGCCATTGTGAGAATGTCATGTCAATATCAAATGGACGGTGCTGGATGGGATTGGAAGCTTAAACTACTTAGGAGATAGCTGTAGTTATCTTGTTAGCTATTAATAGGTACTCAAGAGATAGTAGAAATTCAAAGTAAAAAAATACTGGTTATAGTGAGCTAAAAGATAAATCATCATTCAAATCTCTGCCACATCACTTCCATTCCCAGATTCAATGGGATAACAAGGTCACAGAACTTAACCTTTTGCTTGAAAACTGGAAAAAATACAGGAAACTACTGTTTCATGCTACTGGATAATAGGCAGTGGAAGACTGATTCGGGAGAGAAAAAAACAAAGGAGGAGCACTCTGTGATTGTCTTGATGTTTTTACCTGGAGGCAATTTCTGCCCACAGATACTGAGTGGGAGAGAACCAAACAGAAATTGACAGGAAACTCACTCTAAACACCAAGACACACACAAAGACAGAAAGACAGAGACAGACTACATATACACTGAACAAAAGGAAAGAAATCACTGTATTAATATCAAAGTAGATTTCAGAACAAAGTATTACTAGAAATAAAAAAAAGAAGGTAGTATTTCATAGTGATAAAAGACTTATACTATGCGTCATGGTAAACACTTTCCGTAACTTACATCTCCACCTCCAGAGATACTTTATTGGAGAAATATTTTATTCCCATTTTACAGATAAGAAAAATTCTCAACAGTTAGGCAAGTTGAACAAAGGGCTTTAGAGTGGAGACAAACAAACCCAATGTCCTCTGTCACCCCGCCTACTACCATCGCCGCCAAACTGCTTTGCATTTGCTCCTGAGTTCTTTCCAAGTATTCTCCATCAAGTAGTTGGAGTTTGTAATAGTGCGACTGATTTTTCCCCTTCCTTGTTTGAAGTTTTCCAGGCTTGCTCCTGCTCCCACGACCTCTCTCCTGGCCTCTCTCTTCCCAAATTCATCTTCATGTACTTTTCTGTGTACATGCTGCTCCCTTCCGTCTCCGCCCCTGGGCACAAGCACCGCACTAGCCTACTTAACTACTCCTCGTACTTCAGGTCTCAGCAAAAAGCCACTTCCTCCAACAGCCTTCCTGGATGTGCAGCCTCCATCAGGTAGCCCAGATTACACTTTCACAACAAACTATACTTTTTCGTTCTAATTATTTAGCTATAAATGTGTGCGTTTGCTCATCTGAGTGTCTTTCTCCTTCTACTGAGAACTCATCAGGACGAAGATTATTGAAAGGTTCCTCCCTGTTCTGAGGCCCAGAATTGGGTCTCATACATAAATATTTGTTAAATGAGTAAATAAAAGAATGGAGAGAGACACTGGAAAGAGGAGAAAGGGATACATGTGAAATATATTTTAAAAATCGGGGCGCCTGGGTGGCTCAGTCGGTTAAGCCTCCTACTTCGGCTCAGGTCAGATCTCACGTTCGTGGGTTTGAGCCCCACGTCAGGCTCTGTGCTGACAGCTCAGAGCCTGGAGCCTGTTTCCCATTCTGTGTCTCCTTCTCTCTCTGCCCCTCCCTTTTTCATGCTCTGTCTCTCTCTGTATCAAAAATAGATAAAACATTAAAAAAATTAAAATATATATATTTTAAAAATGGAGCAGGGCTCCTGGGTGGCTCACTTGGCTAGTGTCCGACTTCCGCTCAGGTCGTGATACCCCCCCGTTGGTGAGTGCGAGTCCCTCTTGGAGCTCTCTGCTCTCAGCACAGAACCTGTTTCGGATCCTCTGCACAGCCTTGCACCTCCCCCTCCTGCACTCTGACTCTCTTAAAAATAAACACTTAAAAAAATGTTACAAAGTCAAATAAGTATTTATGAACTAATTCAATTAGAGGATAACAACATTTAAATCAAATTATTTTTTATCAGCGGTGCCCATACACTGACTTGTACAGACCCTTTGAGACACCAGTATGACATAGAGGATTTCAAATGTTTATTTAAGGTGACCAAAATATAGCAGTTAATTCCAGGTTTAATTTTTAATGTTTATTTTTGAGAGAGAGAAAGTGTATGAACAGGGGAGGGGCACAGAGAGAGGGAAACAGAATCTGAAGCAGGCTCCTGACTCGTTCGGAGCCGTGGGATGGGGGTGGGGGCTCCAACTCCCAGAGCCACGGGAGTGGGGGTGTGTGGCTCATGTCCTAAACCAAAATCAGATGCCTAACGGACTAAGCCCCCCAGGTGCCCCTATTCCCAGGGTTTAAATTTCTGAATTCTGAAAGCAGCAAGATCTCGCCAACTATTTCATTTTCTTTAAAGACTATTGGGCTTTAGCACTGAAAAAACAGAGTGGCGAGACCAGACTTTTTAAAGGATTTATTTAATTTTGATGTGCCTTTGCTTTTCTGAGCCCTGCGGTTTCAGGATGTGGCTGCTACACAATTTTTCTGGCTCTCTCTGTTGTGGACTAGCACCACTTGCTCCAATCTGCCAAGGTGATTTTTACAGAACGCCATCACTGGCGTTAATGCATTCAGTTGCAAGTGACAGTGGGAAGTTGGGAATTGTAGACTCTCTTTACTGCTTGAATTTGGGAATCTTATCCAAAGACTAGGAGAATTAGGGAATTTTCAACATGGATTAACCAAGGCCTTCAAGGCAAACTTCAATACACAAATAGCTCTGAGGCTAAGTCTGTGCCACACGAGCAGTAGCAAATATCAGCAACTTCAGCCCACCAGTTCATTTGCCGGATTTAACAAAAAAGTTTACAAACATGGCTATTCTAAGGCTCAAAGAATGAAAGTGGTCCAAGGGAGGTGGGGATTTATTAAAGACTCAGCACACTGGAGGAGTTCTTTAATATTCTTTCCCTTGGTAAAGACCCCATCCATTGTTTCATGTGGATCTAAGGAGACGCCAGGGTTTGGATCCAGACTCGCTTATCACAGTGGTAGACAAAGAATCCAAACAAGGCCCACAGGACAGTCCTAGGTTTCAGGGATGGGATGCAGTTGGGGACATCACTGAAAAGAAATCAGCCATATGATCTAGTAACTCAGGTGTCCTGATTTTACCGATTCTTCTCTCTCATGAGGTCTTTTTCGGCATTTCAATCCTGTCTACTATCAAGTAGCTTTCAAACAAACATTTTTATGTGGTTCTTTTTGTGGGAAGGGAAGATTAGTCAGCTGGATGCTGTGGTTAACAAAAAACCTCAACTGAAACACAGGTACTGAAGTGAGGCAGCCGATCTGGATCAAGTCTGAACGGGCTGCTTCCTAGAGATGCCACTTGGGGCTCTCATTCTCTGTTACTAAAAAAAAATTCTTCCAGTGTTTATTTCTGAGAGAGAGGGAGACAGAGCGCAATTGGGAGGGGGCAGAGAAAGAGGGAGACACAGAATCTGAAGCAGGCTTCAGGCTCTGAGCTGTCAGCACAGAGCCTGATGCAGGGCTTGAACTCATGAATCACGAGATCGTGGCCTGAGCCAAAGTCAGATGCTTAACCGAATGAGCCACCCAGGCGCCTCTAGGGACTCTTGTTTCTTAATTTCTAAACTATGGTTAAAAGTATTTCTCTTTAAAAAAAAGTTTTATTGAGATATAATATACATACTAAAAATTCACCGTATTTAAAATGTACAACTCAACAATTTTTAGTATCTCTGCAGTGTTATGTAACTATCACCATAATCTAACTTTGTAACATTTTCATTACCAAGAACCTTGTTCCTGCTAACAGTAACTGCGTATCTTCTATTTCCTGATTGCCATTAGCCCTAGATAACTACTAATCTACTTTCAGTTTCAATAGCTTTGCCTAGTGTAGCCATCACATAAATGGAAGCTTACCGTACATGGTTTTTCACTTAAACTAGTGCTCTTAGGTTCATGTATGTTGCAGCATGTACCGTTCCTTTTTATTGATAGTGCTCAACTACATGACAGTACTACATTTATTTATTCTCCATTAGTTGACGGGTACTTGCAATGTCGTTCTGAGTGATTCCGTTATGACCATCCACATACAAGTTATTGCATGGGCATAGTGAATGAACACCAAATAGTATTTGGGACCCAGTAGAAGATTCTCTAGTTCCCTGGATTGCATGGTACACGAGTATGAAGTTTGGAATTGCTACACCACTTGGTATCAAAAGGAGAAGGTCTAGAAGTTGTGGGGGTTCTAACAAATAGAGTTAGAAAGTGAGGATTATACCATGGAGCAGAACCGAGATGGAGACAGACAGGTTCTGAACGATCTTCTGCGTTTCTTAGTTATTCCTAACATGACACTAATACTACTTTGGAATTTCCACTTACATGAGACTACGGATTCCTTTTACTATTAAATCCAGTGAAAGTTGGGTTTATGTCAATTGTAATTAAAAGCCCTAAATAATAATATGGATTTGGTCATTTCAACTGACTGGCTATTAAGTTCCAAACTCAATTTTTTTTCTTTTATTTATCTTTGAGAGAGACAGTGTGAGCAGGGGAGGGTCAGAGAGAGAGAGGGAGACACAGAATCTGAAGCAGGCTCCAGGCTCCAAGCTAGCTGTCAGCACAGAGCCTGACGTGGGGCTCAAACCCACGAACCGTGAGATCATGACCTGAGTCAAAGTCAGATGCTCAACCGACTGAGCCCCCCAGGCACCCCTAAGTTCTAAACTCTTATGAATGAGACTTATTTGTCATAGGTCAATGTCCTACTTGAAAGATTTGATTGACATGAACAGGGAAAAAGAGTTGTATAACAACATGGCAGCTTCGATGGGGACCATGTGGTTCCAAGGGTACTTGGAAGGGACTGGGCTCGGAACATGTCACAGCTATCTACTGCCACATTGGAGAGTTGTTAGCATAGTGTCTTACCAAGATACATCAAAAAAAGCTGATGGAACTATGCCCATTGCACATTTCTCCATGCTTCCATCAAAATCCTCTAAAATTTAATGAATGCCACACAATTATAAGTTTCACAGCATTCCTGTCAAGGACAGCTGTGTTCATGCTCCAGATGTAGAAGCTTATTTTTCTGATTGATAAGCCTCCATTTCCCAGTTTGTAAAACAGGAGTTTGAAATGCACGCCATAGTGATTGGTTTTGCATTGTTATTTAAGATAATATTTCAGATCAGGTATTGCAAACATTTGCCACACGATACATAATCAGCCATTGTTAGCTTCTATTTTAATCACTCTCATTTTTTCTAATTAATCTTTGACAGATGTAGGACATGGGGCATAGAAGAAAAGTGGACTATGAATGTGCACTTACTGGAGTGAGAACTTATTCTATCAACAATCATTTGGTTTCCCTCATTTTGTTATAGATCCATTGAGGGCAGCAGACAACTCATCTCTGTATCCCCAGGACCTAAAACAGCATCATAGTCTATATGTCTATTAATGGATGGAAAAATGGGTACATAATAGGTCATTACTCATATTTTTGAGTGGGCATATATGCCAGAAACTGAGCCAGATTCTTAAATATTAGTTTAGTCTTAACAAGTATGGAAACACTATTTCAGAGGAAAAAACAAGTCTTCAGACCCGCACTATAGCCCATGCAAGATCAAGCCACCTACCAATAAACGGTGGAGCCCAATCTCCTTCTCCTCAAACCCTTCCCATGGAACCCAACACCCAAGCTTCACTAGGAAAACGAACTAAAAACTTCCCAAATGTGATGATCAGACTACAAACTTCATTTTTTTTGCTTTTAATTTAATCCATAGCTTCTAGCCATACTAAGCACCTAAATAACCCATTAAGTATTATTTGTTTATTTATTGGCTTAGCTTGCATAGACATGTGTACAGATGAAAGAAAATGTAAGTTAACTGCAGTGGACTTCATTGTGGAATAAGGGCAGACCAGAATTAGTGGTAAAAAACTCTTGACTTGAGCACTAGAAATACTAATTTTTAAATAAGCTATAAAAATAGTCTGGTGTGCTGTTATTATTCAACTCAAAGCCTAAAGAAAAAAATGACTAATATTTCTATGTTGAATACACTCAAGCATGTTTTTACACCTAAATCTACTCTATTTTCTTCTAAATAATAGATGGCCAGTGACTTTTAAAAGCACCAGTATGTCAGTATAATTATCTAAAATCTAACAAAAAATTGTATTCTTTGTAGACCAGAAGGACATATTTTAAATGCAAATGGAGTATTTTTAGAACTTGTACATCATCTTACCCTTTGAAAAAGTTCCTATATTTCTTATTCTTCGCTGTTGAAAATCCCTGGCTCCTCTTTCCCTGTCACCATTGTGGGATAAAAGAATTCTAGCTGCAGACTGGTCTTTCTTGAAGAATCCATTAAAGTTTAAGCTTGTGCATTGCATCAAGTAACGTGTTCATTTCCCCAGAGCAGATCACAACTTTTTTGTGTCACTTAATACAAGGGAAAATAAAAAAAAAAAAAAAAAAAAAAAAAAAAAAAAAAAAAAAAAAAAAAAAAAAAAAAAAAAAAAAAAAAAAAAAGAAAGAAAGAAAGAAAGAAAAAGAAAAAAAAAGAAAAGGAAGAAACAAAAGATGTTTGCAATATACTTGAAGGTTTGGAAATCAAATTTCACAACAGGTAATAAGCATGCATTAAGTTCACTAATTAGTTCACTAATTGGGAAATAGCACTTTGAAATTCCAAGAAATAGTCCATAGTAAATGGAAATACAGAGAAAAATCAGAGAAACATTTATGACCCCCTCTTATGAATACAACAGATATTTTTTGGAAGTAAATTTGGGGGATAGCCTGGGATTAAGGCACATATGCAGTGCTAAGTTTTTCAATCCCCCCCCCCTTTTTTTTTAAATGTATGTGTTTGTTTAGGGGCAAAAAAGTGAGACTCATCGATTGAACTATCCCAAAGGTTTACTTTGGGAACATGTATAAAGTGATTCCTGATTTGGATAATATAGGCATCCAAAGCACTGTATATCCAACAGAAGGATTAGTGCCTCTGACTAGGATAGGCTACTTGGCTGTTTACACTGATGAATTTAACCCTCTCCAGGACCTGACTGTCAGCCTTCCAAGCTAAAATATATGGTCACGTCATTGTCCTGGAGCTGATCTGACTTGGGGATACTGAATCATACTAATAAAGCTCAAAGACACTTATGGGGTTTGCCAAAATGGCAACTATTGAATTCAAATGAGAAATAAAATTATCAAGTCAACAGGATACTAGCATCAGTGTGACTGCACATCCTTTCTCTGTAGGCAAGCTGTGACAAAAGTAAGATGATCAGAGGGTTATTCAGTTCTGTAGCACCGGATTAAGCGGAGTTGATAAATATCCATTTGCATGTTTCATGACTCAGAGTCTGACGGCTCATATACCTCCATAATAGAGGAGATACAAAAAGATCTTAGATACAAAGAGGCTCCTATCCTCTCCCAGGGATGGGTACCTCGGACATTTTCTTCTGTGAATGTTCTCATTCTGTTAATCTCATGGCTGCCTACTACTCCTTTTCATTGATCCATTCCTTCTTTCTACACACAGTATTACTATCTTTAACCATGTTTTTTTTCTTATCCAGAGGCTATTTATTTAAAGTTATAGGAGAAAAAAAGCTTAAAGTAGGGGATTCATAACTCTGAGTAATGACCCACAGAGTGTTGATTTTGCCTAATATCTCAGTGATAGAAGCTTCTATGCCTTCCATATTGTTTCTTATGTAACTTATTCAACATTCGTTCAGAAATTTTGGTAAATGCACAGAGGTCAGAGTTCTCACGTTTGTGGAACTCACATCCACTGAATGGTGAGATAGAATAAGTAAAGTGTTCAAAAAGGGCATTCAGTTGGTCAGCAAGGTTTCTTGAAAGCCTACTAGCACTAGGCCTTACTCTCAGAGGTTTGTAGACCATGAACAAAATCGAGTCCCTGATTTCATGGAGTCCACATTCTGAGAGAAGGAATATACAAATAAACCAAAATAAGTATAATCAAATAAGGAAATATAAAGTACTGTGGGGGAAAAAAAACTAAAACAAGGGAATAGAAAATGATGGGCCAAAGTTTAATCAAATAGGATATTCACAGAGGTGACCAATGAATAGAATTAAGGCAGATTTTGCCTCAATTTAGGAAGGCACTCATGAGGGGCACCTGGGTGGCTCAGTTGCTTAAGCATCTGACTCTTGATTTCAGCTCAGGTCATGATCTCACAGTTTATGGGATCTAGCCCCCTGTCCGGGTCTGCCCTGACAGTGGGGAGCCTGCTTGGGATTCTTAGTCTCCCTCTCTCTCTGCCCCTCCCCCGCTCCATACACAAGCACTCTCTCAAAAAATAAAAACTTAAAAAAAAAAAACACTCATTAACAATCCCAGCAAGAGCTGTCTGGCCACAAGTTACTTAGACTCACCAGACGGTGAGCTGGACTCAGTGAAGTTTTCTGGAGTAGAGGGTTCACCAAGACTAAAGTCTCTATCAAAGAAATTTCTAGGATTCTAAACAGATTGAATCTGATAAGCAGTCCTCAGGTCAGCTTGTTCCAAAATTATACTGAAATATTGATACAAATTTGTAAATAAAAGCTCTTAACTCCAACCAAACCATTGCATCCTAAGTTTTCTAACACACACTTCACCATCTGACAGAGAGCAAACTTTACCATCATAAAAGCTGTTTGCACTCCCCCTTTCTCTTCTCTCTGGTTTAGAAATACACAGAATGGAAATAAAAGAATAGCTCCCTTTCTATTCTCTACAAAGATGGTTTCTTCAAGCGCCTGGATACTATTTCCTTGCTTTTCCAACCATACCTACATGTTATTTACCTTCGGATAGGAATGCTAACATTAGTCTACGGCCATACCAACCTGAATGCACCGGATCTCATCGGATCTCAGAAGCTAAGCAGGGTCGGGCCTGGTTAGTCCTTGGATGGGAGGAATAGTAACACTGTATTGACCCTAGATATCACGGTAATTACATGAAATATATACGTAGTATAGGCACACATAGATAAGTTATGGTAAAATGATTGCAAAAGTGGCTTCAACGCATACTCCTTTCCCACATGACTTTATAGCTCCTTCCATCAATGGGTGGAGGGGACTGTTCCCCTCTGTGAATCTGGCCTGGCCTTTTGACTTGCTTTGGACAATAGAATGTGGCAGAAATAATGGTTTATTAGTTCCAGGCCTAGGTCTCAAGAGGTCCCGAATACTTCTGTTTTCTCTTGGAACCATGCCTCTCCCATGAAAATAAGCCCTGTCTATCCTGGTCGATGAGAGACCACACAGAGGAGAGATGTAAGTCCCAGCCAAGATTTCCATTTGCCTGCAGTTAGCTTACCTTGAACAGGCTCCACAAGCACACGTATGAGCCAGCCAAAGTCAGCCATGGATAACCCTAATTTGTAGAACTTCCTAACCAACCCACAGACTTCTTTCTTTTATCCAATTTAGGATCTAATCCAGTAAATGTTGAGGTATTTAGTTACACGGTAATAGTTAACTGAGCCACTATGTGTTGAATACATGTTCTCTCTCATTCTTGTCCTCATCCTGCTACAAAAATATAAGGACTTGTATGCCATCAAGTATGTCTCAAGAAATGAAAACACTTGGGATATAAAACATGTGACAGGGGTTGTTAGCATATTCCACTGGTTTATAGTGGGTACAGGAAAAGATTAGCCCACAATTCAGCTAGTAAGTGAAAACTACAGAATTCTAGACTTGGTCAAACTACTAGACACATCAACAATTTTCAAGATATGTTCATACAGGACAAAGCCACCCTCTGTAGTGACCCACACGTTCTGCTTCCTTTTCATAAAAAAGTAGTATGTGCTACTTGGACAATTTGCTGTTTGGATAAAATTACCAGAGTCTTATTCCCAAGAAGGCATTGGAAAAAAAATAAATAAAGGCAACGCTGTTCAGATGTTAGTGGGTAGACCCAATAAAAGTTGAAATACTTTTTGTCATAGATGTCTCCTTCTTAAAGATAAATAATCAGAAAAAAATTTTGTCATACAATTTTGTCATAGATGTCTCTTTCTTAAAGATATAATTTTGTCATAGAGGTCTACTTCTTAAAGATAAATAGTTAGAAAAAAAAATGTAACTACACATAGCCAATTAAAGCCAGCCAGGGGATGCCCAGGTGGTGCAGTCAATTAAGTGTCCAGATCATGATCTTGGTTCAGGTCATGATCTCACAGGTGTGTGGGTTCGAGCCTCACATCAGGTTCTATGCTGATGGAATGGAGCCTGCTTAGAATTGTCTCTCCTTCTCTCTGCCCTTACCAGCTTGTATGTGCTTTCTCTCTCTAATAAAACTATATTTAAAAAAACCAATCAGGAAGAGAAAACCTGAAACTTAGTATTTTGAGAGGTGGTTTCTAGAAAGTCAAAAATGAGATAACCAAAATCGTTCTTTTATATATCTTAGAGTTCCATAAGATGTCTATAATAAACATGAAAATAAGTCCACAGTAATCCCAAAACAAGAAAAAAGAAGCCAGCAAAGGGATGACCTTATTAGCCAAGTAAGGAGACTCTGGAGTAGCATTTGAACATGAACACAAACATCCATCTCTTCTCTCAGATCCCACTGAAACGCCCAGTGGAAATACTGAAAACCTGTCAACAGCAAGCACTGTATACAAGACAAAGGGCTCCCCACTTAACAAAAACTGGGAACGCTGGCTTTGAAGGAGTACATACAAAAATGGGAGCGAAAAGAGTCTCCATTTGACCTGGTTATGAACAAATGCATTCCATTTGGGGAAGTAAAGAAAAAAAGCATCTGGGATTTAGAGAGGAGAGGAGGGTGGGTGGTCACCTGGATTTCGGCAGGAACACCTGGATTGCACCCACTCCTCTGCCGTGTGCACTAGATAATAGCGGCCACCATGAAGGCAGCGCCAGTGTCACTTTTTCTCTGCGTACCTTCAGCAGGTATGGCTAGACTGGGGCTGCTTCTGACTCCAGGCTGCCAGAATGGGTAAGGAGAAAAATGCTTTACTGCACAAGCAAATGTAGTCTGACTGCCCACGGCTTGGATCCTTCCAAATCCTCCCAGGTATCCAAAGAGAGAAAATTAACTCTAAATTCCATCTCCACTTTTCCCTGATCTTTTCTTCTGTGCAGAACCTCACACAGTCCTTGAGAGATTTACTAACTTGCTTAAGGTCACGTAGCCTGACATTGATTCAAACAATGAAAGATTAATTTATTCACAACAAGCTCATTTGACAAATGGTCAACACCAACTTCCACTTCTTAAACAGTAAGAAAAAAGCCTATCTGAAATCAACAGCCAACATTATTATTAGAGAGCACTGTAATTAGAGTGGAGGAAGCTAATTTTAACTCTATTGTTTTAGTTTTGCCAGTAATAAAAGCAATGATATAAAATTACATTTTTGTTCAGAAAATATTATGTTTAAAAATTAGCCATGCTAGTTTTTTTAAGTACATTTATTTTGAGAGAGAGAGAGAAAGAAAGAGCAGGGGATGGGCAGAGAGAAAGAGGTGGAGAGAGAGTGAATCCCAAGCAGGCTTCATACCAGCAGCACAGAACCTGATGTGGGGCTCAAACTTACAAACCATGAGATCATGACTGGAGCTAAAACCAAGAGTCAGATGCTCAACCAACGGAGCCATCCGTGTGCCCCTATTCACACTAGTTTTAGTGAAGATCTGGAAATGACAAAAGACCCAGCTGATTATCAGAGGATTAAACGTATGACTCTTCCAAAAGGTAATCTTGGTGTGTTTATCAAGAGCTCTAAAAACTATTGTATCTGTGGTCTTGGCAATTCTAGTTTAGATATTTACCTAAAGGGAATAATTAGAAGTGTGTGCAAAGACATGTGTGTATATACATAAGGATATTCAGAAATAGCACTAATCATAACACTGCAACCTGGAAACTAACTATCCAACAATAAAGAATTGGGTAGTAAATTGAGGTGTGTGCACTCACCAACTTTTGTGCTGCCTTGTGGAGGCTGTCCTGTTCATTATGGAGTTTGACGGCATCCCCAATCTCTCCCCACCAAAGTCAATAGCACCCCCACCAACTCTAATGGCCCAGAATGGCTCCAGACATTGCTAACTCTCCCCTGAGTGTGAAATCACCCCCCAGTTGACAACCGCTGAGATCTATGTCTATGTACATGTATTTGAACACCTGGTGATATACAATTTTTGTCTGCTAATGATACTTCAATAAATGAAGAAAAAGAAAAGATATCGAACTTGAGTTAAAATCAGGGTTTCCCAGTAAGTCCCACTTCCCTTCTGCTCCTTTTAAAAGAACAATGCTGCTGTGTAATATTTTTTATTATATACCATTGAGCAAGAAGCAGGCAGTAGACTAGCAGAGCTAATGTAATCTTGTTTTGTATTGAAGAATAACATGGGAAGGACATACACCAAAATATTAAACTCTGTTGTCCGGCACTATCAACAACACTAGCCAAAGTACGGAAAGAGCCTAACCGTCCACTGATGGATGAATGGATAAGGAAGATGTAAAATACACACACACACACACACACACTGGAGCATCACTCGGCAATCAAAAAGAATGAAATCTTGCCATTTGCAACTCTGTGGATGGAACTAGAGGGTATTATGCTAAGCGAAATTAGTCAAAGAAAGACAAATATCGTATGAATTCACTCATATGAGAGCTTTAAGATATAAAACAGATGAACATAAGGGAAGGGAAGCAAAAATATAAAAACAGGGAGGGGGACAAAAACATAAGACTCTTAAATACAGAGAACAGACAGAGGGTTACTGGAGGGGGTGTGGGAGGGCGGATGGGCTAAATGGGTAAAGGGCATTGAGGAATCTACTCCTGAAATCATTGTTGCACTATATGCTAACTTGGATGTAAATTTATTTTTTGTAATGTTTTATTTATTTTTGATACAGAGAGACAGAGCACGAGAGGGGGAGGGGCAGAGAGAGAAGGAGACACAGAACTGGAAGCAGGCTCCAGGCTCTGAGCTAGCTGTCAGCACAGAGCCTGATGCGGGGCTCGAACCCACGAATGTGAGATCTGACCTGAGCCGAAGTCGGAGGCTTAACTGACTGAGCCACCCAGGCGCCCCTGTAATTTTAAAAAATAAATAAAAATTAAAAATAAAATCTGTTGTCTTTGGGTGGTAAGATTATAGTTGGACTTTTTTGGGGGGCATGTTTCTGGTTAGATATTTTCTTCTCTACAGTTTAGCATGGATTATTTTGACCATCAAAAAATAAATTTAAAATAAATATCTACAGATGCTTTATGCATTAGGTTCTGAGTTGTAAGCTATAGGAACCACTGCCTGGCTAAGTAAAAGGTAGGGGCAGGTGGGCTACTGGCCTCACAGGAGTGAGGGGAAGACACGGAAACAGCACTTGAAAGGGGCTTGAGCCAGTAAGCAATGGCGCCCATTGCCAAGGCCAGGGGCACAAAGAGCCTCCTCAGGATGCTGCTGCCACCTCCTGAAAAAGCACGACTCTAAATAAAATCCAAAAGGTCCTGCCACTTTCACATCATGTACTCAAAATTCAGAATCCCAACAGGAAGCCTCCATCTACATGAGCCTCACTCACATGCCCACAGCTCAGCATCTGGGAGAAAGAAAAATATATTTATTGGTTCCCTTTAGGCTTCTGAAGAGGGAACGGCCTTTCTCCCCACTGACGTCTTCGAAGGAAGAAGTTCTAGAAAATGGAATGTAGGTTTGGATACCGGTAACCAAGGGGGAAAAAGGCAAATGTCTTTTTAAAGGTGATATTTTCATCTTTGTACATGTCTATATTTGCTAAGGTTTATGCAATAACAAAACATCCCGTAAAAAGAAAAACCCAAATGATTCTTCAGTTCTATAATCAAAAGTAGCATCTATCCATCCACCCAGCCCCCTGTCCACCCATCCACACATACAAACAAAGGCATATAATCTAATTAACAGGATCAGTCACTCTCATGTGTATTTCTCGGAAATAGTTAACTCGGAATATCAGACTTTGTTTTTAACATTAATTCAAATCTCAGTGGTCACCCTGACATTCAAGGCAAGAGAACTGCTCTTCACTTAGATCAATGAAATACATGCTGTTGTCTGGTGCAGTGAGTATTATCAGTAAGAACAGCAAAAGGATTGCAAATCTTTTGTTTCTCTCTTTCTAAAAGGAGCTAAGCTAAATCATTTAGTAAATAATTTAAAGTGACCCTGATTTAAAAAAAAAAACAGCATTCCCCTCTCCTGAAGATATTTAAAACCTCCCGAAACCCTCCCTCCAAACATCAGTAATAAGACTCCTCTCCAGATAAAAATACACACCATTAGCTTAATCCAAAGGAAAGAAAGTTGTCACTTTTTTTTTTTTTCCAAGTGAATTAGGTTTGTGTCTATGCTTTTCACATGTTTCCAATTCTCATTTCCAATCCTCATCTTTAGGGGGTTGAATCCCATGAGAGGTAATAGGCTGTGAAGTCCAAGAAACAAATTAGCTGTTTTTAAAGAGGGAATTATAGAGCTTTATGCAATCCCTTTACTACCGGCCACTGGAAAGAACACTCTATTGAATGAAGGTCCGAGGAAGCGAAAATCCACAAACACAGACCTCAGCCCACGAGGAGTTTTATCCTGCACCACCCCTGCCCACTTTCTTTAGGCAGCCACTGCTCATTGCTGTACCACATAGAAGTGTCCCTGAAGTTGAGAAAACTGGTCTAAGTATTACCAATGTTTCTCAATGCTTTCATCCCTTCTGCAAAGGATAGTTGGGAAGTAGGAATGAGAGACAGAAACCCCGGGGTCGGGGTAGGCAGTCCAGGCAGAGTGGGGTCAGCTGTGTGGGCGAGGCGGTCAAGAGACTTGATTTCTAGTGTACTACAGGCAAGATTCTACACTCTTCTGGACCATTTTCCTTATATGGAAAATGCTGAGCCCAGTCCAGGAGACATAAGAGACACCCATTAGATTTTAACTGTTAGACATTACATGCTAGGTTTCCACATCTCTGGGTGGAGGAGGGACGGAGCCTGACCAAAACAAGAGGCTTTCTTCATTTTCCACTAAACGAACATTAACAGTTCCCTAGTTCTGGCCCACAGAAGTAGACGTAAAGTCACCATTAAAGCCCATGCTAATGACTCTAGAAATAGAAGTATCTGGGGGAATGGAAAGTGAGTTCAAGTATCAGGCTAGTAAGACTGAGGACATATGCTCATAATCACAGGCTACAGAAAAACAGGAAGTGCTGCTGTTACATTAAAAACACACAAAATCCCTAAGGCACCTGGGACTCTGGCGGCAGCTGCAGGTGTCAGCGGCTTTCTTCATGGTTTTGTGGGATTGGTTGGTTTGCAGGGGTGATGTGGGCACTGTACTAAGCCATTTTTGCACTCACTGGGACATTTTTACATCGAACAGAATATTCTGATAGAGAAATGTTGGCTATGGGCACATCCTAGCAGAAATGTACAAAACGCAACACTAAGTATGAAAACCGTGAGGGGAATCCTCATCTGTAGGATCTACATGTCCATAATCTGATAAACCGTGTTGAGGCTTCCATATGGATCAACATCTATTCAGCTGCTCACTTAAGCTCTCCATTTGGAGAAGTAAAAGGCACCTTAAAATTAAGTCAAAATGGGGTTCGTAACACAGCCTCCTGCCTCCCCAACTGCCCTCTCCAATCTGTTAAATGGGGACTGCAGACTCCCAGGTGCTGAATCCATGTCTTTTTCTTTCATCACATCTCATTGATCAGCAAACCCTGCTTGCTCAACCTTCAAGTGTGTATCCAGACTCTTCCTACTTACCTCCACTCTAGTCCAAGCTCTTACCATATTTTGTCTGTATCATCACCATAAGAATGACAAACAGGTGACCATATGATATGGACCAGGCATGGTTCCGTGTATTTGACACGTAATATTTCACTTCATTCACACACTGACCCTCTGAAGTAAATACTACTATCCCCAGTTTGTAGAAAAGGAAACCGAGGCACAAGGAGGTTATGGAAGTTTCCACCATCCAGGGCCTCTCAGCATGGCAGCCAGAGCCAACACCTAAATCCCATCACGGCAGCCCTGTGCTTGAGACCATCCACTTTTTGGATCATGGGGGGCGGGGGGGAAGGGCCCAAGGAAGGCCCCTGGCATTTCCATAACTGCACATCACACTACTTGTCATCCCATCCCTGGAGATCATGGTGTGCCAGCCACAGGATGGCTCCCTTGTTTTGGAACATTCCATATATGTTCTGCAGCAGGCCCATGCATGGATATCTGCACAGCCCCCTCCCACCCATTTTCCAGCTCTTCAGAGGTTACTGACCACTGAAATCAGCCCTGGCCCTCTATTTGAATTTGCCCTCTCTACACCCCCAAGATTTCCAACCCACCTTTCCTGATTTTTCTCCTCCATATTTACCATTTTCTAATAGGCTCTACAATTTGCTTCTGTTTTATTAGCTTTCTCCACCTACCAGATAAAAGCCACCAATATCTGTCTTCACTGCTATATCCATACTGCATAGAATAGGCACATAGTATGTGCTTCATACATATCAGATGAATACATGGATCTTGCAGAAGAAAACCAACATCTAGCCTGAAAACTTATGTAAGTATTCAGCGGATAGAGGGGGAGCCTGGGAAGAGTGCACATGAATCTTCGTGATGGTTATAAAACAGACCAGTGGCTTATTGGGATTATATTTAATCAGGGTGTGGCCAGCTCCTTTCTCTGCCAATCACAACTGCCTGTAACTCAGCACATACTCTAATATTCCACCTCATTCATTCTTCTAAGACTAGAGACCTCTGTCATTTCTTCTTAGGAGCATTTTAGCTTTCATATTAATATGATTTTGCTATACAAAAAGACTGGTGAGTGGAGTTTCACCCAAAGCAGTTTACCAGTGACCCTCCACACCCTCAGCCGTGCCCATGTAATATATATATTGCATGCTTGTCTCCAAATAATCAGGAAATAACTATAGTTTAAATTTACCTTCTCCTAGGAGGATTCTGACAAGCCAGTCTATTCAATCCCATTTTTCCATTTCTATCACCTTCTTTCTCTAGTATTCCATATCTTTGGGCACTTGAGCTGTATTGTAATTACTTCAGCCTCTTCTTTCCTAGCCAGGAAATGGCTTCTACTAATGTGATTTCCTTTAAAATATACTCAAGTTAAAATTGTACAGGACATTTGAATGTAGGTTTTCATTTTCAAAGACCAATGCATAAATTTGTTTTATTTTAGAAGCTTGTGGCATCCGTGTGTGATAAAAATACCTCACGCATTTAAATTTTAGGCTTGTTATAATTCTAAGAAATCTTGTACATTCAGATGACACAGGAGATCAACAAACCCAACCAAACTAAGATTTCTCTTGCTTTTATTTAAATACATCCACATACCACTTAACACGTAGACTTTTGCTCATGTATTTATGTCTTACTCATAAAACAACTCATAAAGATCAGCTTTCTACACTACCCCTAATGGTCTTTTGAAGTAAAATTAAACTAAGTTATAACACAATGTCCTAAAGTCTGAAGTGCTTTAATTTACTAGAGTTATTGTAGAGTCTTGTTTCTCACATATTAGAGTATCTTAGGGGCAGACAGCTTTGTATTAAGTTCACTTCTATTTGCATCTTAACACCATATTAAGAAATTTGATTGTTGTTTTTAAAGTTTTTTTTTTTTTTTTTTTTTTTTTTACCATCTGTAGTATAATTAAAAGCCAAAAATATAAACAGGTAAATACAACTTTTAGAAGGTGTTAGGTCTCATTCTTTATATTAACACTATCCATGAAATTTCTGTTTCTAAGAAAACAGAAAATTCCAGACACCATGCTGATCAAGATATTACCTGAAAGGGAAATAACTTTTAAAATGTGATTCTATTTTTATTAACATATTAATTTCCTACATTTTATTTAAAAAAATTTTTAACATTTATTTTTGAGACAGACACACACACACACACACACACACACAGTGTGAGTGGAGGAGGGTCAGAGAGAGAGAGACATAGAATCAGAAGCAGGCTCCAGGCTCTGAGCTGTCAGCACAGAGCCTGACACAGGACTCGAACCCACCCACACACACCAAACTTCCTACATTTTAAAAGGTTTTTACTCCATGCAATATTTAGAAACTATTTACTTAAATACAAACCATCAGATTAAAAAAATTAAGATCAAACCAGAATTTAAGAAAGGTTATCATTTAATTGGTTTAACTACCCCCACCCCCATGAAAACCATCCAGGTCTCATGAAAATAAAACAAAAACCATGTTAAATTTGTTGGATAGATAGAGGAGGTCATAAATAAGAACCATAGGCTTAGGTTTTAGCTATAACTTTGATCAAATTATGTTTAGTTTATTTTACTTGCTACATTATATTTTTTCAAAATATTTTTTATCATTCAATGTGATTGCAATAGGTCAGTCTCCTCATAGATATGTGATGGACAGGAAATGGCTACAGTGAATGTCATTAAAATCTACATTTGCTCAACATACTGAATATTTCACTTTCTTGTTGGTATGGAGTTTATTTCCACTGAGCATAGTTGACTTCTGTCATTTCATGGTTTTACCAATAGTTTCAAACTATACTTGAAGTGAATTCACCCACACAAAAATATTTGTTTAATGTGCACTTGTGTTCATGATATCAAATATGACACCCCCTCTCTAACCAACAGATCAACCCATGGATCAAACAAGAACTCTTGAAAAATATATAAAAGAGAATTGAAATATATCAAAATATGTCAGCTAAAGCAGTGCTGAGAGGGAAAATTATAGTACTAAATGCCTCCCTTAGTAACAAAAGAGTCTCAAGTTAATAATCTAAGTTTCTAATTCAAGAAACTGAAAAACAAGACAAATAAATCCAGAACAATTGCAAGAAATAGAAGTGAAATTAAAAACAAAAAAAATCCAAAAGTTGGTTCTTCAGAAAAATAAAATGTCTATGGCAAAACTGAGAAAGATACAAAGTGACACAAATTACCAATAGCAAGCACGAAACAAGTGCTATCAAAACAACTTCTAGGGCCAAAATAAAGATAAGGGAATTAGATAGTTTGCAAGATTTTAGGATTTAGGTGAAATGAACCAGTTCATCATAAAGCACAAACCAGGATATCCATCCTAATAGGATGTTGGTAATTTCAATGGCTATCTGGCTACAAATGCAATTTAACTGCTAATTTTAAAGTGCCAGCTTAATTGCTTTTCAGATGTTGAACCAGTCTTCCATATATGGAATAAATCCCATTTTGTATAGTATAGAATTCTTTCTACAAATTGCTTAATTTTTTGCCAGTATTTTGAGGATTTATTTTGTTTTTGTTATCAGGGGAAGGCTAGCCCCACAAAATGAGTTGAAAATGTTCCCTCCTCTTCTGTTTGAAAGAGATTGTATAGAATTCATGTTGATGCTTCTTTGAAAGTTCGGGAAATTTTTCTAGTAAAATGACTGTCACCCAGAGGTTTCTTTTACTGGAGATTTGGACTATTTCTATTTTTAAAAAAATAACATCTGACTCCTACCAGTATCAACACCAGGTGATTTTCAATTTCATACTGTTATTTTCTTGATATGAGTGATTTTTAATTGTATCCTAAAATTTTTTTGAAGACTCTGAATCCTATTTAATATTCTGTTAGCAGACAGTTGCTCCACTGCGGAATGGTATAAGGTATACACTGATCTGTGTCTGGCTTCCCGCTGGATCTTGCCAACACCAACCTAAGAGAAGTGGACCTTTGGATCACAGACTCCTTGAAGATGAGGGAGGCAAGAGTTTAGTGCCCCCAGACCTTCAGCTTAGTTGATACCTCCCACACGTTTAATTGCCTCCATGTGGGACTGTATGAGGAGCTTCTCATTAGACCCTGCTGATACCAGGATAGGGGAGGGAGAGAAGTGGAGTGCCAGGTAGCCTAGCCTCCCACCACCTCATTCTGCCTCACTGATGCCGAGTCAGGTAGAAGCCTAGCCTCCCCTGGGACCCACTGACATGGAGAAGGAGAAAGCAGGTTATCCCCCATTCCACCCCATCTTGTACCACCTAATTCTGTTTCACTGTTACTAGGTCTGAATGTAGGCTCAGCTCCCCACTGGGGTCCTGCTGACATAGGGGAGGGGTGCAGCCTCATGGGAGGTCAGCCCAGCCTGACCTCATACTGCTTAAGTTCAGTTGCTATGTGTGAGGGTAGAGGCTCAGCTCACTGTTGAATTGGTTCCTCCAGGAAGATCACCTTACCACTCAGCCCAAACAATACTGCCCTGTCATGGGTATTGAGGCATCACCTGATTCCACCAGGAAGGGGATGGAAGATCAGGTGGATCCCATGGAGTCTACCCCAGCAGGGGAATTTGATCTGATCCCAACTGCCTGCTTTCTCAACACGGAAAATGGAAGACCACCTCAGTTCAGCCTTCCACCACCACCTGTAGAATTGGAGCCCATACTTTTCCTTTAGGCAGAAGATGGAAGATAAATTTAACCAGTCAACACTATGCGAGGTGGAATTAAGTCTTAAACCCTACTTCTGTGAGGCAGCTGATAAACCAGAGATGGGGCTGAACCTGAGGAGGTGGGGTAGGGGAGAAGAATTTTACCAGTGGTGTTCAATGGCAAAATGTTGCCAAAACATTTTTCTCTCGTTAGGCCACTTTTCCCCTCAGACATTTGGCTGGGGGAGACAGGCTTTCCTTGAACACTCCCCCCTCCCCACTTTGTCTGTTCCTGTTGGCAGTTCTAGGTTGGATATTTCTGCAGCATCTTTTCTGTACAAATGAGAGAAAGAAACCCTGAGAGCTCACTTCTAGGTCAGTCCTCAATCCCTGAATTCTCTAGGCCAGCCGTCTCCTCGCTTTCCCCTTTCTGATGCCCCTTAGGTTGGAACCAGGCTTGTTATTTATAAGGAGGGAGCTTGGGGGCCGGGGGGGGGGGGGTGGTGGTTCTCGCTCCTGGCAGAACAAGAGGTCTTACTCTCTCCCCTCTTCACTTAAAATATTTACTATAATGATTATTTTTTTACAGATCCTCAGAGTCTGAATTTAAATGATTATATCACTCTGATGGTGTTTCCAAAGTCCACATATCCCCAGGATTTCCTGAAAATTGGTATTTAGAGCTGAAAGATTTAATAGATTCAAATGCAATTGGAGACTGGTGAATGCAAAGTTAAGTCACAGTTGGAGCACAGAATACCTGGCTACCACTTGATAATTCTTGTCTAGATCCTTTAAGTCATTACGTGTTATGATAGTCTAGTTGCATAATTCCATAGTCATTCGTTAGAACACTCTATTAAGAGAACCTGCTTTCAATCATTCGAGTACCTAAAAATAGCATATTTTTTTTTACAGCTATGTAGTACTCAATCTTGTAGATGTACCATAGGTTATTGAACAAGTCCCTATTAATGGACATTTGGACTATTTCCATTCATGTGTTATTAAAACTTATGTTACAGTGAATAGCCTTTTGCTAACCACTTGATACCACTGAAACCAGAAAAGCTCAAGGAAGGTCACACAGAGGAAAATTTGCTAAAGGAAATTTTTTAAATGTTTATTTTTTTTTTATTGAGACAGAGAGTTGGAGGGGCAGAGAGAGAGGAAGAGAGAATCCCAAGCAGGCTTTGAGCTGCTAGGGCAGAGCTAGATGCAGGGCTCAAACTCATGAACCATGAGATCATGACCCGAGCGGAAATCAAGAGCCAAACACTTAACCAACTGAGCCATGCAGGCATCCCAAAGAAAACCTTAAGGGCAGAGAAGGAATTGCTCTGGAGATCATTAAACTTCAGAAATAGCCCAACTACAAAGAGCAGAAACAACTGAACAAGGTCTCCGTTACTTAAGACTAGTTTAAGCCCTGTAACTTTCCTAAAAAACCTTTGGTACCTACAGTCACATCTTTAGAGCAATTCTCGGGGTTGAAGGAGAACGAGAAAAGAAAACCAGTTCATGGATTTTTCTAAAATCCATGTAAATAACTGTAAAGGTTCTTAACTGCCAGAATAATCATGATTCAACACACTAGTTGGTGAGAGTCTTTGTTTTTTCCAGGTCAAAAGTGCTGGGATTGGTAATTGAAACTGTGGGTACGGTTTGCCTTATTGGATTATTCTCTTGAAATAACAGCCTGGAGCGAACACACACACACAAGGAACCTTCCCAGGATCGTTTTTGAATCAAATGATAGCCCCCTCTTAGGCTCTGACAAGTAAAATATATACTCATTGGATCAGCAGCACAGAATTATAATTCTATTAGTAAAACACAGTTCACTTCAATGATTCCCATTACTGGTCTTTAGTTACCGAATAAAAAGCAGAATAAGTAGAAGCCGGAAGCTTAGTTTGTTACCCTTTTTCTTTGTATGCAGATTGCTTACTAAGACAGTGTTTATCTGAGAACAAAGGGTGTAATTTTTCTTTAGAAAGTATTCATTTTCTATGCTGCTGTACCAAATCACCATAAACTTTGTAGTTTAAAAGAACACCCGTTTGCTCACCGTTCAGGAGTCCACCAGCAGAGCCGACTGAGTACTTGGCTTTGAGGCTGTGTCCTTGGCAGGACGCTCGGAGGGAAGAATCCACCCCCCAGCTCCTTCAGGCTGTTGGCAGGATTTCGCTGCTTGCCATTCGTAGGACTGAGGTCCTCCTGTCCTTGCTGGGTTTTTCTCAGTTTCTAGAGGCCGCCTGCATTTCTTGGCTTGTGAATTCCCCCCTGTGTCTTCAGCTCCAGCAGCGACGGAACGAACCCTTTTTACACCCTGACCCTTCCGGACTCTCCTCACTCAGCCGGTCTGATCCCAGCCCGAGAACATTCTCCACCTTTAAAGACTCCAGTGATTATATGGGCCTCACCTGGCTAACCCAGGGTATTCCCGTGGAGGTCCGTAGCATTAACTCCATTTGCCAAGCCCCATCACAGCAGTACCTAGCTTAGTTTTGATTGAGCAACAGGAGATGCTAATCTTGGTGGCAGAAGTGAGTTCTAGAATTCCGCCTCCACTGTAACCAATAAACATGTCCCCTTCCAAACTTTCCTGTTTTGATTCCTAAGTGTTGCAAGGTATGGAAGAGGTCTTTTTATCTGACTGAATTTGGCCACAGGTGAAAGCGTTAGTGATCGAGTATTGGTTGGGCACCTGCCCCCTGCCACACTGTTCTGAACTCCGGACAGACACAGAACAAGAAAAGAAGGGCCCTGCTTTGCGGAGCTTGCATTCTGACAGTGAAACAGACAAGAAAACAAGTAGATCATATGCGAGAGGTTGAAAAGGACTTGGAGCAATATAAAGCATGCAAAATGATAAGAAATGTCAGGAGATTGGGGACCCCTGTTTTATCGGAGGTAGTTTGAGAAGGCCTTGCTGATAAGGTGCGTAAGAGGAGAGACTGGGAAAAATGGGAAGAGGCCACGTGGGAAAATGGGGAATGTTTTCTAGGATGAGGAAAGAATAACATTCAAAATCTTAGGAGGAAGCCTGGAATGTTTGACTTGGAACAAAGCTGAGGCTGAGTGGTCACAGGAGTAAGTGGTAAGAAATCATGTCAGGGGGCGCCTGGGCGGCTCAGTCAGTTAAGCGTCCAACTTTGGCTCAGGTCATGCTCTCTTGGCTTATGAATTTGGGCCCCATATCAGGCTCTATGCTGACAGCTCAGAGCTTGAAGCTGCTTCAGATTCTGGGTCTCCCTCTCTCTCTGCCCCTCCCCCTGCTCATACTCTCTGTCTCTCTCAAAAATAAATGAAACATTTAAAAAAAGTTTTAAAAAAGAAATCATGTCGGGACACCTGGGTGGCTCAGTCGGTTAAGCGTCTGGTTTCGGCTCAGGTCATGATCTCACGCGTGGTTCATGGGTTCAAGCCCTGCATCGGGCTCTGTGCTGACAGCGAGCTCAGAGCCTGGGCCTGCTTCTGATTCTGTGCCTCCCTCTCTCTCTGACCCTCCCCTGCTCATACTGTCTCTCTTTGTCTCTCAAAAATAAATTTAAAAAACATTTTAAAAAATCATGTCAGAAATGCTACACAGATCATGACCCTGCAGAAAACTTTGAGATGGGGAGCCCTTGGAGTTTAGATCAGGGACTTGACATATGCTTCATGGGTTTTTTTAAGTTTATTTATTTTTGAGAGAGAAAGAGAGCATGAGCAAGGGAGGGCCAGAGAGAGGGGGAGAGAGAGAATCCTCAGCAGGCTCTGCACTGTCAGAGTGGAGCTGGATGGAGGGCTCGAATTCACAAACTGTGAGATCAGCCCTGAGCGTAAATCAAGAGTCTGACACGTGTCAGACTTATGTCAGGGTGCTGAATGAGCCAGTCAGGCACCCCCTGACATGTTTTTTTTTTATTTTATATATGTTTTTGAGAGATGGAGAGAGAGAGACAGCAAGAGCAGGGGAGGATCAGAAAGAGAGGGAGACACAGAATCCGAAGCAGGCTCCAGGCTCTGAGCTGTCAGCACAGAGCCCGACGCAGGGCTCAAACTCACAAACGGCGAGATCATGACCTGAGCCGAAGCTGGACACTTAATCGACTGAGCCACCCAGCTGCCCCCTTGACATACGTTTTAAAATGATCACACTGTCTACGGTATTGAGTATAAACCAGAAGTAGAATAAAGGCAAAAACAGGACGATCAGTAAGATGCTACTTAAATAATCCAAGTTAGAGGTGATGGCAGCAGCAGTGAAGGTCGTATTTGGAAGTAGAACTGGGATAAGATTTAAAGAGAGAAATGAAAGGTAACTTCAGTTTTTTAGTCTGAACTGAAAGAATGTCATCTCAGATGCTCTGATAGAATACAGAGATCCCTCGGTTGGCTTGATTGACTGATCTCCCCAATGGCGGGATGTGCTGTGAGCACAGCACCCTCACCTCCCAGGCCTCGCTGAAAATTGACTTCAGCTGAGCAGAATTCCCTTGCTAAAGGTCACTCCCTCCCGGTTGTTGGCGGTGTGCATCCAACAGCTGGTTGATATGGCGGTTGGGAGATAAGAGCCTGACTCACCGGATCCTTCTAAGGATGACTCAGGAAATCTATTCCAACTTCAGCATTTTGGAGAACTCAGCTGTGGCAGTGTCTTACCCCAGCTTTTCCCTTTGCCCGTCTCACTTCCTTCCCTTTCCCCAGACTCACTGATTTTGAGAGCAGTCTCTGATTCAACTTCCCACACAGTAATTTCCATCTCAGGGTTTGCTCCCCAGAAAACACGCTGTCTGCAAAAGACAGAGCCGCCATTTACCGATGGGGAAGCTTGGGGAAGCAAGTTTTGGTGACAGAATTGGGAGTGAAATATTGGAAACACTTCCAGCAAATGCTATTGCTGTCTAATATTTCCTGCACATTTACTCAACTGATACTCTTTCTAGTATTTTATAGAATTAAAAAACATTGAATAAAGCAAAATATTATTTACACTCCCAACCACTCTGCCATAATGCATCCCTGGCGATTAAATGTGTATTGCACACAAACAATACCTTGCTAAAATCTCCTCTTTCTGTGGATTATCTGGTTACACAAGTTCACAACACCGATTTAAAAACATCCATTCCACATATAAATATGCCATTTATAGATGTCTTTCTGATACTGAATCTGTCGTGTTTAATATTTTTTTGGATGGTCGGAAGAATGAATGAATGGATAAATGGGTGGGTGAATAAAAGAAAGAATAAATAAATAAAACACATATAGTGAGGGTACCGCTTACACAAACACATGAAAGTGCAATAAGCACCACAAACCATGGAACCTTAGTACTAAGTTTAGTGTGACAGGACTCAACGGTTAGGACTGAAGGATGAAAGAGTTCATTCAAATTAAGAAGTAATCTGGACAATTAAGCAGTAATCTGATCATAAAGGACCAAGTGTCAAGGTTCTTAGTTTCTCACCTATAGGTATCTGGAGAAAGTGCTAAAAACTGAAAGAATAGGAGTAACCATCTAGTTATTGATGATTATTTACAAAGATGTGCCAGCTTAACTGGGCACCTTTAGTAGATACCCAGAAAGCCCAAAACAAACTAATAGAGAAGAAACAAAAGCATGAGACAGGAAAAAGCCAGAAGTCTAGAGCTGAGCTGTCTGACATGATGACTTTTAGCCACATATGGCTATTTAAATTCAATTCAATTCAATTAAAATTAAAATTAAAAAGTCATTTCCCTAATCACACTGCCTATACTTCAAATGCTCAGTGTCCACATGTGGTCAGTGGCTACTGCACCGAACAGTGCAGACTTCATAGAACTTCCTACCGTTACAGAAAGTTCTACTGGACTGTGCTGGAATAGAGCCGTAGGTACCCACCGCATTATTGCTGGATAAAAAGCATCATTTGTTGTTTAATGGATCATGTAAGTCTCTTTTAGTTGCAGATACCAGAAATCAACTCTAGCTCCCAAAAACGGAGAATTTATTTTAAAGATACAGTGATACCTGTTCAAGGGAGAGATGTAGCCAAGTTTTGGAAAGGTATTGCAATCTGGAACTGCTCTCCAGGGATTCAAATCCCTGCCTTCTGTTCCTTTACTTCATTCTCCCAGTTTTCTTGTGATTAATCTCACGGCTCAGTGGCTGGCCATTTGCAGTCCACATCCCAGGTTTTCAGGAAAAGGATGCAAGTCTCCCTTACTGGGTCATGTGACTGCCCTTGGTCCTCTTAGGGAAGTTTGGACATGAGAGGTAGACTGGGGAGGTAGTTTATGTGTGGGAGGGGGGTACTATATAGGCATGCCTGCCTGGGGCGCCTGGGTGGCTCAGTTGGTTAAGTGTCTGACTCTTGATTTTGGCTCAGGTCACGATCCCAGCGTTGTGGGATCGAGCACTGCATCAGGCTCCACACTCAGCATGGAGTCTCTCTCTTCCTCTTTCTCTGCCCCTTTCCCACTTGCATTATCTCTGTCTCTGTCTCTCTCTCAAAATAAATAAACACATATTTTTAAAAAGAGAGAAAAAGTAGACTTATCTGCCTAAAATACATCCCAGTCAATGGAGGGGCCAGTGCTCTGGAAGGAAGAACATGGTGAATTGGGAAGATACCTTTAACAATGACTATAACTTCAGTCAGGTGCTGACCATTAGCATCCTTCCAATTCATTTTTCTTTGTCTCTATAGCTTCTTGTTTTCAATCCCTGGTTTGGGGTACCAGAGTGACGTGTCCTAGGTATGTGTGACCCCGTGTGGGACAGGGACTCACAGAGAATGCAGTTTTATAAAAGGATCTCATACAAAGATGTAGGCTGAGTGTAGAGACACCACAAGGGAGAGTGCAGCACTTTGGGATTGGCAACACGGCTACAGTATCATCATACAGGCTGGAAGGGGTGAGAGGAGGAAGCCAGTTCCTGTCCCTGGAGATGAAGATGGCCATGGGGGGAGGGGTGCTTACCTGTGACAGAACAATACATCAGCCCACAGGAACCCAATGACCAGAGAATGGAATAAATAATTCAAACTTAACTCCCTTCTCTATTTCTGATCTGCTAGACACTTTCCATTAGTGGACTCGGACTCCCAAGTCAGGAGGCAAGGGAGCTTGGTGATCATTTCCATACCAATTAGTCTCCTGAGGGACAGAGCAGGGTTCAGGATAAAGGCTAAAGGACAAATGGACTTGAGTACACACCCTGGAAGCCATCCCTTAATGTGGAATGTGGCTGAACTGGCCAACCGGACAAGACTGTTCTTTTCTTTCCTAACCTAGGGTTTCCATCCAAATGCCTTAGCCTCTGCTGAGGAAAGTTCCAGGGTTTCGTCATGTTTATTCAAAAAAAATAAAATAATAAAAAGGCACCATATTCTCAAGCTTATCTGGGAGAAAGCAAATGTGGAATAGATTTAATCTGCCGAGTATTATTTTCCGTGAATTGCAACATTGCCACTTTATTTATTTGCAATGAAAAATAAAATAACGAGTGGGTAAGAAAGCTGCGGAAGCTGGTGTGTCTCAGCTGATAGGGTGAGACAGAGGCAAGGTCACTCAAGGACAGTGGCCGAAGACAGCTCAGACCTGCAGAAAGTTTCTGGTGACAGATTCATCACAATCACTAAGTTAAGCTAGAGACGCTCTTGGTAGTTTTGTTCTCGGATTTCTTTTCTTTTTCAGGCACCCTCAGGCCGCCGTGTATTTCGGGTGACATGTTTGTTCAGATGCTTGCCTGCTCTCAGTCAAAGAAAATTTAGTAAGCTCATCCCCTAGCTCTCCCGTTTTAATAGTTAACCCCGGAGCCAACCTGTAGTTAGCGTGTTCGATGATGCTCTTCAGCTGCGTCCTGGGCTCTTGGGAAGTGAGTTGACCAAGGTTGATCATCATAAGACACAGAGTGTCTGAGGTGCAGTTGATGGGCTGGTGCTGATGCCTGATGAGAATTTGTGTTTCAGCAAGAGTATGGGAAAAAAGTTTTAAAAGAGAATGAAAAAAAGGCAAACAATTTTGTTTGCTGTTAAACATAATTCCTTTTCTTGAGGAATAAAACAAATTCTCCTGCTCCCTCACTTTGGTGATCTTTTCCAAGCGATAAGTTAAAGAGAAACAGCCTGTATTTGACAATTTCGCCACATGCTGGTCTTGCCCCAACTACAAACTCAGTTTATCATGTATTCCACGCATTAATGAATTTTCCATTCCACAGATTTTATTATCTACTGAGGCTTATCTAGCCACTCATTACATATTGGTGCCATCAGGCCAGTTCCTGTGTTTTTTTCTTTTGCTTTATAATACTTGAAGGTAAATCTCATCCAAACTCATGGATTTAATAACCATCCCTAGTCTAGGGTTCTATTTTACTTTTTTAAGTTTATTTATTTTGAGAGAGAGAGAGAGAGACAGAGAGAGAGAGAACATGAGCAAGAGAGAGGGAGGAAGAAAGAGAGGACCCCAAGCAGGCTCCACACCATCATCAGGGAGCCCACCATGGGGGTCAATCTGATGAACCATGAGACCATAACCTGAGCGGAAATCAAGAGTGAGACGCTTAACTGACTAAGCCACCCAGGCACCCCTAGAGTTACATTAGATTTGTTATTTATCTGCTCCTCCTCTCCTGTTCGCTTTTTTTCCAAAAGCACCTCAGATTCAACACATCCAGAGCTAAGCCCGTGGTCTTCTCAACAAACTAGAGAGGCATGCAATGTTTCTATCCTCGGTAAATGACACAACTCTTCTCATAGCTGGATGTCAGCAACCAGGAATACATTTTAGCATCTCTTTTGGGGTACCTCCCCCATCCCATCCATACCAATTCCTGTCAGTTTTTTGACAAAATATTTCTGGAATAATTTAAAATTTTTTTGATTATTTTTTCATTTTTGAGACAGAGAGAAAGCATGAACTGGGGAGGGTCAGAGAGAGAAGAAGACAGGAACTGAAGTGGGCTCCTCACTGACAGCAGAGAGCCTGATGCGGGGCTTGAACTCATGAGCAATGAAATCATGACCTGAGCTAGAGTCAGACGCTTAGCTGATGAAGCCACCCAGGTGCCCCTGGAAGATTTTAACTTATGTTTAGCTCTGTGAACAACACTCTAGCCAGAGCTGCAATTGGCATTCAGCCTTGTTTACTTGCAATAAGTGTTTGTTTTAACTTATTTATTTTTGAGAGGGGGGAAAGGCAGAGAAAGAGGGAGAGAGAGGATCACAAGTAGGCTATGCAACGTCAGCACACAGCCCAATGCGGGGCATGATCTTACGAACTGTGAGATCATGACCTGAGGCGAACTCAAGAGTCAGATGCTCAACTGACTGAGCCACCCAGGTGCCCCTTGCAATAAATGTTAATTGGTATTTGCATGTTTTCCTCCTTCTAATGCACTGTTCATTTTGAAACCAGAAGGCTCTTTTAAAAAACAAAATGAATTCAGGCAATTACGCATTCCTGCCCTTATTTTTACTTTAAAGGAAATTCATACTTTTCCCACCACTTCGTTGGCTCAAAATGATAAGGAAAATCCTTTTAATAGGACAACACGTTCTGCCTGGTCCGGCGCCTGCCTACCTTTCAGAGGTGACTCCCTCCAGATCTTCCCATACTTGATCCCACTGGCCATGTGGACCGTGTTCTCTTTGACCACAGAGTCTTTGCACCTACTTCCCCTCCCTAGAATATTTTCTCTCGCTATTTATCTCAGGAAAGTCTTCTTAAATCTACACGACTTAATCACATACCTCCAGTGCAGGAGCTCATAATTTAAAAAAAAGTTAAATTTTTGTCTTTGGTTTTATTAGATCAAAATTCTTTTTATTCCTTGTTGGTTTAAAATGCTGTTAAGTCTTCAATGCCTCATTTAGCACAGCTGCAATCTTACCTTCATTTCAGAGTTAGCTGCGGGGGGCAGAACTGTCCACTGTATGTATGGCAATCAGCGCTTAATAAAAATGCTTTGCACCTCAGCTGATTCATCTATAAAACAAGAATAATAATATGTACTTCACAGGGTTTCCTTCCTATTAAATGAGATACATCATCTTCTTAGGACAGTGTCTGAATCGTGCAGAAACATGCATTAAATGGTAGCCATGGCGATAGTTGAGTCTGCTGTTTTACAATCCGTATTCTTTGGGGTTCTGCAGTTTATCCACAGTGGCTGCCCCACTTATCCCGAGAAGATTGGAAGATTGAGCGACTTTCTAATTTCGATGCCAGGTGAGGCATCCTTAAATTGTCCTTTCACAGTTGAATTGAAAGTTTGGATCTAAGCGTTACACCTAATTGTACACCGTTCGGGGCTCTTGTCATTGGTCTCCTTGCTAAGTACTTTTAGGAGCACGTGCATGTCCCCCAGGGGCTGGCAGGGAGGAACGCAACGTTGCTGAAGCATGAAACTTTAAAAACAACGTCTGGTTCCCTCATGGGAAACTCCGCAATGTTGTTTAAACGTTCTCTTAGCTGACAAAGGCAGCGTGCCGTTCCAGGGTGTCGTGACCAACCCCACAGACAATAAGTCACCGATGACATTGTCAACCTCAGGAATTATGCCTTTTGTTGGTGGCTTCTTGATGTTCCAAGTTCAGACAGAGCAGTTTAGAAGTGAATTAAAACGAATCAGTTACAGATTGGTAACTTGTTAACTCGGAAGGGAAAATGGTTTTGGAAACGTGGCTGGCCTCATAGCCCAGGATGGCTGATGCCCAGAGAAACAAAACCACGAGAAAAACAAAGGCAAGGGGTTGTGGTTGTATAAAAGACATGTCTGAGTCCCTGCTTGGCTCTGCTTTGCCAGACGGTGCTCCCAACTCCTAGTCGCTAGGACAGCTGCATACTCCAGACGGTGCTCCATCTCCTAGTCGCTAGGACAGGTGCATACTCCAGACGGTGCTCCATCTCCTAGTCGCTAGGTACTTGCAGCTCGTAGCTCCTCCCCTCTCAGATCTTCCCTGGGACCGACAGGAACCACCTTCCCTGGAAATACCTGACAAGGCACCTTCATCCCTCAGGGATGCCCCAATGTCAATGACTGGGTGTAAAGTGGTGTAATAGCCTAATCCTCTTTCCTCAAGCTGGGACACTTTGTGGAGCTATTGATGCTTCCAGAGCCCCCTGTGGGGTCAAACTGGGGAAAGACGGCATCTACAACCACATCTTATTTCCCTTTTCCTTCTGCCGTGTTCTGCTTCCTTCAGATCCTTGCCGTTTTCTCCTGAGAGCACTCCCTTAATGAATCCGAATCTGTCTCAGATACTATATTCAAAAAATATGATCTAAGTCCCATTGTGATCATTTCAATCCGCACCTAAGCACAGAGACTAGAAACTCTCAATTCTACATGGGGGGGGTTTGGATGGACCCATGATGCGCACAAGCAAACTGATACTGTGTCTGCATGATCTGGCTCTCATGACATGAGCCAGAACGTCTCTTTGAGCTTTAAAATCTAAAAATCCATATGGCTTAGCAGGAAAGTCCAATGATAGGTATTTTAAAAATAGTTTTTAATGTTTATTTTTGAGAGAGACAGAGAGAGAGAGAGAGCACACAAGAAGAAGAGGGCACAAAGAGAGGGAGACACAGAATCTGAAGCAGGCTCCAGGCTCTGAGCTGTCAGCACAGATCCTGATGCAGGGCTCACACTCATGAACCATGAGATCATGACCTGAGCCGAAGGCTGCTCAACTGACCAAGCCACCCAGATGCCCCAATAATAGATATTTTTGTTGTTCAGATCTGCTATGCTTAGCCTGGAGAAATTGAAGTCCCTTTGAGTAATAAAACAAGTAAGACTATAAAAGGGGCCAGTAGGGACTGTCTCAACAAAAGGGATTTTCCCAGATTGAGTCAGCAGAAAATGATCATTCACAAAATCCCACAGATATGAGGAAGCCCTTGTTAAAAGACTACCAATAGTTTCAGAATACATGAAATATAGCAGGTTAAAAAAAATCAATGAAGAGTTATTTTTCAGGCCTTTGTGTTTGTAGATGTTTAAAGACTATGTCGTTATGATGATGCCTTTGAGCAACTTTTAATAAAAACAAACATCTTTCCCCAGCTGTGTTTTGAAGCAATTTTTTTCATGTATTTGAGCATGTTATGATCCATTTAGCATAGCTTTTAATTTTTTTTTGGAAACAATGATTGAATGTCAATTGCTGAATATTTTTCTGTTGTTTGTTATTCCACGGCTTCTTAGTATCTTGAATCTAGAGAAACTGGAAACTAGCTTTGTAGAATGCAGTATCTCTTGCCCCAAGGCAGAGGTAAAAATCAAGGCTTAGCCCAAAATGCTGTCAGTAACCGCCTTGAATGAGGAGTTGGAGCTGTCAACGGTTGCCAGCCATATGGGAAACAGTTTCTGTGGAAAGGGAAATCTGGTAGAGTTTTTTGATTTGGGTGTTTTCAGAACCTTAGAACTTTAGGAAGAAAAGATGACAATAATATGAATTCAAAGAGAGGGAAATGCAAGTGAAAAACCCATGATGGCACTTAGTATAATGATAAATAATTATATTTAATTATTTGTTGAATTTTAATCAGCTGAGAATCCTCCATGCCTAGGAATTTTCAAAAAAATTTTTTTAATGTTTTTTATTTTTGGGAGACAGAGAGAGACAATGTGAGCAGAAGAGGGTCAGAGAGAGAGAGGGAGACACAGAATCTGAAGCAGGTTCCAGGCTCTGAGCTGTCAGCACAGAGCCCAATGCCGGGCTCGAACCCACGAACCATGAGATCATGACCTGAGCCGAAGCCGGACACTCAACCAACTGAGTCACCCAGGCGCCCCTAGGAATTTTCATGGCTGATTCACTGTTACCAGGCAGATGTCAGCTCCCATATGGTTGCTTCTGGGAGGCCTGACTTCCTGTTTCCATGGACATTCAGGCATACTCTATGACACGATGCTCTATGACACCACTTGCTAGTGACTCCTGTGCATTTCTATTCCAAGTATCACCCATCTGCCCACAACCTTAATGATCAGCTTGGTTACTGTCCCTTCCCTTTTATGTGGTTGGCGCTACCTCTAGCATCTATAACAGAGTTTGGTTCATGGTAGATGTTCACCAAGTACTTGTTGGCTGATTAAATGAAGAATTATTCCCACCAGAGTTTACGTTCTGACCAAAGAACTTTGTCAATGAACAATAATGTTCCATGTCAATGAATGATAATTAAGTAATTATATTTACGATCTGTTCAATGCCTTGATGGTCTCCTTACTGCCTGGCATGGAGTTAGGTGTTTAATAAATATTTGTTGGATAAATAAATGATCCTGGACTTTGAGGGTAAATGGGAAACACATAAGAAAAGGTCCTTGGCTGTGTGGAAGCAGTTGAATTGATGAACAATACTTGAAGTGGCCCATTAACTCCTGACTTAATGGAAGCAGGGAAAGGAAACATGTTTAGAATGAATGGGCCTCCACTCTGCAGTGAGGCTCCAATATGTTTAGCTACCATATTTATCTGTAAATGGCTTGAAGCCAGAGCAAGCCCAATTGCAAATCATGTCTGGGATTATCTGATGTCAATTTCTATCTTCTTCTCCTAAGAATCTGGGATAAGAAAATGTTCTCCATTGTCATGTGGTCAGATCTGGTCTAGTCTCTTCAGAAAGCCTACCCTGCGGACCTTGCCTGACGTCTTTTATGCTACCTGCCCTGGGATTGGCTGATTTCTTGTTTCAGAAATATATGATCATATGCTGCTTTTTCTTAGATCCTATTACTTCAGTTGCTCAGAGTTCACGTTAGCTTCATTTTTTTCCCATTGAAATCTTCCAACACACACTGTAAAATGCCAGAGTAACTGTTAACCCAGTAAGGTGACCTTGATCCATTTGTTAGGTTCTATAGCCACTGCTCCTGCCAGAGCGATTAATTGTCTTCAATAGTTGCTTTCTTTTCACTCAGAGAATGGAGGACAATTCAACTCATTTTTTACTAGTATATTCAATTTCCTATAGGCATCCTTGTTAAAAATAGATTTTCCCATGGTTCAGCTCCATGCCAGTTCTCATAGATCACCATTAATTATCCCCTGGACAGAAGTCTACCCTGTTTAACCACTTGCTTCTTGACAGCATGCCAGCTTCTCAGGCCCACCAAATGTGCTGCCCTGAGTGCTTTCATAAGTTTCATTGTGTCCATGCTGCCCTCACCTCTGGCTACTCCAGATCTCGTGGGTATTGTCTAGAAGCTCAAATATATGATGTCCCTCTTATCATGTTCCTTTCTATTTGTAATTTCATGCCTGCTAAATCATTTATGTTATATAATATTTAGGAAATGATACAATTTTAGTATTGGAGAGCACATTAGTAGTTGCCAGAAGTTGGCGATTGGGGCCACAACAAAATGGTTTTGTTTATAAAAGGAAAACATGAAGGATCTTGATGAGGTTGGATCTGCTCAGTATCTTGACTATGGTGAATACACAAAACTACATAGGTGATAAAATTATATAGAACTAGAGACAAGCATATATATTCACACACAAACGCTGATGAGTAAGTAAAACTGAGGATATCTAAATAAGGCTGATGGATTGTATCAACGTCAATATCCTGGTTGTGATATTATAGTGTAATTTTGCAAAATATTACTATTGAGGAAACTAACTAAAGTATATTGAGGTCTCCTTACGTTATTTCTTACGGTTGCATGCACATCTGCAATGATCTGAATAAACCTTCCAATTGAAAATGAATGGGAAGTGAAATATATAGATTAGAGAGGAGGGAAGGCAGAGAGGAAGGAAAGAAGGGGGGGAGGGAAAACAGAGAAGGAAGGAAGAAAGAAGAGGAGGGAAGGAGACAGTGCAGGAAGAGAATACAGAGGAGCTGGTGAAAGAAGAGAGAATAAGGAGGGGAGAGAACCAGAAGGTGAAGGATCGAGGAGGAAGAAGAGCAGGTAAAAGAAGAAAGGGAAGAAAAAAGGAAGGAGGAGAATAAGGAAAGGGGATAGAAAAGGAGAGGAGAGAGAGAAGGGTGTGGAGGTGAGGAGAGGGAGAAAGGAGGAAGGAAGTGGTGAGGAGGGGGCCAGGAAGAACAGGAAGAGAAGCTAGAGTTGAGCACCTTTGCCGATTGTAGTTCTCAAAGGGGGAGTCCTGCCACCCAGAAGAGATAGCGGACTCCCCAGTTCCACCGTCATCCAGTAGGGGACATGGCGTATCCCTCAAGTGTAGAAAAGAGAACTTCTCTTTTCTCCCACAGCTGAACCTGCCCCAAGCTGAACACGTTACTAGAAAGGACAGTTAGGCATTCTCACTCAAGTAGAGCCATCCGAACCACTACTCATCTTTATAGTTCTAGTTCCTCACAAATATCACTCTAGTGCCTTTAAAATAAAATCCCACAGAATAATCCAAAACACAATCAACACACTCATGCTGTCTCTGAGTATTTGGATGGCTCTTGTCTGTCAACCCTCTGAGCTAAAGAACAAGCTATAATCCAGCTAGCTGTTGAACTGACTAATCTATAATCCTGTTGGTTGATGATAGTGTTCAACTCTTAGTTGATGATAACTGGTGTTCCCATTTAGACTCTACTGCTAATTAGCTGAGTGACTATAGGCAAGCATTTGACCAGTTGGAATCTGTATCCAACTTTTCATATCATGAAGGCAGCATGGTATACTTTGCGGCAGCATGTTTTCAGAGCCAGACAAATTTGAGTTTAAGTCCCAGCAATGTCACCGGCTCTGTGACTTTAGGTAAGTCACTCAACCTCTCTGAGATGTAAGGTATTTCATTCATAGGGAAATAGTTGCCTATAATGAAGAAAATGAAGATATTATTGTATTTGGAGCCTCCGACACATGGGAGCTCCTAAGAAAAGTATTTTGCCCTATTTCTGTCCTAAAAGAAGTTGTACTAATAAGAGTCAAATATTCTGAGCAATTAATATAGGGTAAGGCAATAAATTAGGTATCATATATGCTAAATAAGTTCAAATTCAATTCACTTCCACAATATAGGTATTCCCGATTTCATTTTACAGTTGATGAAGTTGAGGCTTAGGGAAATTAATTACCTGTGATGCCACAGAATGTATGCATCAGAGCTCATCTAACCTACAGGTCTATCTAGAGTTCTAGAGACTCACAAGTCAGGCTCCATCCATAGTTGCATTCAAATATTTGATATTGGGTTTTTTGGCTTGCAAGAAAGGAAGGGAATGGAAGGAAATGAGCAGGAAGGGGAGGGGAGGGACCTAACGGAGGGAGAAGGAAGTGTGCCCTGTCGCTCTAGGGTAGAGTGCCAATGCAATCCTGCCTGCTACGGTTTTAGAAATAACACCCTCGTACCGGGGTTTGAAAAGGAGTGTGATGTACATGGTATATTCAGAGGCAGGTGGCTCCCTTCAGTCCTGCTTTCTGTGAGCACCCTGGCTCGTGGCAGAGCAGCAATCAGGAGAAAGCAGGGCACACAATCACCTTCCACCCCAACCAGCCAGAAGGTCTACCACTGGTTCACCTCTTCCTACAGCAAATTGCAGTTTCCACCGTCATGAGTGGTTCCAGCTGGTACGAGACCGCACGGGTCAGGAGGGGGGCGGCGAACCCTCCGTGCTCTGTGGTCCCTAATTCTTCAGTGTCTTGTCAGGTGTCCTCCTGTCCTGCCCCGGTAACCCAGGTGCCTGCTGCTCTGTCTTTCCCTTGACTCATCCCTTATCGCTTGAGCCTGCATCATCTCTTTTAGTGCAACCACAGATTTAACTTAGTAACTTAACTTAGTAATATGTTTCCTTGTCAACATTCTTGGGAGTTTTTTAGATTTAAGGACTGAACATTCCTTATTTGTTATTTTCAACAATGGTTACAGAGTGATGGGCTGTAGTCGGTATGCAGTTTTATTTTCAGTGAGTTACAAGGCCAGTACTGGCACCAAATGTGTGTGTGTAAATAATGTTCAGAGCAATGGCTAGAAGACACTGACATATTTTGAAATCCACACTGTTAATGATTAGTAGGATCATATTTGCTATTGTTTTGATATAAATATTGGAGACTACTCCTTTCTGTATTGACATGGTATCTAGCACACTTTAGGAAGTCAGTAAAAATGTTGTAAATAACTGTTGATATCATCATTATCTCATGGAATGTAGGGGACCACTTCACCTATTGCAGTATCCATGTATTTTTTTTCAGTAAAAATTTATTAGGCATCTATGTGCCAATTAATATAGAGGCGAGGGCAATATTATTCCTATCCACAATTATTCATGGTATATGGAGTGGACTGATATATAGCTGAAACTAAACAAGGATGTTTCACTTTCTGAATCACTCTGGATAACAGGAAGTTCACTGTTTCAGAACTTGGACACATTGATAATTACGTGTGCTTTTCAGATATATTAATTTAAGAGAATATGTCTTTTCTCATGCTGTTTGACTCCAAATCAGTTCCATTTCTGCAGTAATGCCAGGGAAAAAGAAAGCATTATTGTCAATGTTTTATTAAAGGCACCAACATTGCTGTTTTTCATTACACAAAGCACTTGGGGGTACCTGAGGTATGAATGCCGACAAACAGAAGCCAATTCAATTCTCTGTTCCATTGATCTGCAAGGAAAATAATTCTAGAGATATGCTGGTTGGGGAGGGAAATTGAACTTCCTGGGTTAGCTTTATAATAGTATTTCTAAATAGAGCTATCTACATAAGCACTATTCCCCAAGATGGATGGGCTCACATTTCCATGATGAAGTACAATTTCTCTGAGAGTGAGAATATGGTCCTGGAAATCAGCTCACAGAACAAACAACCTTTAGAGGTTGCAACCTGATTGTCAGCCTTTCTTGTCTCCTTGAACATTCTGAGACACACAAAAACCACATTTCACTCAGCACAGACTGCTGTTATTACTCCTGCTTCTGTTGAAACTTCATTATGTAACTTGAAATTTCATATACTGACAAATAATCAGAAAATGTTTCTTTGATTTTTTTAAATACATATGCCAATGAAGATATTGTTAACATCTGGATGTTATGAATATATATAACATATATCATGAACATAAAATTCAAAATATTTGTATAATTTTGAATAAAATTCTCTTAAGATAATAGATTATTATTATTATAACTTAATATGACAGCATCTATTAAGTATTATGATAACCTATTAGCAGACTTACTTTTTTAAAAATAAATATTTAAAGTTTAGGCAATAGACATGAGTGAGGGAGGGGGAAAGAGAGAGAGAATCCCAAGCAGGCTCCGCACTGTCAGCACAAAGCCCAACTCGGGGCTTGAACTCACAAACGTGAGATCATGACCTGAGCCAAAATGAAGAGTCTGACGCTTAACTGACTGAGCCACCGAGGAACCCTGAGACTTACTTTTAAAAATTATGTTTGTGCATAATATCGTAGCATAGTTATTGAAGATTTTATTTATCTTGATTTTTATGCTCTATACACAAACAGGGAGCTATATAAGGCAACATTTGAAAAAGGAGGTGGAGAAAACAGACAAATGTCTCCTTTTACCTGTGACCGTCGTACGGCCGGTAGGGCCATAAATCTGGACGACCATTTTGGAAAACAATATGGCGACTGTCTGACAAATATAACGATGTATATAACTTACATTCTGACCTATACTTGTGAGGAAACTTGGGCACCAAAGGACTGTTTCAAAGTGTTTATACTGTGGTGTTTATAATAGAAAACAAATAGAAACAATCACTGGAGACTAGATATTTTATAAAAAAGAAAATTCTTACAGTGTGATTAATGACCTGGAGCATGGGTCAGCAATCTTTCTGAAAGAGCTAGAAAGGAAACGTTTTGAGCTTTGCAGGCCAAGAGGCAAATTTGAGGCTATTATGTAGGTATTGGTATAGCTTTTATATTTATATAATTATTTAAAATATAATAGTTTAAGGCAAATATGATATGATTTCATATTTATGTGGAATTTAAGAAAAAAAATACATGAACATAGAGGAAGACAAGAAAAAGTAAGATAAAAACAGAGAGGGAGGCAAACCATGACAGACTCTTAAATACAGAGAACAAACTAAGGGTTGCTGGAGGGGAGGCGGGTGGGGGGTGGGCTAAATGGTTGACGGGCAATAAAGAAGACCCTGGGGAGGAACCCTGGGTGTTGTATGTAAGTGATGAATCACTATATTCTAACCCTGAAATCATTATTACGCTATATTTTAACTAACTTGGATTTAAATTTTTAAAAACTGGCAAAAAATGTATATGACAATTTCAAAATGTGAGGAGAAAAACATTTTTAACCAGTCAGCTGTAAAAAAGTAAAATGAAATAAAGCAAAATAAAATTTTGTACATATTAAAGAATTCAGAGCAATTTAAAATGTGGGTTAAGAAGTATTTTATACAAGGTCGTGTTAATTTTAAGTGACAAAAAACTGCAGCAGGGTCAAAAATCAGAGATCCAACCATATCCAATAACTTCTATTAAGAAGACTTAGAATGAATCAGGGAAGGAGGCGGGAAAACCCTGCTTCACTTCATGTTTTAAAACTTTTTAAAAAAATGATTTTTATTTATTTTTGAGAGACAGAGAGAGGCAGTGCGAGCAGGGGAGGGGCAGAGAGAGAGGGAGACATAGAATCGGAAGCAGGCTCCAGGCTCTGAGCTGTCAGCACAGAGCCCGACGCAGGACTAGAACTCACAAACTGTGAGATCATGACCTGAGCTGAAGCCGGATGCTTGACCGATTAAGCCCCCCAGGCGCCCCTCGTGTTTTAAAACTTTGCCCTAAAATTTCAAATGAGGAAAATGAGTCACGGCCCTGTGACCACTCCGACACAGCTGACTCACCCGTGGGGTTGAGCTGCATAGACCCTTTCATCTTCTCTTATTTTCCTTTGTTCCAATGAGAACTTTGCAATTGTCCAAATATCAAGTTCTGGGAACACTTCCACAGGTAAAAAAAAAAAAAAAAAAATTACATAAACAGAAGAGAGGGCCCTCGCTCGGTCTGCCGAGTAGCATCTGTGATGATTTCAGTCGGGGCTCACATTAACTTAAAGAGGCCGCTGTCCCTCTATCACCCCTTTATCTCTGCTCTCTGACACTCGTTCATAAATAGTGACACGAACAATCAGGAGAGCTTTGTGGTTCGGGGGAATGGGGGGAAAAGAGCCTGGGACAGGATACTTTATCAACGTCACTACCGGTGTCAAGGGATGGTCATTACTGCCCGGCAGATTTATTGCCTGGGTCAAAGCAAATTACTTTCTCTTCCACTAGCCCTAGCTGCTCAGGTTTTCAATCTTTCTCCTGTGTCTTGTCTTCTCTTCCTTGGGGCCAGGCTATGAGCCTCACCAGAACTTTTTTTTTTTGATGATGATGAAGACAATTAACATGATGATTGATGCATCAGAAATTGTGAGTCCATGGGAAATGAATACAGTTATTGAATTGAAGGATTAAACTTTCTAAAACAAAGGGCACCTGGGTGGTTCCGTCAGTCAAGCATCAACTCTTGGTTTCAGTTCAGGTCATCATCTCATGGTTCCTGAGTTTGAGCCCCATGTTGAGTCCCACTCTGACAGTGTGGAGCCTGCTTAGGATTCTCTTTCTCCCTCTCTCTCTCTGTCCCTAGTCTGCTTTCTCTTTCTTTCAAAATAAATAAACTTTAAAAGAATAATATTCCTAACCCAAGCTAAAAATGTTCTCAGTGCCATCACCTGAACATAATTTGCAGCATCTCCTTTCCAGGGCTCACCTACAATGATCATGTCTGCCTCCCCCGCCCCCCGCACTGAATTCCTAATCATTCATACTAATTACACAGAAATGTTTTTCCATCATGTTAGCTTTTTTAAAATGTATTTGTTCTAAATTCATCTACTTCAGCACTATTGTTCTTCAACGGTAAGCTTCCAACACGCACAGACTCTACCTGCTTATTTTTCTACCACAGGAATCTTTTTGTAGATGTCCTTGTCATAAAGGTGCAGGCATCCAAGGTCTGGTGGACTCTAGGACCCTGAACCTGAGTACCAAACTCAGCAACGAGTAGACCAAGCTGTGCCACAAATGAGTGAAGGGGCAAGGGGCTGGTAGGAGACTGGCTAACACATCACAGACCCCTTCCAAGGGCTCAGCCACTGCTCTACCCCATCAATGGGCTCAGCCTGGGTGGCCACGTCTTGCTCCTCAAGAAAAGGCAGAGCTTTATATTTTTAAATAAAATTTTTCATTTTCAAAACATGGCGGAAGTTCAGCAAAGCTTGGGTGTTAGCCAACCCTACTTAAAAGTAGCTATTTTCTAACTTCTGACATATTAGTAATCTTTGCCCTACTTCTCTTGAGCATAACTCTCAAACTTACTAACTCCTATACTTGAAATGCATTCTCAGGACCCTGCTCGAAGGTCACCGCCCAGTCATTTCCCCCGAATCTTTCCAGAGTGCGGTAGGCTTCTCTTTGAGCACACATCTTACAATGCTTCTTAGCAGTCGTGTGCGTATCTGTCTGTAGCCTCCCTCCAGGAGGTGGTCTAGTCCCCGGGAGATGTGTTATTTGCTCAGCAATGGAAACCTAGCTCTGTGCTTGTGTAAATCAGAATGCACTCGTGTTCAATAGCTGGCTATGGAGCCCTTATTTCAAAGGACCAGACACTCCGTGCTGCTGCAGACGGCACAGCTGTCTGTGTCCATGAACCCAGGAAGCTCACACTCAAGTGATTCAGAAAAACAACAAATCAAGAAAGCAGCACATTAAAAGAGAAGACAGGGTTCCTAAACTAAGCCTTCATAAGCACAAACTGTCTTTGAAAACTTTGAAACTTTTCCATTTTTTTATATACTTGGGCAATGTTCAGAAAGAGGCTCTGTCTGCAATCGTATTTTCAAAGAGATCCGTGACCCCAAATAAATAGCAACAACCGCAATATTGTTCTAAAGAGAAAGTAAGATGCTTGTTCCCTTACTTCACTTCAATCTTCTTTAACATCAAGTGGTCCTCATAACCAGCTACTTCTTAGTAGTAAGAACTTGAACTTACATAACTTACTGGCAGTTTTCAAAGCACATTTCCTTGCATGATTTATTCTTGTTCCCATAAAAATACTATGAAAAAGTTATTATCATCACGCAGCTTTACAGATGAGAAATTGAGGTTCAGAGAAGTTAAGTGGCTTACTCAGAATCACATGCTTGACTGAGCTAAACCAGTCCCACACTTGAGACCCAGCATCATGCCACCTCACATGACCTCAGATTGCCTCTGTGACTAAACCAAAGCACTTCCCACACCGGGAGCTCGCGGGGATGGAAGATGTGATCTTAGCACAGTGAATTCCCCTACCGAATACTAATCAACCCCAACTTGCTTCTTCTCCATTTTAAATTCTTGTTTATTCTATGTCTTTTCCCCCTTGGACTAAATGATCTGACCTAAGTACTATCAGCTTTTCTCTCCTCAAAAGTAATGTTTACAAATCTTGGAAGAAGCACTTCAAAGAACTGAGAAAGTTTTAAAAAAAAAAGTCTATGGAGTTCCAGATCTACTAAAGGACCACGCTTAGTAGATAGTTCCTGGGGATGTGTATTTTAGGGAGTTTTTTTTTTTTTTTCAAAACCATGCAAAAGCTGCCATTTTGAGGACTAGCCTTTGGGAAACAACGCTTGTACCATGTATCCATAGGCTCATCATTTTTCCCAAATTCTAGGCACCTCAAACTGAGGCCCTACTCTGTTGAAGTTGTAAGTAAACTTTGTAAGTTTGTGATTGAAACAATTATATTAAAAATAGACATAATATATAATATATACCTATGTGTATATATATTTATGTAAAATGCATATATGTTACATATATTGAGACTTATTTTAGTAAGACAAAGACAATTGTAGAAATGTCACATAATTAATGCAAAATAACTTGCACCACCAGTGAATTTTGAACGGTGAGTGACAGAAAAGAATAAGTCCCTATATAACATCTTTCTGCTTTGGAGGTAAAAGGCATGCAGGTGAACTTCATCAGACCAAAGAACAGACAGTCCTTACCCTCCACCAGGGAGGGACCCGTGGTACGAAAGGCCAGTTGGAAACAAGGTTGATCCCTCGTTGATGGTGATTTGGATTAGAAGACAGATCCAAAGATACAACTCTCACTGTGACCATCAACTCATACACTAACTACAACAGGATCATTTGGGGGAGGAGAAGAGCCCACAAAAATTTTCACTCTATGTGCAACAGAGGGGCTTGCAATTGAGCTAAGTATAACCCTCAGACTTTAAGTCACACACAATGTGTTCAAGGTCCACCCTCCCTTGGCTGCAGGTGACAGAACCTAACCTCAAACTTGTTTTAGCAAAGGTTCCAACTTAGTAAATCACATAGCTGGGGTGTCCACTGCAAGCCCGACCACCTCCAATACCTCAAAATTATATATATCCTTTCCCCCTCTCATTCTCTTTTAGCTCTGATTCTTTGCTTCTTTGGATATATTGGTTCTACTCTCTCCTTAGAGGAAGCTTTCGCCGTTAGTCTGGAAAGATGGCCACAGTAACCACAAGCACACATACTTAGACCACACAATGCAAGAGCACAGAGATATATCTCTCAAATTCTGATCTGTAATGTTCTGGATAAAGACAGATTGGTCTGGTTGGGTTATCTGCCCTAAAAGATGTGGTCTTGTGATTGCCTAGCCTGTAGGCCACTGAGTAACTCCCATGGGTTTCGCCAGGACCATATGGAGTAAGTGAGGAGTTTGCATAAAGGAGGAACACAGAATAGGCAAGAACAAGAGATGGGAACAACAATTCCCCATCATCCTGGTTAAGAATACTTAGTTGGTGATCAAGACCAAGAGCAACTGAAAGTTAACGCAGACCTGATTTAAACTGCACTTTTGTTTATACATTTTAAATCCTCATTTTCATAAAATCAAATAGTCAATGTGTATAAATTGAAGACTTGTGGATACTAGTGACATTGTTTTGTTTTAAAGTTTAATTATCTTTGAAAGACAGAGAGAAAGAGCCTGAGTGGAGAGAGGCAGAGAGACAGGGAGACACAGAATCTGAAGCAGGCTCCAGGCTCTGAGCCATCAGTACAGAGCCTGATGCAGGGCTCCAACTCACAAACCGTGAGATCATGACCTGAGCCAAAACCGGTCGCTTAACTGACTGAGCCACCCAGGTGCCCCTAGTGACATTGTTTTGAAGAAGAGTTAAAATCAACCAACATCAGGAATGAGCTGGTGTCACTGTTTTCATAAAGATGGGGGCTATTTTAACAATCAAACCTACCTGAGACAGTCCCCAGTCATTTAGGAACGAATTGATTCCTTCATTGAAGGCATATGAGGACAGATGGCAGTAGCCACTGTGGCAGGACTTAATTTATTACTTCTAGTATACATTCACAGACTTGAAAACTTTAACTATCATGAACAAAATGTTCATATTTTGAGTGGCAACAAAAATCAGGCCAACTTTACAGATCCACACTAGAAAGAAACGGCAGAACTTCCTTAGGCTCTGGGCAATGCTCTTACCATAATGATATTCTCACTTCTCTTTCAGGCAATCATTTATACCCTAGGTTGGCCTCCCTTTTACAACATCCTCTCACTGACTTATGTCGAGTTCAGGGTTTACAGTGTCCCCAATTTGTTTTCTGGCCTTTCTTGGAAAAAAAAAGTCTACATTATGAAGTGACCCATTTTTTATCAGTCTCTATTTATCCCCATATAGGATTATTCATCCTAGAAAAGGTCTGAGGAAGATGGGATAATTCTCTAAATAATAAAACCTTGCAGCCTTTTTCTCTGACAATACCCATAGTGCAGAGAGGTCCAGGGAAGTTACTGCCAGGCAGAGCCAAGAGATAAGGTCAGACACTGGCATTTATTCATGAAAATAGTAGCAAGATGGTTCAGATTTATTATTTTTTCAGGTCCCTTGGAAATGCATGACAATGCTTTTAATAAGCCTTCTGCACAAGAATGTCAGCGCAACGCTGCATAGGGAACTCAGGCTTGTCTCAGAGGTGTTTGGAGGAGTCTATAAAGCTAATGGCTTAAGTGGAAATCATCATTGTAGGAGAGGCTGCTGGCATTGCTTAACAAAACTCAACCTCCAGGAGAAGAAAGTCTGCTGTTCAAAGAACACTTTCCCTTCTCCCGTTATTATAAATACACCCACAGGCGTCTGACAGCAAGGGATAATCTACGGAGCTTTACAGCGCTAAAAAAGAGTAGTTTTCCAACGGGAAATATCCTATGAAAGGCACAGACATTCTAAGAGGAATTTATTCTCATGCAAAACAATAATTGTTGTACCTATTTTCCATTTTTTCCCTTTGGTACGTGCTTATGTAAAACTCTTGAGGAATATTTTTAAAACATGAACTTTGGGGATATAACCATAATGGAACTGTACATATTTTAGGTCTTGTTCACATCGGGGGGATATATTGAGTAACGTATGTTGTCTTTTTGAGAAACCCAGCTCCACGCATCTCATAAATATTGAGCTATAAAACATCATGGAACCTGAGGAAAATGATGAGAAGGACTAAACGTCGATTGCTTGGAGAAAGGAAAGATAGAAACTCCTGATGTATGGATAAGCAATTTTTGAGAAATGGTCCCATTTTCATGGAAGTGAACAAAGTGGCTGATCAACATGCATAAGTCCCACATGAAGTGTATTTACGAGTCACATGAAGCAACCTTATCATCTCAGAACTTCAAAAATGTGGCCTGTTACCAGGAAGGCGTCAAAGGATACTTTCTGACATTACATGCAATTCATCTGTTGGACTTTCCACTCAAAAATGAGAAAAGAAAGGTAATTTTCTGAACTAATGAAAATTAACAATCAAAAGCTCCCAATACGGCTCTGTTGAAATCGCGGATGATTCTAACAAAGGTAAAAATATGATGAAAGTCCCAGGGGCACCGGTAGCTGTGATAAGCAGATGTTAATTATAAAGTCCCAAGGTGAAGAAATGGGCTTGGTTGGTTTCTTTTAACGGAGACACCAAGGTTTAGAGCAATATTACCAAAGAACAGGACCTGTTGGAAAAGAAAACCCAACAAAATCCTTTTAATCTTTCTGTTGGTGGGTATGCTTTTTCTTCCCCTCTTAGGTATATTAATTTACAAAACACCCTCCTTAAAAAGCAGACATCACCATGGAGACAATGCATGGAAACCTTTTTAACCAGAGTCACCAAGACTTTGCTGCTCTGTTGATGTAGCGTTCTTTTGTTTCTTAGCAGACAGGTGTGTGTGTGTTTGTGCGTGGCGGGTGGTGGGGGGTGGAGGCTGTGTGTCCAGGTCCAGTCTTTTCAGATAGACACAGATATACTGAAATTGTATTCCTGTTGAAATTTCATCCGGACTCTACAAGTCCACACACAGCTTCTACCATCAGGCTTGTCTGTCCGATGGAATTAGCTAAGGAACTTGTCAAAATGGATTAAAACAAATGATGCCTCCATTTGGCGCAATCCAGTACATCAATGAGGGCAAATTCAGTGTTTATAGAGCCCAGGTAGATACAACAAATTAGGACTATGAACCTGGTAGAGACCTGCAACTCCATGGCCTGTGTACAGAAGGCAATCTCCACGTAGCACAATAATCTGCTGCCCTGTCACAATGCACCTCCAGTATTGGGGGACCTGTTCCTTTATGATAAGTAAAAAAAAAAAAGCACATATGTATGGAATTTTCTCTTTTTTTATGTTTATTATTGAGACAGAGAGAAACAGAGCACGAGCAAGGGAGGGGCAGAGAGAGAGGGAGACACAGAATCTGAAGCAGGCTCCAGGCTCTGAGCAGTCAGCACACAGCCCTACATGGGGCTCAAACCCGAGAACCATGAGATCATGACCTGAGCCAGAAGCCGGACACTCAACTGACTGAGCCACCCAGGCGCCCCTGGAATTTTCTGAGTTTTCCCCTTGAAAACAAATTCAAACTTTTAAACTGCTGTCATCGCCTCAGGCCAGATTTCAGGTTTGGTCTGCAACCCCACCAGATCGGGTCCCCATCTCCTCAAAGAAGGAAGGATAAAGTCATGCCTAGTCTGTGGTGAGTAGATGCTGTTCAAACAGTGCTGCTTCTCGAATAGGCTGGGGACCATATCAAAAGAAAAAGAATATAAATTGGTGTTTAAGCCACATTCTAGTAAACATTTTCACAGATGTATAGTATTGGTTTTTGTCTCATTCAACCACCATTGATGGGGTGCCCAGACACTGTTGAGGAAATATGGGGACAGGCGAAGAGTTTAATGTTTGTTGGTAAGTGTGGGACCTCATTTCATCTTTGCAAGCAAATGGAAATGGCCTAAGTGAAAACAAAACTAGGACTTTGCACAGCAGAAACTGCAAGACCACATATTATTATTAAATGTGAAACCCAGCATTCTCTTGCACACAAATCTCCCAGAGTATTTCTACCCTCTGGGATGATAATTTCACTTCAGAGACTTCTCATGGAGAGGTGCCTAAGGCTTAGATCTGGCAGTATCTTTTTCTTCCTCTGGAGTCCTCTTTCTTGGTCTCCCTGTTGTTCTGTGGTTGGTTAAATCATTTTTGTCAAGATAATTGGAGTTTGTAGAGTTTGATGCACCAATTTTAGGTTAAAGGGACACATTTACTTTCTCACATAAAGCAGGCAGATCAATTTTCCCCCGCAGCAGTCTGCTAATAAAATATTTTCTCTCTTCACTAAATGCACGTAAATACTCATAAATACTTCTTCACCAGTAAATGGTTTAACCCTTCAATCCAGTTAAAGCCTGGGGATTGGTGGAGGTGGAGTTGTGAAAGGAAGACGCAAAATTGACGGGAAGCGTTCAAAGGAGATGGCTTTCCTCAAAAATTAATTTAACAGAAACCTGGCATTTTCAGTCTTTCCTGCTTCCTTCCTCTTTCTTTCTGTCCCCTGCACATGCCTAAAGCATTTTTTTTATTAGAGGAGACAAGACGGAAAGTGGGAACGTATACACAGAAAACAGATAAATCGCTACTAAACACAGAAGCAGGCCTTTCAGTTTTGTGGCAACTGGGGCCTCTGAATCAGGGCTCTGCTTCCTCAACGGCATTGGTTGGAAGATGTTAGCTTCTCCCACATTTGTGTAAAAATGTGACATGAAGTTTACTGCCTATAAAGAACATGCTCCGGAGGAAAATACACCTGGCAGGGATCAATTTGATTGTCTTTATTCTTTACAGAAAGACAATCAAATTGTACATTAACAGAGACATAAAGAAGCATGAGCCCAGACATACACGGACAGTATGAAACACCATGGAAATTTGAGACTCAACAGGCAGTTGGGAGACTGTCTAGTAGCGCTCGTTGTGGAGGCAAGGAGATTGCGGGCCAAGAGAGCAAAAGTCACATGGCCAGGCTAATATTAGAACTTAAGATGGAATCCAGATTTTCAAAATGCCCAGCTTCTAAAACCTATACCTACACTCAGTGCAGAAAGAGAGGAATAATAGTAACAGAGAGCCACAAGCGCAGTAATGAAGAAGCGTTCTCCACGTGCGTACGCCATGTTAAGTGTGATGTGTCTTATCCCTTCTAATATCCTGAAGGTACTACTGTCATCCCAATCTCATAGTTTAAGAAACTGGAGTTTGGATGGGTTCAATTGATTTCCAGGACTCCATACCATTCTCTATTACTCCTGGGATAAGAGTCTCCATTAGCTTCTAAGGCATGCCTGTCTGGGTCATTCTTTAGATTCACAAGTATGTAAAAAAATTGATGACACTTTAAATGCCTTTCAACCTACCCAATTCTTAATTCAGAATGAACTGATTTATTTTACTTTATTTTATCTTATTTTACTTTATTTTATCTTATTTTAATTCAAATTAGTTAACATATAGGGTAGTCTTTTCCCTTCAAGAAATGCTGTTTGTTACTTAATATCATATAACAATAGTTGACAGGGTCTAAAAAATTATTTAGATGCTTTAAAAATATATTTAACTTTTCCTTTTTTCTTCATTGATGAAATCAAATAATTGTTTAAGCTCATTTTTCTATTGAAAAAGTGAAATTACAAGCTTTTTCTGCAATATCGATATAGTCTGTTTTCCAACAAAATGGCATGAGCCTTCCTCCTCTTAAATAGGATGGAAAGTTCACACAATACCCAGCATGCCCTGTGTGCTTTGTGTGTCTTCCCTATGCTTTTCAGGATGAATGCCTGACGTCACTGAATTCTCAGTCACTCCAGTGCCATTTATTTCTTGGACTGCACATTTCTTTTGATGCCATTTTGGGTAAATCTGAAGCTGTTAGGGGCCATCACATTTCACTGAAGATTTGGAGTACTGAGGGGAGAGAGCCCAGAACACGTGATATATTACAAGCTTGTGTTTGTCCATACTTCTTTTGGGCTGTGGGACACCTTCCTTTTCTCCAGTTACCACCCCAAGCTAGTCACTTGACCCTCCTCTTCCTAGTGAGCCTCTTTTCCTTTTTCATTTTTCTCTTCCCAACGTTTTTTTTATAATTTTTTTAAAATGTTTTTCTTGATTTTTGGGAGACAGAGAGAGGCAGCACGAGCAGGGGAGGGTCAGAGAGGGAAGGAATCACAGGATCTAAAGGCAGGCTCCAGGCTCTGAGCTAGCTGTCAGCACAGAGCCCGACGCGGGGCTTGAACTCATGAACCGTGAGATCATGACCTGAGTCGAAGTCGGATGCTTAACCAACTGAGACACCCAGGCACCCCTCTTCCCAGCATTTCTAAGCCTCCAGATTCCCGTCTCCCCTAGCCACTAAAGCAAAGATGCAAAGTTCCATCTACTTTAATGCACAGAGTGATCATTTGCAAGTGACCAAATGCCCAAAATAAGCAAAAAAAAAAGGACCCAAGCCCAAACTGGAAGAGATTGTAGCGCATGACCAAGTCTTAGAGCAGAGCTGGTTTCATACAGAACTAAGCACAAAGGTTGAAGCACTGACAGGACCAGGCCACCTTCTCTGTGGCTTGGTTCTGGTTCCTCTGGGCTCACTCCACTTTTAGGCTCCATGTGAGGACAGCAGCATCAACCCCTACAGTGTTAGGGTCAAGTGCAGCGAGAAAGAGGGAATGCCTTTTCTAGTGATCCTGTAAGAGTCTTAAAATTTATCCTTATTGGGATGGTCATAGGCAACTGAAACAATCATGCTGGCCATGACTTAAGCCAGAGTCACTCCATCCCGGGGAGGTACCAACAAGATCACATAAATGAATAATCATGGAGGACCACAAAATTTGGGGATACTGTCAGAAAAATGAGGGATGGTTCTACTGAGGCAAACGGCAATAGATAACTACATTCTTTTTGTCTAAATGTCTTCTCCTAAATTTTATTTTTAATTTTGTAAATTTTATTTATTTATTTATTTAATTTATAGAGGGAGAGAAACAGAGGGAGAGGGAGAGAAAGAATCTTAAGCCCACAGGGTTCGATCTCATGACCTTGAGATCATGACCTGAACTGAAATCAAGAGTCAGACACTTAACCGACAGAATCACCCAGGCACCCCATCTTTTCCCAAATCTTAATATAACTTTTTCCTCAGAGTAGGGCTCATTTTCATAACCAACATGTCCATCAAAGTATTTTCCCCCAACAAAAAAGAAATTCTCTTTGTAATAAGAAGACTCCTGTTCTACTTTTAGCCTGACCTTCAATCTTAACTTTAAAAATAATCCCTTTCTTCCCATTATATTGAGAAACTTTATAAAGTCATACAGATAGGTTTATTTCTATGATTCTTTAATGTTCAAGTACATGGACAAACTGAATGACAGCAGGCCAAGCGTTGCTTGATGGAGGGTCTGTTTTAATGAGTTGATAAAAATGATTTGCAATTCAAGCACAGCTTCTTTGCAGAGATAGGAGAGGCTAAGATAGGCTGTTGCCATTATTTGAAGGTGCTCATAAATTAATACTCAAACCTGTGTGAAAATTAAGTTCCCGTTTTATACTTTGTTTAAAAAAAGTTGATATTTATCAGCAAAATGGATGACTATGTTTATTGCAGGTTGAACTCTAAAGGTTTTATAAGCTATAAATAGTGATTATATATTTATAGCTTATCTATTGACAGTCTTTACTGTTTTTCTCCTCTGTGAATACGGTGAGAATATGTGCGGTGTATCACATAAGAAATGCATTGAGTATTTAAATGATAGGATGAATATAAAATGCACTGCACAGTTCTTGACTCTTAATAAGCTTTAGAGCGATTCCTGCTATTAGTATTATTACTAAAGCAATGATGACGATTATGTAGCTTGGAGATAGAGGTCCTATATAGGCTCATTAAAGACTAGATCATATCTAACATCAACTATGAGACCCAATGGGAATTTCTGAGTTGTATGAATCCATCACCCTGTTACAAACTCAAGTGTGTGACTGTGTGTGCATGCGTGTGGAAATTATATGTACACTGAAATGCACACGCATGCACGCAAATACTTTGTGTTCAAATTACCAGTGGAAGGCCGAAAGCCCGTAACGTACAGTAATGTTTTCTGATCCTGCCCTCTGAGTAGAATACAAGACTAAACCGTATGTATAAGATTGAAATATCCTCACGGTGGTTTCCTGACGAAGATGAGAAGGTACAGGCAACAGAGCTGATAAAACGTAGAATTGTATCTCACACCAAACTTTTAACAGTTTAGAACACAAATGTATTCTTACGGTCCAACAGTATCAGTGGCACCAACCATTTCTTTTTGGCTCTGTCACTGCAGATTTCGCCAAGGGCGGCAGCATGTCATTACCAGTCTTTAGCCTGTGATTCCTTATCACATTCCAGCACATAGCAAGTACTTTTAAATAATCCTACAACCTGTATGATAAAAAGGATTTTAATATTACTTTTTCCAGAGAGAGCCTTTTGCGTCGTACACACATGCATCTGATGGGCTGACGAATGTAGTCCTGAGCAGCTTTCAGTCTTCGCTCTGCTGTCTGTGAAACGGAGTGACTCCTACTTCTCTTGAATAGGGCATCGGTGAGATAGCGTGTCGCCTTCCTGGGCACCTGAAGTACCCCCGTCCTCAGGTCCTCCGATGCTGCTGTCTGTGTCCCCACCCATGGTCCTTTTTAAGCCACAGCCCTTCTCCATTCAGCACCCTGCAAGTGTATATTTCAACTAGCAACAAAATGACTTAAGGAGATGGTCGGCCTTTTCTTTCCACCGGGCTCGTTCTCCACATTACTAATGGGCCCCCAGACAGTTTATTTTTCATGGATCGTTCTCCGCATGCTGTGTGAGCGAGTGCCCGCTGACTCAGCACATCCTCAACTAGGGAAGTGTTTCTCGGTGAATGCAAAGCTGGGACCTAAATCGCTAAGGGCGATGAATCGTGGGTACCTACTTTCATCAATCTCTTCTACCAGTTTATTGCGTAGGAGGATTTTTCATTGGCAGTGACTTTCCCTTGAAATTTCAAAGATGTGTGCATTTCTCTCGGGTAAGAGTCTGATTTAGTTTTAGAGGCTGTTTTCCTTCTTTTTCTCTATTTGCCCTTCTTTCTTTGTGAGTCTTGGAACAAAAGCTCCCATGTCTAGAGTCCATTTAATTGTGTTACACAATGATCAGAGGTGTGACAATTTCTATAGAGGTTCTATTCATAAAACGTACTGTTTGTCTTCAAACCAAGGTCTATGGAAAGAAAGAATGAAGACAGGGAGTCATTAAGGAGGAAATATGGAGAGAGGGAGCAAAGGAGGAAGAAAGTAGGGAGGAAGAGGAAATGTCACATATAAAAGACGCCAGGTTCTGAATTTAGACAGAACTTGTTTTAAATCTTGGCTCTACAACTTAACTTCAACACTAGAAACGGAGACGTAAAGGCACAATTAAAAGTCTATCTGGGGTGCGTGGGTGGCTCAGTCGGGTAAGCAGCCCACTTCAGCTCAGATCATGATCTCACAGTCCGTGGGTTCGAGCCCCGTGTCGGGCTCTGTGCTGACAGCTCGGAGCCTGGAGCCTGCTTCAGATTCTGTGTCTCCCTCTCTCTCTACCGCCTCCTCTGCTCACTCTCTGTCTCTCTCTCTCTCAAAATAAAGACATAAACATTTTTTTTTAAAGTCTACCTAGAGGGCTCCTGGGTGGCTCAGCTGGTTGAGCATCTGCTTTAGATTTCGGCTCAGGGCATGATCTTATGGTTCGTGGGTACGAGCCCCGTGTCAGGCTCCACACTAATAGTGGAGCCTGCTTAAGATTATCATTCTCTCTCTCTCTCTCCCTCCCTCTCTATCTCTATCTCTCCTCCCTCCCCCCCAAGATAAAGAAATATACTTTTAAAAAAAAGTCTACTTGGAATCTGATTTATGAGCAAAGGGATCTTCCTAGACCCTTCCTAGGATGTGAGAAATGGCAAAAACTGATTATTTAAAACTGGTTGTCCAGACACTGAAAGCACAAGGAAGGACCTGACTGCTGTTTGCCCGACCATTTTGAGTCATTACAGAGACTGAAAGGTGAGGTAGTTTATTTAGTGATTCACTAGCATTACTGACTTTCTGTTACAGATTTTAAGTTCTTGGGATTTCTGCCAAGGAACAGATTGCAACCCCCTTTCCTCAAATAATAACAGTCAGTGGCTGGGAAGCAACCGGAGGTAACACAGCAAAGGGTCCTCTGTCACTCTGACACCAAGTGGAAATGTCATCTACACGCCAAATAAAGCTTTTATTACGTGAAGATGTTTTAGATTCGATTAGATAAGTGACACATACAAACAAAAAAACCTCAGAAATTCCTTTTACTCCTGACCCGAATCACAAAGGTTTAATATTCGGTAATGAAGAGAATCAGATCCCACTGACAATATATACAATCCAAGTTAGCTTCTGGTTTTATATTCTCTTGAGTGGGCAGCTGCTTAGTTTTTCATACTCTCCAGAAAGCTCTTTAACCCATTTCTAAGTAGCCATACTACCCAGAACTCAATTCCTGGCATCAAAATCTTCTTAACTGCTGAATACTTTATTTTCCTTTCTGTCTGTACTGGATACTGGTCACCATCGATGGTATCCTGATCCTCTGTTTGGTTCTCTTTGACTAGCTTACTTGGTACAACAATCTTATTTTTTCCCCCAAACAGTCTGTTTGCAGGAATTTCTGTTTCCATGCTTTACTTAAATGGCTGTAGGCGTCTTCCATTCTCACTCTGTGTGCTCTCCCTGAATGCCCGGATGGCCTCAGCTACATCACCGCTAAAGCCATCCTTTATGACCCGCTGGCTTCCCAAGGCTGCACCTGCGAATCGGATCACTCCCCTGAGCTTGACACCTCCTATCCAACCACTAGCTCTCTTGTGAAGTCCCACGGGGCTCTGGAACCCAATGTGTACAAAAATCTATTTAATCATTTTATCTGTGCCACGTCCTTTATTCTAGCGACTCCACAAGGCATCGCTGAAATAGTGGATACCATTACTCAGTGGCTCAAGTGAAAAATGGGGACACTGTCCTCTATTCTAGTTTTCCCAAGCTTTTCTGATCATCAGCATCACCTGTGCTGTGTGTTACACACAGACTCCCAGATCCCTACCCTAAAATACTGATTCAGGAAACCTGGAGTTGGTTAAGAATCTGTGTTGACTAGTTATTTATTTCAATTGATTCTTATAATTGGACAGGCTTGGAAAACACTGTACTCTCTCCAATTAAATTGATTTTTAAGATCCTACATATTCTGATTCATGAAGAGTTCTGGAATGCATTCAACTTCTATCCTCGTGTAGAAAACTAGGATGAAGCCTCTGTCCCAGGTCTACGCCATCACCCACTTGCCACCTGCCTGGTGCGTCTTGCAGTCAGCCCCCGGCTGCCATCGTAGCCGCCGTCCTTCCTCGCCGGTCACCTGCTTCGTGCTCCTTTCCTGACTAACTTCTACCCATCAGCCAGACATCCACGTGGATCTTTATTCTTCTAAAAAGCATATACTGACTTCCAAGTTCTAGAATAAGAGCTTTCTAAGTACAGTAAAACCTTGGTTTGAGAGCATGATCCTTTTTGGAAACATGCTTGTAATCCAAAGCACTTGTATGTCAAAGCGAATTTCCCCATAAGAAATCATAGAAACTCAGATGATTCACACACAACCCAAAAATATTCAGATAAAAATGATTACAATACTGTAATTGTCTCCCTCTCTCTCTGACCCTCCCCTGCTCACACTGGCTCTCTCTGTCTCCCAAAAATGTAAAAAAAAAAAAAAAAAAAAGAAGTGACAAAACATATACTAGAGCCAGTTGTGGGGGTACCTTCCAACGTTCTGAAAAATCACTGATTTCTGCCAAACACCATGGCCTAAATCTGAGCATCCAAGCACGGGAGATGATCACCCACAATCCCACAGTGAGAGAGAGAGAGAGAGAGAGAGATTGAACCGCTGCTCCAGTTGTGATCATGTGCCCTTCAGCATCACCTATTACTCATATTGCAAGGCATTGCTCATTTATCAAGTTAAAATGTATTAGAAATGTTTACTTGTCCTGTGGAACAGTCATAGAACAAGTTACTAGCAACCCAAGGTTTTACTGTATTTGTTTAAGACCTGTTTTGGGGGGTCTGGGTGGCTCTGTCACTTAAGCAGCTGACTCTTAGTTTCAACTCAGGTCACGATCCCATGCTTGTTGAGCTCAAGCCTCATGTTGGACTCTGTGCTGTCAGCCCAAGTCTGCTTAGGATTCTCTCTCTCCCTCTGTGCCCTTCCTCCACCTCCATTCCCCAACTCCCTCAAATAAATAAATACATTTATAAAAAAAAAAAAGATAGGGGCACCAGGGTGGCTCAGTTCATTAAGCAGTCAACTTTGGCACTTTGGCCCAGGTCATGATCTCACAGTTTGTGAGTTCAAGCCCTGCATTGGGCTCTGTGCTGACAGCCCAGAGCCTGGAGCCTGCTTCAGATTTTGTGTCTTCCTCTCTCTCTGCCCCTCCCCTGCTTGCATTCTGTCTCTCTCTTCCAAAAATAAATAAACATGAAAAAAAGAAAGACATGTGTTTTCATTGGATGAGGGTATCTTGTTGTGCATTGTTGACTTCTATCATCAGATGAAGGTCTGAGAAGGCAGAAGCCGTAGCATCCCTAATACCCAAGACAGTAGTTTGCCACAAGTATTCACTGAATAAATAAATGACTTCATAAAATAAAATTATTAATATGCAAAACTGTGGTTGAAGGGATAAGTTCATTGGTCAATTAATGAACAGAGACTAGAGCTGCAAATTTGAAAGGCACATCACATCAGTTAAAAATGAAGGCATTTGGATTGGATACACAGAAATGACCAGTGCTCTAGGACTGTCCCATATTGGCATTACGTCAAAAAAATAAAACATCGACCCCAATAGTATAAAACGTGCTTTAAATTTGCATGTAAAGAACCTTTGATAACCTCGCTGAAAGGCATCTAGCACAGATTCATAGATTTGTTTAAATTATAATTTCCATTAAACTAAAATTAATCGAACATGCTATGTAAATGCCCCTTAAACATATTTAGATTTTGAAAACTGCCATTAAACAGATGAGAACATAATGGAAGTGCACTTTCAGCATAATTGTCATTACGATAGCTGATTGTTTGTGTTCATTTAAAGCCGAATATATAACTAGTCACTTATGGTGTAATCTTTCCGACTCACACCAGAGAAGACGCTGGTAACTGAATAAAGAAACAACGAAATGCAATATTATGAATGTGGGGATAATGAAAACTGAATTAGAAAAGACTTCTCCAGCTTAAGATGGCGGTGTCCGAGTGGAGGATTTGGTCACCTTCCTCATGCGTCCTTCCAAACGTTTAGTAAAATACATAAAGAGATCCAGAGCTGTAGCCATGTCTGGAACAGTGAACACGAATTTCTGAGGTACAAGTACTTAGGGCACCATGCCCCATTTCCATTTCGGAAAAGGAGCAAAAGAACACCAAACGGAATCGCGGGTTCATAGTCCCCCTCCCCCCCCCACGTAGAGTCATCACTTACTCCATAACATATATTCTATCTTTGTATTTTGGCAAGTATATACTCATGATGACAATTTTTAAAAACATGTAAATGTAAGACTTTTGTATGACTGAAAGTTGGCCAACTATCAAAAAGCACTAAATGTAACTATGATTACAGATGTCTCTGACGGACGCATAATGAAATGGATCATTCATACAATGCTTTAAATGTATAACATAATTTTCCAGTTTTCATTCCAGCAAAATCACAAATGACAGTAGTATCCTCAAGATTTTCACAACATTTGTGCTCTACTGATAACAATGAGCTAAAGAATTAAAAAAGTAAAATGCCTCTATGCGAAAGACATGAAGTCAATGATAAAAATAAAATGCAATTAATTTTCCCCATGTTTTAAAAGGTTGTTTTAAAATGCTAAAATGATCTCTTAAAATTCAAAGATGAAATATAAATCTAACTAAATGAATGCCAACATTTTAGCTCCTATTATTTACATAAAGCAGAACAAGTAAGGAAATATACTCCTACTAGAGCTACAGATTTTTCTGAGTGTGATAGGAGGGTACTCAAGCAGCCCCTGTGCAAAGTTCATAGAAAGAGATGCTCATTATGACAACTCAAGGTGAAATTCCTGAATTTCAAGACTACTGGGAATCCTGAATTTCAAGACTACTGGGAATAAGGAGAACTTTGGAAAAACATAATAAACCATTAAGAGTGCTTATTTTGGGATGTTGGGACCAAAAGTCCCATGTATTCCTTGTACCTTTCTGTCTCTTTCAAATCCTCCACAAAGTGCACACACTTCTTTTGAGTCAAAGTGAAAAAATAAGTGCTATTTTTTTTTGTAAAATTACACAAGCTCATATCTATTAAGCAGTTGCTCCCAAGTTTTCCCTTAACTGTTATGCTATTATATTAAAGCTATTTGTTAACAACATTTCATTGTGAAAAGAACACATGAATAGGCATTTAATTGCATAAGGGATTTGTACTGAAACCATTTTAATAAATCAAGCTTGGAACATCTGCAAACATTTGTACCTAAACTACATATTTGAAAGAACAACAACCAAAAAACACAAAAGCTCTGAGTCAAAATAAAGATGAAATATTTCAACACAAATCTACTGCCAAAAAATCACAGAAAATCACTGTTGTTTTATACACAATTCTGATTTGTGTAATGAAGTATTGGTTGTCTTGATGCAAAATAGCAAAGCTTTCCAAACAGAATAACAACGTTTTCTTTAATACATACCCAACAAGAAAAACACAGAAGGTCAAAAGAACAAATTCGATGTTCTTTGCTTTTTCTTCTACCAAGAACAATTGGTTTTCTTTCCAACAAAAGAATATTGCCACCATTCTCAAAAATAATAGAATACAATTGAGCTGCTACATCCAATGTCACAAGGACAAGGCACTCCCTATCTATAACTAAGAGAAGATAAGTCACTGAATTCCTTATTCACAGAAAAATTATCTGAAAAATGGAGGGGCATTATTAATTGTGTATGCAATATGTAAAACACGTGATGCTTGGTCAGTTTTTAGTTTTTCTCTCTTCAGTTCCATTTCTTGAATATTTATTGAGTAAACTATAAAGAAATAAATTGTGGGCAAAAAGAATGGCAATTTGCTGGCCCCTCATAAACTTCCCTACTATTGGAATAGTTTCCATACTCCCATGGACTTGAAAACGGTGGTGTTAATACAGCAAGGTATAGAAATTATTATCACTTCTCAAAAGGCTTAACTGTAGATTTACCACATGACCTGATGATTCCACTGCTAGGTATATATCCAAGTGAATTGAAAACATATGTCCATACTCACAAATACCCACACAAATATATCATAGTAACATTATTCATATTAGATAAAGAGTAGAAATAATACTATGTCTGTTAACTAATGAAGCACTCAACAAAAGTGATATTATCCATACAATAGAATATTATTCAGCCCCATAAAGGAATTAAGTACTTATATGTGAATGAACCATAAAATCATGAAAAGCAAAAGAAGCCGGCCTCTATAGGCCACATATTATATGATACCATGTACATGAATTGTCCAGAAAAGCAAAATCAGAGATACAGAGTGGACTAGTGGTTTCCAGAGGCTGGTGGGGGGAAGGAGTGGTCAGGGGTAGACTGTGGTGGCTAATAGGTATGGAGTTTCTTTTTGGGGTGATGACAATGTTCTGGAGCAGTTACCCTCGCACAGCCTTGTGATTATACAAAGATCCGTGAATTCTATGGTGTGTGAATTCCATTGCAATAAAAAAGGAAAAGGAAAAGAAATAAATGTCTTGTCAAAAAACTCCACTTTGCCTGTGCCGCTGGAGCCCATACCCAATATCATGTCATATTGTCACAATGTTTTGTTATAAAATAAAAGGTCTCATGGTCAACACAGTTTGAGGAATACTGAATGAAGCAGATTTCATTTCTGAAAGACATCAGAGTTTACAGATGTGCTTTGTGAATGTCTGTATTTTCTATGCATGTTTTCTGTCTTCTGCTTATGGAAACTCTCCGGGGACATGTGTTCTGCAAACTTTGGGAACTGCAGCCTTCGAAGACCAGTCTAGAAGAATGTACTGATGAAACGGCTTAAATTCTCCTTTGATCAAAATGCAAATCATTATTTATTCAGAGGCTTTATATTGCTTACAAAGCTGCTGATATTTACACTGTGCTACATAATGTAAGTTTTTGCCTTTAAATCTAACAGTCACAAATTTAGAAGCTTCAATACTTCAATAAGAGGTGTGTGCTTGACAAACTACATTAGTGTGAAACAATCCAATAAAGTTAAGTGACTAGAAATTTAAGCAAGACTACTCATTATGAATCAGATCCCAGGGAGAGCTTTTTGGCAATGTCCAACAAAATTACGGATGCATATACCATTTGATGTAGCAGTTCTATATCGAGGAATTTATTGTTATACAGGAAGAAAATATTTTCAGAGATGGTTAGATAGATATAAAATAGACAGCAATAGATGAAGAGATGTAGATATAAAAAAGATACGGGAATATTATTTTAGCTTCCAACACGCATGGTTGATAATGATTATCACCTCGTGGTGTTCATGACCTTGTGTAGTCCCCTCCCACACTGAATGAGGTTGACCCACTTAACCTATTGCACCTGATTAGAAATGATGAAACGTAACTTCCCAGTGTAGGTCATAAACAACATTGCGGCTTTCATTTTATTCTTTCTCCTGGATCACACACTTTGGAAGAAGACAGCTGCCAGGTCACAAAGTCACTAAAGCAGCCCGAAGAAAAGACTGATTTAGTATGACAATGAGACCCCTCCCTCCCAATATCTAGTGAGAAACTGACTACTTTTATGGCTATGTCAGTGAGCCATCTTGGAAGGATTCTCTGATCCTACTCAAACCTTCAGCCCCCTGACTGTTAGCTCTACAGATTCTGAACCAGAGCCATGCAAGCAAAAGTGCTTCTGAATTGCTGACTTACAGAAACTGTTTTCACCTGTGAAATCTGGGGTAAATTGTTACACAGGACTGTATGTCTAACATAGTTACCTATTATTTTCTTTAAATCTCAGTGTTTAAAGTATTGAATATACAAAATTTAATATACAGATATTCAGTGAAACAGTGGATGGACAGGCATAAAATTAAGAAATACCTTTATATGTGGATATAAAATATTCTAACAAAATAAATATGCAGAAAAATATATGAAAAAAGAAAATTAATGTATGTCCACACCTGCTAATCTATACATAAAATATCGCTCAAAGGGTGCATAATAATTTACTGACATTTATTGACTCCCTTCCAGGGTAGCTGGAGGAGACAGGTTCAAAAAGGAGAATTTCCGTTGTAATATACTTTCATTGCATTTTCAATCATGTGAAGGTATTACTTTTTTGTTTCCAAGGATTCATTTCTGTTATTGGTATAGCAGCATGAGACATTTAGACAATTCCCCCTCTATAGTAAACAAGCATTAAACTGTACAAAATTATTTTTAAAACAACTGAAAATGACCAAACTCAGGCACCAACTTGAGAGGCGTTTACTTGTGGGCAACTCTATTGTTTCAAATAAGAATGGTGAATTTGTAAAGCTTCTTGCTTGGAGGCAAGTCTGTCTCTCCCAGCTCAAGTCATTAAAAAAACCCAAAAACAAAACAAACAAACAAACAAAACCCAGTTGAGTTAGCCAGAGGTGATGGACTCAGTTTGGGCAGGTGCCAAAGTGGTTAGGAATTTAAATGGAAGATAATGAGAATAGAAGACCTTTGGAAGAGTCAGGAGGATACATTCTTTCCACATTCCTAGCTGACTTTTCCACTGTGTGCAGGGGAGAGGATGCATCTAGAAAAAATAGAAAGCCCTGAGAAACTTTTTTTCTTTTTAAAAAAATTTTCATTTAACTTCCAGTTAGTTAACCTACAGGGTAATATTAGCTTTAGGTGTAGAATTTAGTGATTCATCCCCTACCTACTGCACTCAGTGCTCAACACAGGAGGTGCCCTCCTTAATATCCACCACCCGCTTAACCCATCCTCCTGCCCACCTCCCCTCAGTAACCCTCAATTTGTTCTCTATAGTTAAGAGTCTATTGGGGCGCCTGGGTGGCTCAGTCGGTTAAGCCTCCGACTTCAGCTCAGGTCAGATCTCACGTTCGTTCGTGGGTCGTGCCCCGCGTCAGGCTCTGTGCTGACAACTAGCTCAGAGCCTGGAGCCTGCTTCCGGTTCTGTGTCTCCTTCTCTCTCTGCCCCTCCCCCTCTCATGCTCTGTCTCTCTCTGTATCAAAAATAAATACAACATTAAAAATTTTTTTAAAAAGAGTCTGTTTTCTGGTTTGCCCCTCTTTTTTCTTTTCCTCCCTATGTTCATCTGCTTTGTTTCTTAAATTCCACATAGGCATGAAATCATATGGTATTTGTCTATCTTTCTTAGATTTCACTTAGCATAGTACTGCTCTCTAGTTCCAACCGTATCATTGCAAATGGCAAGATTTCATTTTTTTTTATAAACCTGAGAAACTTTAAATCAATGGCACATCTAAATGAATTCCTTAACCGGCACAAAACCTGGGCAGTGGATAAATCAGACCAAACAAACAAATCAAACTTCAGCATAGATATCTGTGACTGCCCTGAGTGAGGGAGACAGATTTTACAGTTGGAGTTCAGGCAAATGATTCTGTATGAATAAAAACATCAACATTTGGAAGAATAAATAGAATCCAGAGTTGTTGCGATGCATTGACAATGATGTATAGTTTTCAGCCAAAAATTACTAAGACATGTGAAGAAAGCAGAAAGTCTTACCTGTGTTCTGAAAACAAGGAGATAATAGAAACAGATTCTGAGTTGGAACATATTTTGGATTGAGTAGATGAATACTTCCATTCATATATTATAAATGTGCTCAAATAATTAAAGTATGTTTAAATAATTAATGGGAGATATGCCAATGATAAGCGAATAAATGGAGAATTATGCCAGAGAGAAGGAAACTATCAAAAAGAAAAAAACCAGAAAATTTAAGACTTACAAAATACAATAATAAGAATTGAAAACTTATTAGATGAGCACAAGAGAAGATTTGACAAAGCAGAAAAAAAATCAGGGACTAGAATATAGAGCAGTAGAAATTTTACAATGAAATGTCGGACAAAACATATTGAAGAAAAATAAACAGAGCCTCAGAGACATATAGAGCAATATTAAATATGCCAACATTTCTATGATCGGAGTCCAAAAAGAGACAAAGAAAGGGAAGAAAAATTATTTGAAGAAATAATAGTGGGAAAGTCCCATCATTTAGTGAATTTGGTGAAATTTAGTAAAAAATTACTCTGTAGGTTCAGGAAGGTAAAGAAAATCCAAGTAGCATAAGCAGACATATCATACTCAACCTGCTAAAGGATAATTTGTAACCAATAGAGATAAGTAGGAAATCCTTAAGCAGCAAGAGAAAATTATCACACAAAAAACATGGATCAATCTTAAATGCACATTGTTAAGTGAAAGAAGTCAGTCTGAAAAGGTATGCACTATACAATTCCAATTTACATTGTGGAAAAGGCAAAACTAGAGTGAATATAAGGTTATTGGGTTGCCAGGGGTTCATCTGGAGGCAGAGGAGACTGAATAAATTAAGCACAAGGAGTTATTTGTGGCAATGAAACTATTCTGTATGATATGATATTGTAGCTATGAATATAAGATACTATGCACTTGTTAAAACCCACAGACTTTTACAGTGTGAGGAGTAAATCTTAATGTATGCAAACTTAAAAATCATTTAGGAGCTCGAAGGATTCCTGGATGGAATGCAAAAAGTGACAAAATATCTAATTATATTACAAATGTATGAAAGAATTCACTAAAGAGGACGAGAGAAAAAAGTGCTGATCTAAGTAATGCAAATAAGCAAAGTCTTTAAGGCAAAGGAACTATATGTAAGCACTATAGTTTAGTGTGGTGTATGGATTAACAATTGTGATTTTACTATACATGTAGACTGTAATTGAACAATTAAGAAATAGATAGTGGATGGTGGGAACCAAATCTCCCATTGTTGGAATAAGAAGTTACAGAAAAGCAAAAGACTAGAATGATCCATGTGGTTTAATGGATCAGAATTGGAGATAACAGCACGAACTCATGTTTAGCTTAATATGGAGATGGTTATATATGAAAAAATTTTATACAGCTGTGTGTATACATGTGTTAGTACACACACATGTATGTCCTTGCTCTACTGGTTAAAAGGATTGACATCCCAGTAGCACTGAGCACATCAGCTCACAGATCTTGGTTTCTAATACCATTAGCCAGTAAAAGGGTCCAGGGATCCTTAGAGAAATAATTGATTCTAGGAATGAGGAAAATGTACAAAATGAATCTAGAGCATAGTATGAGGCTGGGAAGGTTCTACAATTCATATGAAAATGTGAAGGACTTAGAATAACTGAAGTGATTTTTAAAAAGAGTAGGTTGGAAGGGGTGCCTGGGTGGCATCAGTTGAGCATCTGACTTCAGCCCAGGTCATGATCTCATGGCTCATGAGTTCAAGCCCTGTGTTGTCTCAAAACATTTGCCTACCCCAAGGTTGCAAAGACTGTCTCCTATATCTTCATGTAGAACTTTTGCAGTTTTAGGCTTTACATTTTGAATTAATTTTTGTGTATGATGTGAGGAAAAGGTCAATGTTCAGTGTCAATGTTCCTTATGGAAAATATAGGTGATCCAGTCCATTTGTTTAAAAAGAATTTTTCTCCCTCAATTACATTGATTTGGCATCTTTGTCAAAATCAAGTAATCATATATATGTCAATCCATGTCTGATCTCTCTTTTTCATTCTATTGCTATATAATTCTATCTTTTCATGGTGTGAAATTATTTTAATTACTGTAGCTTTATAACAAGTCATTAAATTAGGTGGCCAAATCTTCCAACTTCCTCTTTTTTATTTAAAAAAAAAAACCTACCTTTTTAAATGTTTATTTATATTTTGAGAGAGAGAGAGAGAGTGAGTTGGGGGAGGGCAGAGAGAGAGAGGGAGACACAGAATCTGAAGCAGGCTAAATACTCTGAGCTATCAGTGCCCAGTCCATCATTGGCTGCAGCTCAATCCCATGGTCACACCTAACTGCAAAGCAGGCTAAAAAATGCAATCTAGCTATGTGGCTAGGAAGAAAATATCATGGGTTGGGTGAAAAGTTAGATACTTCCTGCTATAGAAGATACAGGAAATGGTTGCTGTTTTTGCCTGCCAAGAATCCATTGTATCTTTCTCTGGTTAGAGCCACCTGATTTTATTTGAAGTGCCACAGTAAAAGTCTACATGCTGTGGGGGGCCTTCAAGGTGTCATATTATTTAATCAAGCCAATGAGAGCCAGTGATTTTTAGCCTCGATTTTGTTGGAACTATTGGGAGTTACAAGTTGGTAAAATGTATACATGGAGCTGGTGGTGGTCATTTCCACCACCACGTTGTGGTAACACCTGATTTAGAAGGGAGCCAACAGAAATGAAAGAGGAGCAAAGGGGGATGAGAGGAAGAGAATCCTGATGACATTGTTTTAGTTGCTCCGTCTAGTTGTACCTACAGCAAACACTCTATTTGAACTTTTAAATTATGTGAACCAATACATTTCTTTTTTTAAATTAGAACCATTTGAAATGGTTTTCTATCATTGATAACGAAGAGCTCTTAACGGTACAAGGAATTATTGGATCACGGATCCAGACAGAAATGAGCAAACACCCAAAACAGTTACTACGTCAAGGTAGCTAGTGGCCCCGTTGGGTTGAAGATCAGACTCTATTTCTAAAACATCAATGGCATGAAAACTTGAAACTGCACAACAGGGCAGGTGGCTAGTCTGAGACATAAGAAGGACCAACTGGAACTAGCTAGCTTCTGCTCATGTGAACCCCTGGTGACAAATTCATTCCACAGACATAGAACCGGGACATCGTGACACCTCTCACTTCCTCGATAAAGAGTAGGCCATGATCTCCATTTGCCCTACGATGATGTAGAGCTGGAGCTGCAGCCTTCAAAGGAAGCCAAGTTTTTCTCCTCTTTATAGCGGCTGGGCAATTGCACAGCATGGAGCAAATCCCATAACTTTTAAACAAATCCTTCTCCTCTGAAGGCACTTTCTGGGGACCATGTGTTTCTATGGAGAGATTAATTTGCCAACCACCATAATTTACTCACTCTAAACCTAATAATATCTGGTCAGAGCGATTTAGATCTTAAATTATAGTCTGACTGACAATACCTATCCAGATGTCACGGAAAATCTATAAAAAAACCCCACCTGTTTAGTCTCCATGTATAACAGGGGAGGAATGTCCATTAGTAACAGAAATGGCACCTGACTGTGCTAGGTATCACGGTCATGGTGGTTTTTTTTTTTTTCTTTAATGACACAGTGAACAACCAATCATTGTTTTAATCTTTGACATGACATTATTTAGGCTGCTGATCCATCGGTGCCCTTCTGATGACACTTAATCAGGCATTATTTTGTACACATCAAACTTCTATTTGCAACAATAGTGCTATAATTATGCTGTTGCAAAGATCATTTAGGATTGCTGAAGTCGCCATGGCCTGAAAATATTAATGTGATATGGTCACCGTGTTAAGCTCTGTTTTGCATTTTCTTATGGCCTCTTGTTCATTTCATATTACAAATGTGTACCGGGGTCAAATTCAATTAGTTTCTGAAACAGGGATACTCATTATGATTCATAAATTAAATGTTACCTGCAATGACTCAATGGAAAATATGTTTTACTATTAGGAAGGAGCTGAGGCTTCTTTTACTTGATTCCTTTTATTTAAAAAAAAAAGTCAATAGGCTTCAAACAGAAAATTATGTTTTTTTCAAGAGGTTCATATGCAACTCAAGCTCCTGTCAAAAGAATTTCCTCTCACAGAAAATGCAGAGACTTTCTCTATCCCATAAGTGGTTTCTCAAGTCTACAAGACTAATCAAGTTATGAAATTAAAAATAAAGATACATTCCCACTCATTAATTCACTCAGTAAATTTTTATTAAGTCATGCGTGTGAGACACTGTGTCGCAGGCTATGAAGGGGAGTTAGAAACAAAGCAAATGCTGCTCCATTTGAGAAAATAAATGGAGTGAAATAAATAATAATGGGGTGGAAAGGCTCCAGGCACTCTCCCCTGGAAGAACTATAAGGAAAGGAAATAATAAGGAAATTATACCCAAGTCATAGAATAGGGAAGACCTAACAGGATGGTTGTACCTTCCATACTGGTAATTCAGGGCACATTTCCCTCTTTCAACATCAATTTTATATCATTTTGTGTATATGATAAATACAGGATCAAATCTGAAATGTTTTCAGTGTCACTTGCTGATACTGAGACATAACTTGTTGAGTTACTTCTTGCAATGAACACAAAGAATGCACCTACGGTTTGCTAAGGGAACCACACAAGAAGGAAAAGGCATAGATTCTGTTCTTGAGAAGGGACCATTCCCATTTTTAAAAATGATCTCTAGAACTAGCATGTTTTTCAGTAAGCTTTGTTTATTGAATAGAACTCTCTTTTCAGATTATCAGCCGATCATTTGATCATTTTTTTTTGTTTTGTGGAGGCATCCAAGACAGTCTTGAACACTTATCTAAGAGAATACTGATTATTTCTAAAAAATTCATATCGGGAAAGATGACATATTAATAATCTCTGGAAATAATAGAATCCTCAATGCCACCGTTCTGCTCATCCCTATGAGGTAAAGCGGCACTTTCTGTCAAAGGAGAATACCAATTTCCTAAGATTGTCGTGTGAGACATTAAAAGTCAGATTAAGGATATTTTAAAGGAAATACTATTGGAAGAATTAGTGGGTTTCCTTCCAAATTACTACCGACCAATAATATTGTCTCCTTTTGTCCAGCTCCATTTCTAGACAATGTCAAAGCTACAGAAGCAGCAGGGGGCGGGGGGAAAGAGAGAAGATTCATATAAACTAATATTTTTCTTATGTCAACCAGAGCTACAACCTGGCAACAGACAGGTGCCTCAATATGTCAGTTGGCTTAACTGAAAAATGTTACATAGAGAATCCAGTACTCCAAAACACAGAATTTCCTTTTACTGCATTCAGTCCTGGGTCTGGCAGTGACAGTTCAAGTTTAGTAAGTGAAAACATTGGTACAGGGTAAATACTGTATTTTGTTCACCCAGCAGCTACCCATCCTCACTTCTGGCACCGTGATTTTCTCCTCAGAGCCCATGTCTGGCATCGTTTCCATCCTTGTGATTCAGTGAGACTAACATTTCTCATATAGCTCAGGATTGAGTGGGTCTCCCAGGCCTGGGCACAGAGAATGCAATACGCACTGGGCACCGGGACCCTGGGCAGATGGCCCAGGCTGGCAACGGAGAGCTTACAACATATGATTTCAACTGGAGCTCTTGGAAAAGAGCATTTGCCTTTCCACCGGGGTTTCTAAGACAAGTGAGGATTAGAATTTAGCTGTCATTGCGTTGCCAGATGGGGTGCATTTGTCTCAGAACAGAACTAATACAACAGAGGGCACAGTTCAGAGGTGGAGAGAGAAACCTTGATCCCAAGCTTGATGTAACAGACTTCGGGCTTTTTATTTAGTTCAGCTACTAATTTTGCTAATTAATTCATTCTTTTTTACTTTTGAAGCTTGATTGAAATGACTTTCTATCTTTCTGCCATTTGCAATTGAGTTCTGAAAATACTATTTTTTATTTTTAAATTTTATTTATTTATATATATAATTTATTGTCAAGTTGGCTAACATACAGTGTACATAGTATGCGCTTGGATTTGGGGGTAGATTTCTGTGATTCATCGCCTACACACAACACCCAGTGCTCATCCCAACAAGTGCCTTCCTCAATGCCCATCCCCCATCTCGTCCCTCCCCTTCCTCCCTTCAACCCTCAGTTTGTTCCCCACATTCAAGGGTCTCTTATGACCTCCCTGTTTGAAACTATTTTTCTTTCTTCCTTCCTTCCTTCCTTTCTTTCTTTCCTTCTTTCTTTCTTATCTATCTATTGCTCTATCTATCTATCTATATGGCACAGTCAAATGAAACATCACATTAAAGCCTAATTAAAGAGGCACTGCTTATGGAGTCTGGCTGCCTAATGTTCAAATTCCAAAGCTATCGCTTGCATAAAACCCTGACTAATGGATTGAATCGCTCTGAATATTAGAGCCCCCATGAAGGAAGTATAGACACCAAAATCTTGCCTTGCATATTCTGTGAATATTTAACTCCGTAGAGAGTCACTGAGTTGCCCATTTTAATCCATGTAAATGGCTCCTCCCGGAAGTCCTCCAAGAGACACCATTTATATTGAATAGAGTGTGACTATTGTAACCAGGAACTGCAAAATGGGGCAGCCTTAAAGATGTGTAAAAGGTCACCCGGGTCCCTGCACTCACAAATATTTTCCTTTGTGCCATTGCCAGAATGTCAGACCTGGAAACAATCCAGGGGCCAAGTCATTTAACTACTTCATTATACAAAAGAGAAACGAAGGTCAAGAAGGGGGAAGAGAGAAGTTATTCTCAAACGGCCAGCTACTGGCCAGGGATAAACCCAGGTTTCAAGTTCTTGGCCTCTTTTTTTCTCTTATCACCCTTCATTTGCAACAATTGGCAAAACAATAGTGTTGCACTTAAAATGCGGATCTGAGCAGCTCTGTTTAGAATGGTACCAGCTGGCTTGCTTATTTCTAGAGTCAAAGAGAAAAAAAAAAGGAAAAAAGAAAGATGTTGGACTAACCTTTTGCAGGTGAGGTTGAGTGTCAGTTGCTATGCAACTCAACAGGGAGGATTTACAATCTGTAGGAGTTGAGTGGGAAGCAATTGAATCTGATGGAAAATTGAGGTCTGAGTGAATAACAGAAGCGGGGGAGGGTGGAAACAACCACGTCTGCCTTTGGTGCATACATTTATAATGCGATATGAACGCTAAAAAAATTAGATTTTCAGAGCTTGGGAGCCACATGTTTAGTTGGAATTATTAGATAATTGTTCTTATTTTTTTTAATTGAATATGCAGATATAGCCTATCACGGAGGAGAACTGCATTATCTTTGTAAAATTACCAATTTTTTTTGAAATTCAATCCCGTATTAGAATTGAAAGTAGGGTCAACATAATCCCAAAGCAGTGGCCTGTAAGTTTTCTTCTAAAAACCACCAAATCAAAATTACACAGCTCATGAAAAAAATGCTCGTCAAATCAATTTTGTGACTCAAACAATGAAGATGTAGACTTTTGCCGTTTTAAATAATCACCTGATACACAAATAAATTTAGGTATTCATGAGAATGAACATTTAAAAAATTCTTAATACAGGGTATTTGGACAGTCAGCCATCTATTAAATTTGGAAATACGCGATTGCCATTGTAAGGATGCAGGTCTGAATCAAACTGACTCCAAGACAGGCTTCAAGTTTCCCTCTGACCTTGGAGGCCTAAGTGTTGGTTTCTCAGAATCATTAGACAATAAAAGGGCACAAATTGCCCAAGGCAGGAGGGACCACCCTGGTAACACCCAATCAGGAAAGGCCAGCTAACACCCTTAACATTTCTAAGGGCAGGCCTAGAGATAGAAGCTATAGATAATCACTTATTGCTTAAAGCTAGTTACACCCTACAGTGGGGGTCCTGGGTCCTGGGTCCACTCTGTAATTGGTTAATACTCTAAATGTTGCGATTGGGTCCCACCAAAAATAACAAGCACTCTGGACAATGTGTATGGTTAAAGTTACTGCCAATGATGTTAGGCAATAATAATTGGGTCACTGTACCTGTGTCACAATTTCCTGTAACTCCCCCTTCCCAAAACCCATAAAGGCCCTACCCCGCCTTTGTTCAGGGCTCTCAGCACGGATCCACTGCGCTGGTGAAGTCTGTGAGCCCGAGCCCAAGCCTGTAATAGTAATAAAGCCTTTTGCTTTTGCGTGCATGACTCGGTCTCCCCGGTGGTGTCTGGTTTTGGGGGACGATATTGAAATCTTGGGCATAACACCATCTTTTCCCACCATGTCCTTTCATGTTTCCCTTAGTCTTTTGTAATTTCTCTCCCTTAGTACCTGGAGTTCTTTATGACTTTGTTAGTTTTCCAAAGCCCCAGTATCCTTCCCCTACAGTGCTTCCTTTCTCCAGTTGAAGAGGCTCATTAGTTGAGTTTTGTTTTTCTCCAACATTACATCAAAATGTGCCTATAGTAAATCTAATTCTCTCAAGACTGTGCTCTCACCTTAGGGTCTCGCCGAAAGAGCAAATAATCAAGAGGCAAAAATCTACCTCTTGAGAAGATGTCAGGTAATTCGCCTCTGTCTCTTGTTTTTAATTTGCAGTGTATAGTCATTTGGTTACTTCTAAGTATAGTTCAACAGTAGATTAGTTTCAAAACCTAATGCCCTACTTTGGTTCTAGTATGAAAGATTTGACCCTCATTTCCAAAAATATAGTAGACCATAAACATTTAAATCCTTCCTACTACAAAATGTCTAAAACACTGACTAAAAAATATATTTAAAATAATCCTTTAAACACATAGTGGTGATATGAAGGAGAATATTTATCCCAAAGGGCAGGGAGGCAGAGAGCTATCTTAAGGGTGTTCTGTTGAGTATCCTGAGGAAGATGGGAGACTGGCCTTAGTCACACTTGGAAGGCACCAGATTGGAGCAGAGATGCTACATTACCTAGAATTTCCAATGGTAATATCTTCAGTGATAAGCCAAAATGAAGAAAGACTCCTCCCATTTTACAAAAGTAGTAGTCAAAGACATTCTCTGTATGAGTCTTTATCTGCAAGAAAAGTTTGTTCGTCTTGAAATGTATGATCTATAAGTAGCCTTTCCTTGGATCTGGGGGTTCAAATTCACTTTATCTGTGTGATGTAAAAAGTTCAGTCCCAGAAAATCTTTTAAAGTGGTCCTGGTAGAGTAGAGCTTCCGGATGTTCAAACTAACAAATGTAAATCCTCACTGGGTAACATGTTCTCAAAGCAGTTCTCACAGAATTCCCAGAGATCAAGTTTTAGCAAGCATGGGATCAGACTGAACATCATAAAACATGGGGAAAACAAGGGAAAATAAGCAGAAGCAACAAACATGGACAAAAAGTCCATAATATTTTAGATACTGAAAGTATCAAAAGTAAGAAGATGAAATATATTACATTTGCTTGAAGAAAAAAAGAACTTGAAAACATTAAGGAGGCATAAGAAAATTATTCATATATTAAAAAAGCTAAAAGAATACTTCTTCAATGAATAATAGATTTTATTTTAATTGAAATTGTAAAAGTGAATTACGAGTTAACAGCAAATCTGACAGATGAAGAGAGAGTTGGAGAACTGAAAGAGATAAATATCTTACGGATGCCCAGAACGGCAAAGCAATGGAAAACTATGACAAAAGTTAAGAGCATGCAAGGTAAGAAAAGTTTCATATGCTTAACCAGAGTCCCAGAAGGGAAAAAAATGGAGAGAATTAGGGAAGGAAGATAAGAAGACAGAATGACTGAGAATCTTCCAGATGTTATGACAGATATAAATCATTAGACCATTATAGTTAAAGTGCAGAGCACCAAGCACTAAAAGAAAATCATAAGAACAGTCAGAATGCATAGACAACTACCAGCAAAGCAAGACTGTAAATCAGCAGTTGATTTTCCCACAGCCACAATGGAAGCCAGATGACACATAAATAATACCTTCAAATGATAACAAAAGAATAGCATCAATTCAGAATTTATACTCCGTGAAATAATCTTTGAAGATGGAGGGTAAAATAAAAAAATTCTCAAGTAACTACTGAAAAAATTTACTAACATCCACCATCAATTCCAAAGGATATCCTTTACAAAGAATTCTACCGGAGAAGAAAGATCTGAGGGACAGGTGGGAGGAGGGAAAAGAGATACAGTTAAATCCTCAGGCAAATCCACATCCGAGTAAAACTGTCCGCATACAACAATGGTAATGATGTATAATTTGTATGGATGACATTATGGACTAAAACACTGAACAGCCGCTTATGCTCTGAGAAGGGAGTCGTCAGAATTGTCACCTCCGGGTGACTTCAGGAGTACAGAAGGAGGATTGATTTAGAGTTGATTCTAAGTGCCTGTTAAAATTTCAAGAATAGGGCGCCTGGGTGGCTCAGTTGGTTAATCATCTAACTCTTGATTTCGGCTCAGATCATGATCTCACAGCTGTGACGTCGAACCTCGGGTCAGGCTCTGTTCTAAGGGTGGAGTCTGCTTGGGATTCCGTCTCTGTCTGTCTGTCTGTCTGTCTCTCTCCCCCTTCCCTAACTGGCACTCTCTCTGTTTCTCTCAAAATAAACAAATAAATTTAAAAAATGTTTTTCAAGGATAAAGCTAAAGTGAATAGAAAGATGTTAACTTCTAAACCAGTAGAAGTAAACGTGTTATCATCACAACAAAAATAAGATAATCCAATGTGATGAAAGAAAGGAAAAACCAAAATGTAAAACAGGGGGAATTAAAATAACAGAAGGCGAATGAGAAAGAAATCCATGTATATCAGTAATCACAATATATGTCAACTTGTTATGTGCTTAAAAGACAACGATTGTGCAACTTTAATTTTAAAAAAATTCAAGTATATGGGGCCCCTAGGGGGGCTCAGTCGGTGAAGCGTCCAACTTCGGCTTGGGTCATGATCTCACTGTTGGTGAGTTCAAGCCCCGCGTCGGGCTCTGTGCTGACAGCTCAGAGCCTGGAGCCTGCTTCTGATTCTGTGTCTCCCTCTCTCTCTGCCCCTCCCCCACTCACTCTCTGTCTCTCAAAAAATAAATAAACATTAGAAAATTTTTTTAAATTCCAAGTATATATAGTTAACACAAGATAGACAAAAACATAAGAGTAATAATGAGAAAAGATATAATAATAAATATTATACAACTATTTAGTATATAAATATAAATATAAATATTAACCAAATAATTTGGTGGCAATATACCAAATGAAGTTGACCTTCAGGCAAAAACCATTAAGATAAACTGCGCCAGTACCTACAATAAAAATCTCCCATTGGTCAAGGACATGCAAGAAGTTGAAAATTGTATGTCTCGAAATACATTCCTTCAAAAAATATGAAGCCAAACAGAACAGAGCTACCAAAATACACTGCCTGACTGAATTTGGTCTATGGACATATATTGAACCCTAGACCCAACGATTAAACAGTACACGTTATTTTTCAGGTCAATGGGAATATTTATAAAAGCAACCACAAATAATTAAAACTTAGGGGATGCCATAAAGAAAAAATTAAAAGAAAACATATAGTCTTAACTTGCTGAAATAAGAAAAAAAAAAGTGAATAGAGAAAGGAGGTTGAGCTGATTAAACAGAAAGTATAGCTACAATAAAGAGGCTCAGCAAGTATCTCTTTGGAAATATCCACAGAGTTAGGAGAGTAGATACAGGAAAAATATACAAGTGACTCAAGAGAAGTTCATAAATGTGAGCCGCTGATGGAGAAAGTGGTGCTCATTTCGTTATTCTGTGTATACTTGTATTTAGTGAACATGCCAGTAACAGATTGGACATATGTGATAATAAAACAGAATTTAAAATGACAGATACGCCTAAAACGCACACAGGGTCAGTTTCCTTTCTTCCTTTCTTTTTTTTTTTTTTTTAACAATTACTCTCTTAGGGATGTGACACTCTTTCCCTAAATATAGCTTTACACTAGAGCTACCCTCTGAAGGAGTGGATTTTTTTCTTTCTTCTGCGACTCACAGCTGTTGTGACAACCATTTATCCTGTCTTTCTCCATCTTCATCGCTTTCTGCCCCATTTCTACTGGACCTGCAGAATCGGAGGTTTTTTGGTATTCTTCCTAAACCTCTTCTGTCCTCTCTATTGGATCCCATTAAGTTCCATGAATTGAACATCATCTTTAATTTAATGGCTCCGAATGCTCTGTTTTTATTTCTGAACATGTCTCTGAGTTTCTGACACATTCTAATTACCTTCAAGAAGGAAGCAATGTTTCTAAGGAGCTGCCAATACCTAGCCATGTACTGAAGACATTTCTGAAAATTTAGGGTAAGTTAAAGAAAACAACCTAGCAATGATCCGATCAAAAAATAAAAAGCCAGCAATAAAAGAGGGAGAGGGAGATGGAGGGAGGGAGGATGGGAGGGAGAGAGGGAGAGAGAGAGGGGGAGAGAGAGAGAGAGAGAGAGAGAGAGAGAGAGAGAGAGAGAGAGAGAGAGAGAGAGAGAGACATCCTACATTCTCACATGTTAAAAAAGCAATACCCAAGGGGTCTTTGAGTAGTTGGATACCAGAATTTTAAGCCCACAAGTTCTATTTGCAGATGCGATTGAAATGCATTTGTAATGTATAAGTTCTCAGAAAGTATTATATTTACTATCCTTCATGAAAAATAGAACTCTCAAATAATTATTTTAGCCAGAGATAAAGAGATACAAATTTTAAAAACGGAATTATAAGACATGTAACAAAGTAAATCATGAAAGACAGATTTCCTCAATTGTTCACAATTCCTCAGATTGTTCACAAGGTTTAAAATGCACTGAAACATTAAAATATTGATTAACATAAAAGATATTTAAATTTTTAACGTATATTTATTTTTGAGAGAGAGAGAGAGAAAGAGCACAAGTGGGGGAGGGGGAGAGAGAGAGGGAGACAGAATCTGAAGCAGACTCCAGGCTCCAGCCTCCCAGCTGTCAGCACAGAGCCTGAAGCTCAAACCCATGAACTGAGAGATTATGACCTGAGCTGAAGTCCGACGCTTACCCGACTTAGGCAGCAGGTGCCCCAAAAGGAAAGATATTTAAAGAAAACTATGGGGCACCGGGTGGCTCAGTTGGTTAAGTGCTGGACTCTTAACCTGGGCTCAGGTCATGATCTCATGGTTCGTGGGTTTAAGCCCCACATCAGGCTCTGCTGTGAATCGTGGAACCTGCTTGTGATTCTCTCTCTCTCTCTCTCTCTCTCTCTCTTTCTCTCCCCCTCCCTGTCTCTCTGCCCGTACCCCCTATAGTGCTCACTGTCTCTCTCTCTCTCTCTCAAAATAAATAAATAAACTTAAAAAAAGAAGATCACCTTGGGGCGCCTGGGTGGCTCAGTCGGTTAAGCCTCCGACTTCAGCTCAGGTCAGATCTCACGTTCGTGGGTTTAGGCCCCGCATCAGGTTCTGTGCTGACAGCTAGCTCAGAGCCTGAAGCCTGCTTCCGGTTCTGTGTCTCCTTCTCTCTCTGCCCCTCCCCCTCTCATGCTCTGTCTCTCTCTGTATCAAAAATAAATGAAACATTAAAAAAAAAAAAGATCACCTTAAAAAAGAAAAAAAGAAAACTATGATGGGACATGGGACATCTGGGTGGCTCAGTAGGTTAAGTGTCAGACTCTTGATTTTGGCCCAGGCCATGATCTCACAGTTCCTGGACCCAAGCCCCGCATCAGGCTCCGTGCTGTCAATGCAGAGCCTGGTTAGGATACTCTCTCACCCCCCACCTCTCTCTCCCCTCCCTGACTCATGCTTTTTCTCTCTCTCAAAATAAATAAACTTAAAAAAGAAAACTATGCTAATATTGTGGTGACAATAGATAACAAAAATACCTTAAATTTTTCATTTTTGAAGAGAGATAACAGATCATGGTGAAATCTTGATGATTTTATGTTGTTTCATATTGAAAGTAAACACTATTAGAAAATAGACTGAGTCAAGTTTCAAATCTCTCTATAAAATAGAAAAAGAAACCTGAAACAGACACACAAAGCTTTTGGAAACAGAAGCAGGGAAACATAAAAGAAGTTCCTAGAAACAGAATCACACGAATTGACTTGGTAAGATTCCTTGCTCTCAGCAGAGCGTTTTCAGAGCCTTGTGTGTGCGGTCAGGCAGGTTGTGTAACTGCCGAAGGGCATTCATTTGTATACATGTTGCAAAGTTTGTTTACTCTTTCTTCTATTAATGGTCATCTGGAATATTTCCAGGCCGGGGCTATTAAGTAAAGCTTCTGTAAATATTCCTGCCCAAGTCCTTTTGTGAACATATGTTTTCTTTTCAGTCTTGGGTAAGCTCCTAAGAGTGGCATGCCTGGACCCCAGGGAAATATATGTTTAATTTTATTAGAAGCTGCCAGAACTTTTCTCAAAGGAATTGTGCTGTTTTACATCTCTGCCAATGATGTCTGAGAATTCAGGGTGCCCAAATCCTCACTAACTTTTGTTGTTGATGTTTTTTCAAAAATAGCAATTGAGTGGGTGTGAAAGTTATCTGTCTTTTAATGAAGAATGCACTATAAATAATTTTTGCCAGAATACATATAGATAGTAGATAGACAGACAGACAGATGGATTGGTAAATAGGTAGATAGACAATAGATAGATGATAGATAGATAGATGGATAAATAAAACTCTGGTTTCTCTTCAGATCGTATAAATCTTTTGCCTTTTACTAAAGATAGAAGGATAAATAGATGTAGATAGATGATAGATAGATAGATGATAGGTAGATATAGATTAGATGATAGATAGATATAAATAGATATAGATGATAGATATATATAGATTAGATAGATGTAGATTACAGATGATAGATGATAGAAAGAAAGATAAAGAGATGATAGAGAGAGAGAAGAAAAATAAAAACATATTAAGCTATATCAAAGGAATACAATCCACAAAATCCACACCGTGAGAATCTACAGGAGAAATGAGATTCTTTCTCTATAAGGCGAGGGCAGCATGTGTGGAAGAATGGGGGTCCATCGATGGAAAGGTCACTGGTAAAGTTTAGCTCCCGATATTGGTGACAGGTGCAGGGACAGTCACGTCATAATCATATTGGCTTTGTGTGTTTTCTGTGTTTGTTTTATATTTAACAATTGAAAATATTTTTGAGAAAAGGCACACTGTAAGAGCAACAAAAGACGATCTGTAAATTCTCTGAACGCCCTGCAGTAAATCTGTGAATCAGGAGCAAAAGGACGATGACTCAAACCAACTACAAAACTTGGGAGGCTGAAAACAATCCAAGTTCTGAAAGAAAATGTAGGCTCCCATAAACACCTACTAGGAAAATAATCATGAGGATTCTTTTAGTAGATACTACTGTTTAAAGATTATATGCCAAGCTGTACTTAAAGAAAATATTATTTAATATCAAATAAGTAACTGCTAAAAATAAGCTAGAGTGAACATTTTAAAATCTCCACAAAGTGGAAATTTTCTTGAAATTTGTATTCTAGAAAGAATACAAACATGTTATTTGACGCAAAAAGGCAAAGGAAATAAATAAATAAAAACCAAAAAGAAACTAAATCTACGAACAACTAAGCTAATAGAAGATAGAACATTTGCATATTTTAATTGCTGTGATACATAGATTCTACAGAACAGTTCATATGTATGAAAGTTTTAAAGAAAACTAAAATTAACACCCACTTACTTACCCATGAATAAGCTTAAGAAATAGAAAAATGATTTGAAAGCCTCAGTACACTCTTTCATCAATGCTAGTTCTCAGAGGAAATATCTATTCTGATTTTTGCATATCATTTCCCTTGAAAATCCTTCCTTTGCCTTTTTTTAAAATAGTATTAGCATATTCACAAAATTCTCTAATAATATATTGTATTCCATAGCTTTGCCATGTGTGACCTTGATAGAAATGGAGTTATATTCCAACAATTCTGTGAATTCCACAACCCCCCCAGATAAACATAAAGTTTTTGAGTTTCATCTAACATTCATTCAGTGATATTCTTCCATAACGTTCCCTTGTCTAAATATTAAAAACGTATGTACCAATTCTATTTGTCTGTTCTACTACTGACAGATATTTGGGCTGTTTCCAAATTTTTAGCTATTATAGAAAATACTAGTCTAAAGATACCTTCACGTGTCCCCTCGTGAACATAGGGGAGAGGCTCTCCATATTCGTGAAAGGAGTCGAAATTTTGAAATGTAACGTGCGCATCGTTAACTTCACTGAATAACCCCACCTTCCTTTTTCCAAAGGCACTCCCAAGGCAAAAAAAATCACTTGGCATCATCTGACTCTTTAATTTTTGCCAATATAATATGTGTAAAATGGTATCTCATTGTGGCTTTGATTTGCATGTGTGACTACCAATGATTTTGAGAATATTTCACTGTGTTTACTTGTCATTCCTCTTTACTTTTCTTATACCTTCATCAGAGTGAGTTTTCTTTTGATTATTGATTTGTAGATGCTGTTTACATTTTCCAGATGCTAATGCTTGGTTAGAGATCTTGAAAATATCTTCTCCCATTTTGTGATTTGTGTTTTCAGCTTCACAATATTTTTTGGTAAAAATCTATCTTTAATATAATTCAACATATTAACATTTTCTTTATGATTTGTCATTTTTGTCAAATTTACCATTTAAAATTCCCTATTTCAATGTCATAAGATATTCTTCTAAGTTTTCTTTTAAAAATTAATGTATTATCATTCATATTTAAAGCATAAATCCATCTGAAATTGATTTTTGTGGCTAGTGTGAGCCTGAGATTCAATTTTATATGTTTCTATACAGAATTGACCCAGCATAATTTATTAAATAGCTCAGCATTCCTACAGGGACCTGAAATGGAGGCTGCGTAATACATTAAGTTTCACATATATGTGTCTGTTTTGTGGCTTTGTATCCCAATCTATTGGCTTTATTTTATCATGACAAGTATAGATGTACTTATAGGATGCGTCATTTTAAGTAAAAGGACAGTAGATACCTATTTTTTTACAGCATCATGAAAAGGAAAAAAAAATCCTATAGAGAGAATGATCCCTATTACATATTTCATAGTACATCTTTCATAGCAAAGTTTGAAAAAGTCTCATACAAACACATGTATACACACACACCCATATACCAAAGTACTAGCTATCTCTTTTATACTACAGAAAAAATATTTCTGAGTAATTATTAGTCTATAGAATCAGCACAACAGAACAGAAATTACATATATTAACATCATCTCTCTCTAGATATATAAATATAAATATGAAATCCATGAACCTACTTTATCACATTAGAAAATCATACTATATGATCCACAGAACCTATGTTTGAGAGTAAAACCATTTCATAACATTTAACATTCATCTCTAATAATAAATCATTTTAGTAAACTGGGAATTTAAAAATTACTTATGATAAAGAAAAATCACATGAAACCAACAGCCAATTTGCACAAAGAGACATAAAACACAGAGGCATTCGGACTAAGCTATAAGCATCCGATTTCTGTTATCACCATTCTAATTTAATAATGTTCTGAAATCCTAGCCAAAGCAATTATAGAACAACACCAAAAAATTTTAAGCACAGTGATTACCAAGGTGATACAAAATTATTATTTACAGAAGATAGTAATAGTCTAGATAAAATTAAAATAAAGGGAGAATCAACTGAAAGATCATTTTAAAAATAGGAGCTTCAATACTTTTGCAGGAATCAAAATTAAATATGAAATAGCAATAATTTCTACCTATTAAAAATAACCAGGAAGGGCTGATGGAGAAAACCCCCCACAAACTTTCCTTTAAATCCACGAACACAAGTGAAATACCTAGGGATATTAACCCTATGTCTGCTGAACCTATTTGTATAGACTTCACAAAATCTTTACTGTGGAGAGTACACAAAAATTGGATAAATGGGAAAATGATTGCCCCACTTAACTCTGAATATCAGTGGGCGGTGTGAGCCAGGAAACATTTTAATCTATGAAAGAAAGAGAATGCTTTACATGTAAAATTATTGAAAATCCTTTAAAATTAGAAAAATGAGTAAAGTGCAAGGAAACAATTTTCACAGCCACATAGGAGAGAGTTTTAAAATATAGATCAAAGCCTTTATAATGTATCTGAATTTCTTCCTTTCAGTAATTTATTTTTTTTTCTTGCCAAGATTTCATTTAAGTTCAAGTTAGTTAACGTATTGTGTAGTAATGGTTTCAGGAGCAGAATTTAGTGATCCGTCACGTCCTGTGACACCCAGTGCTCATCCCAAGTGTCCTCCTTCGTGCCCATCCCCCCTCTAGCCCATCCCCCCACCTAAGCACCCCTCCAGCAACCCTCAGCTTGGTGTCCATCCTTAAGGGTCTCTTTTCATTTGCCTCCCTCTCTGTTTTTATCTTATTTTATTTTTCTTCCTTTCCCTTATGTTCATCTGTTTACTTCTTAAATTCCATAGGTGAGTGAAATCATAGGATATTTGTCTTTTACTTACTGACTTATTTTGTTTAACATAATATACTCTAGTTCTATCTATACAAATGGTAAGATTGCATTCTTTTAGACGGCTGAGTAATATTCCATTGTGTATATACATACATTGTGTATATACACATCTTCTTTATCTGTTCATCAGTCAATGGACTTTTGGGTTCTTTCCATAATTTGGCTCTTTTTTATAGCGTTGCTATTAACATCAGGGTACATGTGCCCCCTTCAAGTCAGTATTTTGTATCCTTCAGATAAATACCTAGCAGTACAATTGCTGGGCCCTAGGGTAGTATATATGAATTTTGATCCTGCTTTTTCACTTCTAATATTTTATTGCCTGGAAATAATCATAGATGAGGACAAACCTTACAGACTAAGTTGTCATCAAATGGCTGTGAATAATAACAAAAACACTGAAAATATTTAGCATGAGTAAATTATAGGGATTGGTTAAATTGTGGAACATCAATAAAATGGAATATTATATAACTTTAATATAACATATGAAGTAACTTGTCATGGGGATTATATTAATATTGTTTTAAGTATATATATTAATTGCTTCTAAAATGGATAGTTCTTTTTTAAGGAGTAGACAAGCATCTATTAACCTATCAACTGATCCCATATATACTAAACAAGATGGATAATGCTCTCAATATATGACAATGATTACATTTAGAGGTTTTGAAGGGCACCTAGGTGGCTCAATGGATTAAGCATCCAAATTTGGCTCAGGTCATGATCTCACAGTTTGTGGGTTTGAGTCTGGTGTAGGGCTATGTGCTGACAACTCCGAGCCTGGAGTCTGTTTCGTACTGTGTCTCCTTCTCTCCGCCCCTCCCCTGCTCATTCTCTCTCTCTTTCTCTCTCTCTCTCTCTAAAACAAATGAACATTAAAAAAAAATTAAAGAGAACAAGCATGGGCAAGTGGAGGAGGGCCAGAGAGAGAAGGAGAGACAGAATTCAAAGCAGGCTCCAGGCTCTGAGCTGTCAGCACAGAGCCAGACGTGAGGCTTTGAATCCATGAACTTTGAGATCATGACATGAACCAAAATTCACTTGACAATTAACTATCTGAGCCACCTAGGTGCCCCTAATAATAATAATAATAATAATATATTATAGCCTTTGAATTTGGCCAGATCTGAGTTTGAATCTTGCTTTTCTCTTTACCAGCCATGTAATCATGAGGAAGTTAATTAACCCCTCCAAATCTTAAATTAACTCATCAGTGGTTTACACATCACTGGGTTGTAGAAAAAATGAATAAGATAATATATACAGTATGTTTTTAACGTTCAATATTCCAAAGCTTTCATTACATATGTTATTAGTAAGAATAATTTGTCTCATAATTAATAGCACAATACATTTAGAATAAGAAACAAATCATGCAATGAATATCATCAGATTAAAAACATATGATTGATGTGTGAACCCGAAGAAAGCAATGAAATGCATTATTTTCACATTTCTTTGAAAAAAGAATGATGAATGATACCATTTCTCTGGCCCTAAGCAAAAGCCTCAGCAATTTCCTCACAAGTATAAATTGTGTCAGCCATATTATGTGATTATTATGCAACAAACATAGCAGCTAATATAAAAAGATTAAATATCTAAACTTTATCAGCCTTTGGGAAAACAAAAAATGCTTAATTTGCTATTGAGTAAAAGAAGTAATTAAAATTGCAGTCCGAGGTTATTCAGAAAATAAAAGAACAAAACGCCAGCCCAAGAGGGTGTGGCCCCAACCTGCAATGTAGGCAAATCCAGCATCCAGTAACTCCGTCATTACTTACGGGAGCGTGACACCAGGTAAAATAAGGGGGAAAATAATGACAATGGAAATTAACAAAAGGAAGAAAAAATGAGTCAAGAGAAAAGTAGACCACTGGCAAAAACAGAAATCAGAAAAAGCAGTGGATCTACGGATTATATGTCAGGAACAAGTTCTTTACGCTTACTTACTAATTCAGTGTGTTTACAACAGCCTTAAAAGACTGGCTAAGGAAAAACAAGAGATTAATCATAAAGCACAATATTAAGGCTAATGAATGAGATTGTCTTTCATATGAATAGAGCCTATTTAATATGGTAGCTTTCTCTGTATACAATTTGTAGCAGGGCATCTCAAAAACTAAGACATTTTCTAGGGGAAAAAAATGACCAGTGACTCAGGATGTACACAGCCTAGTAGAACAAGAATGATCCCAAAAGCTTTAAAAACTTGAGAGAGAGATGGGGGCAGGGCCTGAGAGAGAGGGAGACACAGAATCTGAAGCAGGCTCTAGGGTCTGAGCTAGAGCCCCATGTAGGGCTTGAACCCACAAACCGCGAGATCATGACCTGAGCCAAAGTCAGACGTTTAACCAACTGAGCCACCCAGATGCCCCTATTTTCCTAGTTCTTTTAGTCAATTTATTACTGAAAGAAATGTGTATTATTGGGAGCCTGTGACAGCCAGACATTGCTCTCGGGCCCAAGAAAGAATTCGGCAGGACCCTGCTGTGAGCAAATCCCCAGTCCTAATAAGGCAACTGCTGCATAGATCTAGGATATCAGGTGGCGGTAAAGTATGACATGGGGACAACGCCGGGCAAGGACTGAGTGGTGCAGAGGGGATGAGTGTCCACAAGGGCATTTGTCTTCCCAGCTGGGATCCCCACTACCTTACCAAGCAGCTGTCCTGAATGTGCGCTGGTTACTGCAAGCATCGTGCCTCGTTCTTCTCCTCTGCAAAATGGGATTAATACTTTTTACCCCACAGTGTCATGGTGAGGATTAAGTGAGTTAATGTGGGAAATCTTTAGAAGAGTGGTTGGTATAAAATAAATCCTAGATTATGTAGCTTGAGAAAAATGGGGGTGAGGCGGGGTGTCTTTTACATGAGGTGCCAGGAAAGTGCTTCTGATAAGAGACCATAGAAGAATCCCTGCAGGAAGCAGAGGAAGACAGCTGGTGGTGATCTGGGATGAGCTCTGCCTCACTGTAGAAACAACGAAGAGACCCCCCCCCCCCCCCAGGGTCAGGGGAGAGGGCGGGGAGAGGCGCAGAGAAGGGTGGGTGAGGCAGGAGCACAGTCTTACGGGTGCCACAGGAAGTTCTGGAGAGTTCTCAGCAGAGAAGAGACGTGTTCTGACAAATACAAGGTTCATTCTGACTATTGGTAAACACTATACCAAAGGGGAAGATGGAGTAGAACCAGGGACATCAAGTTGGCCCAGGCAAGAGATTATGGTGCTTGGACCAGGGTCAAAGCATGAACTGTGTATTCACACTCTAAGAAAAAGTAAGTTCCCGGTTGTTTAAACTTTTTTTTTTTAAGCCCAGAAGAAAATTACAAATTTTCCAACTCAACCAGGAAGGCTAGTATTTCTTTATTGCCAAATCTGAATTAGTACACACATACACACACACACACATGAACTCACAGTCCTATCTCACTTAGAAACTTAGAGCCAAATTAGAACCAAATTATACATTAAAATATTAGCGTACTAAGGCCAGATGTACTGAAGACACCATGGTTAAACTATAAAAAGATATTAAACCCTCTTAGTCAATCTCACCTGAAACTTACTACCAATGCAACAGACGTTACCCCTTAGAACAAATGGAGAAAATAGACACAGTCATCATCAGCACTATTACATTTTTTACCAAACTGTAATCAAAGCAATAGACAAAAAAAAAGAAAGGATGAAAGAAAGGAAAGAAGGAAGGAAGGATGAATTTAGAGAAGGCAGGGCAGAAGGAAAAATAATAGACCCCCAAAATGATGAAAGTAAATTACTCTATTTTTTGAAGAAGGGAAAACTATTTTGTCTAGATAATCCACAAAAACTATCTGAAAAAAATCATTGAAACTTTTAAGACAGTTTAATACATTGACTGTTACAAATAAAATATTTGGAATCTATTGCTTATGTATGTAGTAGCAATATTTATCTAAAGGAAATGACCCACCTTCCATAATAAAGAAGGAAACATGAAATCTCCTTTAAAAATAAAAACGGGGACACCTGGGTGGCTCAGTCGGTAAGCATCTGACTTTGGCTTCAGCTCAGGTCATGATATTGCAGTTTGGAGAGCAGAGCCCCACACTGGACTCCCTGCCGATAGCACCTGCATGGGATTCTCTCTCTCCCTCTCTCTTTGCCCCTCCCGGCTTATGCTGTGTGCTGTCTTTCTCTCTCTCTCTCTCTCAAAATAAAAATAAAAATGAACAAAGGATCAGTATGTAGGATCTTAATGAAGATGACAAATCATTAGTGAGCCCATTGTATATCATATAACATATTGTATTCTGTAAGTTATGTGGTATGTTATATTATATGTCAAAAAAGATACATTAGCTACCCAAAAATGAAGATAGGAAGAGAATTTGGCATATTTAATAAACATAATTTATAAGATTATACAACAAATTCCATCTCAGGTGAGTGAGAATAAAAGCAATTCTTATTTTATTCTTTTCTCACTTTTTCTACATTCAGTATATACTAGTGCAACATTGTTAGTGCCTCCAAATCTTGCATTACTTATCAGTAACATATATATCTACATTTTATTTTTGCTGTTTCATTTCCAGAAATGTATTCTGAGATAAAATCAAAGCTGTGTACAAAGATTTAGCTTTAAAAACATGCCCAGAAATGTTGTTTATAATATTGAAAAACTGGAAATTACCTAAATATCTAACTATTGGAAGCTCTTTAAACGAATTTGGATTCATCTATGCAATAGAATGTGTGTGTATGTGTGTGTGTGTGTGTGTGTGTGTGTGTGTAGTGTTGTGTTTCACAGATGATCACTTGGCTTAGAAAATGGTCCCAACATAATGACCAAGAAAAACTGAGTTAAGTACATTTATAAAACAGGTTGTGAAGCATAGTGGAATTTTTTTGTGACACAAATACTTTGAAAAAAAACTAAAAGTGTCTTTTCTATAATACAAAGAACAGAACAAGTATCTGTATTTTTTATGCTGTTATACATTTTTCACCCATGCTATAATGGATATTTTTATAATGAAAATATTATTACACTTAAAAAAAATCATATGTAATGTCAAGAAACTAGTAACATAATAAAATGCCCTGAAATAATAAAATTACCATGTACATGGTATTGTGTTTTTATAATGGATAACATCTTTATATTTTATATTCTGATAACATTTATATAAAAGACTAGAAAGCTATGAGAACAATTGATAACACAGAATTTGTCTCCATTAAAGCAAAGTGTACTCTAAAGTGGACACATACATTTGTACGCTGGTAATAAGCAAACCTAAAGTCATTATTTCCAGCTGAGGCCAGTGAAACAAGAACTCATATTTTCAAATTCGCCTCTATTTGGAATTATAAATTCCCAAATTCTGGGGACTATAATTGTGAAATCAGGAAAATCTTATGTCCTAGGATTGACTTTCCCCAACTGGAGGTTTAAAGGAATGGATTAAAATTGGGTTTGTAAAGTCAGAAACAAAAATAATTTCTAAAGAAATTCTTGAAAAAAAATTGCAGAGTGATCTAACAGTCCTAATGCGTCATGGTGTGTTCATTCGTTATGCCACCAAATATTTGATAGTCATAGCTTTGAGGCAAGAGATGAGGTGGGTGTTATTGATACAAAATAAATAAAAGTATCCATATCTTCAGGGAGCTTATGATTTGATGAGTGGAAGTAGCTAGCTTTCAGAAAGTACTTTATGTTTACACATGAATTCATATACATATCAAGGTTTGGTATCATCACCTCCAGCTCATCAGATCTTGGGAGTCTCCCAAGCTATTAAATCCACTGGTCCATTTCAGTCCTTCTTTTGCTTGACCTCCTGGTCACTTTAAAATACTGTTGTTATTTTTTTCTCTGCTACTGTTATACTGCATGTGCTTGGTTTTTCTCCTCAGTAACCTGTTGACTTCCCTAGCCTCTCTTCCTACCCATCTTCAGAGTCCCACCCTGGACACTGCATCGCTTTTAATTCCCTACTCCCCTGCTTATCTCCATCACCCCACTTCTGGGGAGTCCCCGGTCTCCACCGTCAACATTTCCGATCTCCGCAAACCTTCACCCATCAAGTTGCTACAGTCAGAAACCTAAATCCTTCCTGACACCTTCTAGGCCTCCCACATGAATTACAGCCATCAATTCCTGTCAAGTGAAACTCCTAAATTTCTCTCATGCACATCTCTTCTCCCATCTCCACTGCAGTCGCCTTGACCCAAGCCACCATGATCTTTTAGCCGGAACCACTGTCAGACTCTCAAACTCAAGCTCAAACCATCTTAGCTGCTTTCCTGCAATCCTTCTCCATACCACATACTGTACTCTGTACCAACACCAGTTCAAAACCCATATTGGCTACGAAGAAGGTGTCTGGGCCTAACTGGGATGCCCACTGGAGAGAAGGGATTGAAAATGGATGTTTTGTTCAACAAACCAACAATTTGTTCAGATACCCGGAGGGTGTCTCCGGGCCATAATGAAACTTACTCTCCTAATAATCCTTTCCTTACCATAAAATTTTACAGTCGGGAGCCTTATAGGTGCCAACAGCAATTTAGGTGCACTTTGGAATCACCGGAAAGTCTGAAAAACACAGGTGTCTGAATGACAACCTCAACCCTTCTGAGTTCGATAATAAAAAAGACCAGATGGGAATGAATTTCCGAAGCTTTGATTTGGGATTGGTCAGCAGGAGAGAAAAAAATGGAAGGTTTACATGAAACGGCAGAACTTCACCCAATAATTTAAAAAAAGGTTTATTAATTTTGAAGGGAGAGAGGCAGAGAGAAAGGGAAAGAGAATCCCCAGCAGGCTCCACACTCAGCACAGAGCCCAAGGTGGAACCTGATCTCAGGACAGCAAGCCGACATCAAGAGCCAGACATTCAATCAAATGAGCCACCCTGATGCTCTGTGTTTTTTAAGTGTTTACTTATTTATTTTGAGAGAGAGAGAGAGAGAGCAAACCTCAACCAATGTTTAAAAAAAAGAACACTTGCATTAATATTGATCGTTATTGATAATTACATTTTAAATAATGCTGCATTCGCCTGCCTACCTATCAGATTTTCATTTTTCTTCCCCAACCGTCTAAAGGACATGGCATGTTACTAAAAATTAAAAATAAAAATAAAGAAAATGCTGTTGGTTTAGCATAATAGGAAGCAGTGTTCACTTACTTACAAATCATAGGATATTTAGGGAGAAAATGTTGCAAAAACCATGTTCGAGATACAAGCATTCTCTGAAGTCTAATGGGAGCGTAAGGTTACACTCATGGCACTCCACTAAGATTTTAACAACATAACTTATTCATGCATGCTCTTGGCCATTTTGTATACTATCCTTCCCTAAAGATGAAGAAGTGTAAAGAAAGCCCTTGAAGAGGATCGGGTCATATTAGACAAAATATCTTATGCTGCTGATGGGTATCTAAAAGCTATCACAGAGCCACGGAAGGAAGACTCATAATGGCTACAGCAGAAATACGGAGGAGAATCTGACAAGATCGAGAAATAGTTGGTTGTATTCAAACAGAGGCCTGAATATAAATGGGTAATGTTAAAATTCACAAAAGAACAAATGAATATGATGATAAGGGGTGAAAAGCTCCAAGAGTCACAGGCTGGCTGGTAAAAGACAGAAGGAACAAAATGTAACCTTGTCCGTAAATAATCTACAGTAACATTTGCTCTAGGACCTGCCTGTAACAGAACACCCCATACAGAATGCAACGCATCCTCCCCATAGGTAATGGGGTTTTATGAAGAACAACACAGTCTTAGATTCCCAGAACACACAAAAAGTACCTTTTATTGAAATAATAAATGAGATTCAGCTATCTTCATATAATTCGACGTGAATAGGAAATAGATAGCTTTCCAGGTAATGTAAGTCAGTGGGATAATTTAAATCCAAAAGAAATCACCTTCAGTAAAATGAATCATTATACTGAAAGTGACAGCAACCGTTGTTCAGAGAAACTGAGTTATAAGAAAATGTTCTCTTCCTTTTCATCTGGAGAGCCTACCTTCAGCAGAGTTTAAGAAAAATTTTTGTCCATCCTCAGCTGGTGATAAAGTAATACATAACACCGTGACTCAACTGCAGCCTTTATATGCATTCCACTCTGATTTTTCTGGAAAAGTGAACTAGGTATCTTCAGCTGGTAAGTAGGAGGGTTTGAAGGCTTCTGTCTCTGAGCTAAAGCATGCATCTATCTGAAGGACGGGACTGAGAAGTAGGCCATTTCCAGGCTCAATAGCAGACTGCCCAGGGATTGGCAATGCCTGTCACGGCCAAAGGAAGAGTCAATGTGGTCCTCTGGACCCTTCATCCATTCGGACTTTATATTTCTTGGATCCCAGATTTCCTTTTGAACCCTTATTAATACTGGGTTTCTGACCTGCTAATCAAGCTGGCATCGACCCATGTATCAATAATTCCACCTTCAATTACGTCTCTGCTTCAATCTTCTACTGATCATGGCATGATCATTACCTTTGTTGTTCTAAACAAACAAACAAACAACAACAGCATCATTTCTCAGAAGGAAAAGATGCCTTCACAGAATGAAGACTGGCTGTCCATCATGCTGGCTAATTTCTGTAATTTACATTACCTCTTCATGCCCGCTGTTTAGCTTTTACCTGCAGAGATGATCTCGGGCTCTGTTCGGTCTCATGCTATATGAAGCTCAGGCGTGTTGAACAGCTGTTGACATTTCTCCATCCAGCTGTCCCAGACTATGTCCCAAGCCACTGGGAATTTTTCCTATACGAATCCCTGCACAGATTTGTGACTTAAATTCTAGATAAATAGTCTCAGTTTACCAACACCAGTTTTACCAGCCCAGGCAAATACCAGACGCTAAGAATTAAAGGGGTAAGATGTCACAACATCTGTTTTCAGCCTTAGTCCCAACGGTGTTTCATCTCAGCCAAGTTCTGCATCGCTCAGAACAATAATTCAAGCCCGAAGTTGTCCAGAATCCCACAGCGGAGTGCTCAAATTCAAGCTCTTGCCACTATCACCAGACCACACTAGCTTTCTGGGTTAGACAGATGTTGGCATGAATGCTTAGAGAGTTTCAAGTCTGAATCGCCTTAATAGACACGCCGAGTTGCTGTATTTTGAAAATTTTTATCCCAAAATGTTCCCATACTTCCTATAACAGCTATATATAATGAATAGTAAATTATGCGATTTCTACACACTAAAAAGAAAATAGTACCAGATTGAGTCTCAAATTGTCTTGTAAATGCAATAATTATCATACAAGTGACAACACAAATTAGTTTCCTCTGGCATGGAACTGGCTAGGCAAAAGTATGCTCAGATAGCATGCGCAACAGAAATAGTTTGAAATCACATTTAAAAGCAGTCTTCATGGGTATCTGCAGACTAATCCAGTAATAACTACAAATAAATTATGGCTGATGAGAAATTATGGTTGAATAACACTGAATTTTAGTTTTTTGACTTAAAAAATTGGCCAGCATTAACTGGGCTTTGGCTTCAGCACCTAGAAAGCACACACCCCATCAAAGATGGCAGCCTCTCCTCAGTCCTAGCGTTCGGCTAACATGTGACAACGGGCCCCAGCACTGTATTCTCTTCTAACTGTTTTTATAAGAATAGCTAAAAATCCAGGTTCTTATGATAACTCTTTCTTTAAAACAAATTTACAACTAACCAAAGTTACAGTGAAATTTTGGGCAAATGAGCCCAACAAAACATAATTGAGGGTACCCTTGGTCCATAATCTATCAATGTGGAGCAAATAAAGATTCGTTCCAAGTTTCCTTCCACCTACAACATTCTGTAAAAGTCACCAATCCAAAGCCACATATAGGAACTCTTCCATCAGGGAGCAGACATTGGTACAAACATTCTGCTAATTAAATTAAGGAAAGCATGGGGTGCCTGGGTGGTTGAGTGGGTTAAGCGTCCGGTTTCGGCTCAGGGCATGATCTCACAGTTCGTGGGTTCGAGCCCCACATCAGGCTCTGTGCTGATGACTAGCTCAGAGTTTGGAGCCTGCTTTGGATCCTGTATCTTCCTCTCTCTCTGACCCTCCCCTGCTCGCACTATCTCTCAAAAATAAATAAAAAACATAAAAAAATTTTAAATTGAGGAAGGTGAATTGGGGTGACTGCTTACAATTCTAGGAATCCTAGAGAGCTGCCATTGTGGTTCATCTGAAAAATAAAGCCCTGATCAGGTGACAATAATAATAATAATAATTATCATGCTTAAAGCTTTCGAAATATCCTGATCTTGTACAGAATAAGAGCCCACTTTTAAAATACAACACGCAAGGCCCTCCATGTTCTAGCGAGTTCTGACATCTCTATTTTTTATCTTTTACGACTGCCTACTTTACTGAAACAGAAATTACCATAGATGCAGCACAGTTACCAGACACACTCAACATACATCATGCTGTTGTTCACCTCAGCGATAGCCTTCTCCTTGGCTACCATTCAACCATAGAAATGTCAAATAGAGAATTTTTATCTCCTTTTACATGTATCTCAGGCCATTTATTCCAGTATGCCTTCTCTGACCCAAAATCTATTACATCCCATTAATGAGGATTTAAAAAAAAAAAAAAAACCATTATCGAGGTATAATTTACATGTCATAAAATTTACTCATTTTGAGTGTGCAATTTAGTAGTTGTTAAAAAGTTCACAGGGTTGCACAACCATTATCAGAAGCTAATTTAGGGATATTCCCATAACCTCGAAAAGAAAGTTCGTGCTCATTTGCAGTTACTCCCTATTCCCAATCCCAGCGCTGGGCAACTGCTAGTCTGCTTTCTATCTCTACAAATTTGCCCTTTACTGGACATTTTGTATAAATGGGATCATGCAACACGTGGTCTTTTGTGTTTGTTTTCTTTCACTTAGCATCATGCTCTAGAAGTTCACTTGTGTATGTATTTATCCATGTATTCCAGCTGCAGAATGCGTCAGTACTTTGTTTCTTCTAATTGCTGAATGTTATTTCACCGTAAGGACATACCGCATTCGGTTTATCCATTCACCGGTTGATAGACATTTGGGTTGTTTCCACTTTTTGGCTAACATGAATAATGCTGCTGACATTCTCAATTTATCATATAGTCTTTGTGTAGACATATGCTTTCAATTCTCTTGGGTTGATACTCCTCTTAAAAGACTCAACATTTTAAGAAATTGCCAAACTGTTTTCCAGGTGGCTGCACCGTTTCACATTTGTGAGATAACAGAAAATATGTATATTGGTCTCTGCCTCCTGATCCTGGTACAGAGCCTCCTAAACGCTTATAATTTTCTAAATGAGAGCATGAGAAGCATCTTTTGTTCTAATAAGGTAACTCTGGATAGTCTTCAGGGTGGCTTTCCAGCTGGTCACCAGAGAGACCCAGCCATGATTAGAACCCTGGAATTTTTGCCTCACTCCCTACTCCCCAGAAAGGGGAAAGGGGCTGTGAATTGAGTTCCTTATTGATCATTCCTACATGAAAAGTCCTCCAGAAAAATCTCAATAGTGGGGGCTTCAGAGAGTTTCCAGGTTGGTGAACACATCGATAGAATAGAAGGGAGACACACTTCAGCTCCATAAGGACAGAAGCTCCTGGACTTGGGTCCCTCCAGACCTCACTCTATGTATCTCTTCATCCATCTATTTCTTTTATCACTCTTTTATAGACTGGTAACTGTAAGTGTTTCCATCAGCTCTGTGAGCTTCTCTAGCAAATTAATCAAACCAAAGAGGGGTCATGGGGACCCCTGATTTGTAGCCTGATTAGACAGAAGGAACGGACAACCTGAAGATCTACTACTTGCAATTGGCCTCCAAAGTGGACAGCAGTCTCTTAGGACTGAGCCCATAACCTGTAATGTAGGATCCCACCTCCAGATAGATAATGTCAGAATTTAGTTAACTCGCAGGACGCCCAGCTGGTGTCACAAAATTTCTTGGTGTGGGGAAAAACCCATATACGGTGTGGAAGGGTTTTGAGATTGGCAATAGTGTGAGAACAAAGGAGACACATAGGATAGTGTGGATTTTTCTAAATTGACTTCTCAGCAATAATGCATGCGTTGACAGTGATTTTACTATTATATTTATTACCACTTCAATACTGTGAGCTGCATGCTTACAAAAACTATTCCTATTGGTATCCATTAGACTTCTCATAGCACATGGGTACATAATAGGGGCTCAATAATATTTATTCAATACATTAGCAAGCAATATAATTTATGGTGCCTAGTGCACAGAACTTACTGTGTAAAACAATCACTATTTAGGACCAAAACTTATCTTGCCACTAGCCAGATTGTTAATGATTTATTATTTGATTAAACCTCCATTAAAGAAAATACTGAGGATCATTACTTTCTAGGAGTTTAGGGTGCAATAATGAGACAGGGTTTCTGTTCTCACTACATCTATGGTCTTGTGGCAGAAGCCACATATGAAACAATATTTAAGGAACTATGTTCCTTTTAGTACAGATATTATTCAAGGACTGTGCAAATGTTTTATTTGAATGTTATTAAAACATGATTAAATTATTTTTAAAACTATAATAAATTATTCTGCCCCATTAAATATTATATACCAAATGATAACACTGCAACCCCAAAATGTGCTAACTCATATTGTCAGATTAATTTGTTTTATGCAGTCCTGGGAGTGAGGTTACTTTTGCTATATCTGTGAATATGCACCATGGTGATATTTTATCACAACCTGAATTATGCAATTACACAAAAATTCTGACCTTATGCAAAATTGGAAATAATTCTAATCTCTCCAAACTACCTTTCATTAACAATTGCACATCAAAGCTTGTCTTGCATTGTGGGAACTTTGAATCAGGCTTGGCTGTGAGGAGGAATCTCCTGTATAGAAGCAGTCCTTTATGTAGTAGACATAACTGGGATTGTTTTAGTGCTGCACTCTGTTTCATTTAATAGCTCATACAAGACCACATAAAATAAAGTGTGGAAGCAAATTCACAACAGATCACATCAGATGAATGACACATGGCTTCCACATTCCCTTAAAGACACAGGAAGTATAAGTTTGGCAATAGTGGAGCCGTATGTATTAGACCAATAACAACTCCAAACTTCAGGTGATTTTTTTATAGTTTGAAGACTCTTTTGATAGAACACATAAAAGGCTACCTATTCCTCTCCTGTTGCATCCAGACTCTTGCAATGAGATTTGTAGCCCCTCTCATCAAGAGGTGGAATCTATTTCTGAAGCCCTTGAACCTGGATTGGCTACATGGCTTGCTTTGACCAATGAAGCATTAATAATATGCCACTCGTTCATTGAGTTATCCTTTTGCTCTTTTGAAAACCCATGACCAAGAAGAAACCCAAGTTGACCTGAAGGATGATAAACATGGCCCACTTGCTCCCTTTGACAGTCAACAACCACTAGCCAAATAGGAGTGAGTGTATCCCGGACCAGTGAGACACCACTTTGTCCTCCAGCTGGTTGCAGGTCCATTAGTGATCCGGGCACAAATAAGCCAAGTCAGCTCAGATAAAAATCATTTAGGCAACACAAAGAAAGGAGAGCTAAGTGAACAACTTGTGTTAGAAACCACTAAGTTCTGGGGCGTATTCATATGCAGCAATAGATTATGGAAATAGCATGGGTGAGCAAAAAAAAAAAAAAAAAGTTGGTATAAAACCTTGAAAGAAGGGGTTCAATAGGGTTAGATCCACATTTATATGGCTTCTACCTTCATGGAACTCTGGTCCATTCCATAAAAGGGAGATAAAAATCAGAGAAAAACTGGGGAGTTGGAGATATGAGCTTGGGGATGCCATTGTGGCTAGAAACTGGGGGGAAGAGACCCCAGAAAGGATTGAGGCACAGAGAGGAGGCTCCCAATTCTGTATAAGCCACCCTTATCCTTAAATCATTTGCTGACTTCTAAAATGCCCATCTGTGGAGTGAACCTCCAAGGAAGCTATGAATAAACAACTATAATGTTAACTTAGCAGATGGTTATCTGTTGCCCAGGTCTGGGGAGAGAGAGCTTTTAGTTCAAGTTTCCCCAAATTACAAGGTGTTAGTAAACATCCTGGCTTTCTATTCAAAAGAGGCATGCCTTAACAGTTAGGGTCCCAGGACTAAGGGTTATACCTGACAGCTAAGTATAAAACTGAAATAGTCCTACTATAGACAACATTACAGTACAATCATCAAACTTGCTGAGAGACTGAAACTTACTTATTCCCATCACCAAAAAGAAAGCATAATGACATAACATGACAGAATTGCTAAACATAGCTACAAGAGCAATCATGTCACAATATAAAAGTGTATCAAATTAACACATTGCACAACTCAAATTACAACAAATATTTTCAATAAAAATGAATAAATTAAATAGTTCTACAATGACAAAGTTGCAAACCAAGCATCTACAACATCAAGGATATCTTCCCGTAATTTACGTACCTTATAGAACAAAAGTCATCATCCCTCAGAAGGTAAGAGAAACCAGAATCTCTACAAAGCATTCCCTACAATATCCATGATACAATATAAAGTTTACTAGACATTTGAAAAAATAGAAACTATGATTTACAGTCAAAATTTAAAAGAATCCATAGAAAGATATTCATACACATTTGACATATTGGAATTGTTCAACAAGGACATCAGTGATTAGAAAAAAGAAAAAAAAATGATACATTGGGATCCAGCCAGCAGAGAGAAACCACCCAAGAATTTGAAAATGAAAAGATGAGTATGAAGGACTTAAACTTTATCATGGAATTATAGTAACAGAGGATTGACTATCCAGGGATAAAAGAGGTCCTAAGGAATATAGGAATATGAGAAATAAACAGCTCCCACCTCCTGGGCTGAAACAGTGCATGAGGAAGAAGTCATCTTGCCCCAGGGCTGTGATTCAGACCCTGTCCAAGAGAACCAGGTCATGGCTCATGTGGCTCAGTGGGGAACTTTACCGAGGAACTGTACCAGCAGGGCTTCAGAAATCTCTGTGGGGGGTCTGGGTGAGCTGTGGGGGGGTGGTGGTGGTGTCATATCGGCATTTTCTAGGAAGCCAGCTGAGAGGGGCTAGAGGGAAGCTGTCTTCAGGGAGGTCCACATGCTGCTAGTTGCCCCATGGCAAACGCGGCAGGAACCAGAGCTGGGGAAGCCACCTGTTGCTTGTACTACGGAAGGGGTCACTAGAGAAGTCATGCATTTTGCAAGAGCCTCCTGAGAGAGCATTCTGGAAAAAGGAAGACAGGAGGCTTTCTCCACCATGGTCTCTCCAGGTGCCTCTACTGACAAAGCTCAACATTGTGTCAGCTGGCAGAGAAGTGTGCACAGGGTCCAGGTGCATGACTGGAGGGCAGGTACTGAAGGGTGAATTTGGGGCTGACAGGCAATAAATGGACAGTTGGCATAAAAGAGAAATGATCTACATTAATTTAGACATTAATTTAGTGGTGAACAAATAAAGAATTTCATGACAGATATAATTCGGATGCTGAGACAAACTGAAGTCTCTAAGTATTTTTTAATGTTTATTTATTTGGGAGGGAGGGGCAGAGAGAGAGGGAGAATCCCAAGCAGGGTCTGTGCAGTCAGCACAGAACTAGCTGGATGTAGGGCTCCATCCCACAAACTGTGAGATCATGACCCGAGCTGAAATCAAGAGTCTGAAGCCACTCAGGCATCCCTAAAGTCTATAGGCATTAAAAAAATATATATATTTAAAATTTTTTAAAGTCATCACCAAAATATTTTAGTGATCTCATAGACTGAGTTAAACATTAAGTATAAAGGGGCACCTGAGTGGCTCAGTTTGTTGGGCATCTGACTTCGGCTCAGGTTACAATCTCACTGTTCATGAGTTCGAGCCTCACATCGGGCTCTGTGCCTACAGCTCAGAGCCTAGAGCCTGCTTTCAATTCTGTGTCATACTCTCTCTCTGCCCCTCCTCTGTTTGTGCATGTTCAATCTCTCTCTCAAAAATGAACAAATAAACATTAAAAAGTGTTAAGTACAAAGCTAAACTTTAAATTTATATAAAGAATTATATAGAAGTCAAAAATAGGTACTAATAAAATGGCATTTTGTCCATTTTCATATTGAAATCGAGCAATAGAATTTGTTTGAAACTTGGGTTTTGCCACTGAAAGTTTGAGTATCCCTGAAGTAAACAGTTACTGTCATTAATGTCATATAATATTTCTGTTTGTTTGAAATCACTAAATCAAAGAGGAAATTTATTTGAGAGCAAGAGTAAAGTTTCTATCATAGGAACACAGTAGAATACTGGCATGCAACTGACAAGCAATAAATGTTCCTTAATTTTTTTAAGTTTATTCATTTAGAGAGAGAATGCGCAAACACGTGGGAAGGACAGAGAGAGGAAAAGAGAGAGAATCCCAAGCAGGCTCCACACTGTCAGCACAGAGCCCGATGCAGGGCTCGAACTCACAAACATGAGATCACAGCCTGAGTTGAAATCAAGAGTGAGACTCAACTGACTGAGTCACCCAGGCATCTCAGTATCACTTAATGTTTAATGTTTGAGTATAAGAATAATTTAGTTAGTTAAATTATTTAAAACAATTTTTAATTCTTTGATTTTCTATTTTTCCTCGATTTTTTTTTTTACCGACTCATTGCTTTTAAAAGATTTAATAAGGAAAGGAATGTAAGGAATCTGTTCTAGCGTAGGTCTTTGGTTGCAAGTGGCATTGTAACTCTGGCTAATTTATTTAAAGAATAAGATGAGGGTTATTACAGGTTGGGAGAGAAGGCCGTTAGACCAGATCTGGAAGAGACAGGAACCAGGTATCAATAGTAGGCATTGCTCAGTGGTCTTGTTTGCGAACTTGCCATTGGGAAGACTAAACCCAATCAGTTCATCAACTGCGTTCCTCTAAAGAAGCAAAGAACCTAACTGGCTAAGTTTAGCTCATTGACCTTCCTGGGACCTGCTGAGGCCATGAGTCTGAGGAGCTGGCTCATTGATCCTTCAAGGATCCCCCCAGCTTCTGTAATGGGAGAATCGGCACATGAATTTGTCCTGATGACCAGAGGCCGTTTCCCACAAAGACACTGAGGTCCGGCTGGGCAAGCATCTCCCGATGTCCTCTGAAACCATTTTTCTCAACCAGGAGTGATTTTGTCCCTGGAGGACATTTGGCTTCTCCTAAAGATCTATTTGGGGGCATCACATGGAGGTAAGGTGGTACTGGTACTGGTTGAGTAAAGAGCCAGAGATGTGAGTAAACATCTTGCAATGCATGGGAAAGCCCCCTGTGGGCCCAAGAACTACCCTTCCCAAAGCGTCGGCAGTGCTGAAGTTGAGAAACCTTCTCTATAGAACACACGAAGATAAAGATGGAAGACAAAGGTCCCTCAATTAGAAGACATTTCAGGGTGCCTTGGGTGGCTCAGGCGGTTAAGCATCCGACTTCATGTCAGATATCTTCATGATCTAGTGGTTTGTGAGTTGGAGCCCCACATTGGGCTCTGTGCTGATAGCTCAGAGCCTGGAATCTGCTTCGGATACTGTTTCTCCCTCCCTCTCTGCCCCTCCCCTACTCGCACTCTGTCTCTCTCTCTCTCTCTCTCAAAAATAAATAAACATTAAAAAACTTAAAATAAAAAGAAGACGTTTAATGGATTCAGGCATCATTACTAAGTAAAACAGTCTTTTATCTTGAACAATCCTCCTGACACAGAGGCTGGTCACTCAGCTTTTCTCTGCCTTAAATGACTCTTCATTTTTATCTCTGTTTACATTTGCCTTTGGATTCTTCTACAGTGAAAGAAGGAGCATATTATCAAATCATGCAGAAGCTCATCTTTTAGATGAAGTTTGTTTTAGGATAAGATCTCCAAATCCCATAAAATATCCTGCTAGAGCTTCGGTTAACACTTTATCCATGGTAAAGTGTTTGATTGATAAATATTGGAATAAGATCATTTCAAGTTGCTTAAGAATTCCCCCAACACTTTTTCCAGGAGGAGAGAAAAATTACAAAGAGAAAAAACTGATGTCAGACACCCTCTGAATAGCTGTTTCTACATGCAAAGGAAAGTCATGATACTCAGATTCTAACCTGGGTCATTAAATACATTTTTGCCTGGATCACCCTTGTATTTCTGGCAGAGTTGTGGACAGGTTTAGGCAGGTGACAGTCCTATATGTGTACTGCTTTGCTTGTATAAAAACACCCTTTGTTCCTGAGCTGTTTCGAGTATGACATTTGAAAACTGCGTGAATGGTGGACAGGTGGAGAGAGTTTCACAGTTACCGAAGCTTTGTTTTCTTTGTTCTTTCAGGTCATCTATGCAGAAGTTGGTTTAAAGGGGTATCTTTGAAACTCCAACAGTCTATGTAGCCATTTTGGTGACCCAGGGAACTTTTCTGCTTCTGATCTCCCAAGGAGATAAAATGGCCCTCTTGCCAGAGCCCCCTTCTCCTTGTCATGGATTAAGTCGGGCTCAAGTACTATTGGAACCAGGAAAATGACCTGAGGAGAAGGAAATTCTCCTGTGCTTCCCCCTCAGCCTGGTCTCTCGGTGACTGGGCCAGTGAGTCTCCTGAGTGGGTGACTCATCTCCCAGAGCCTGACTACCACTCAGATGTGCAGGGCTGGGAGGTGAGGGGAGAGGGGTTCAGCTGGTCTGTGTCTAGGTCCTGAGGGAAAGACCGTGAACATGGCTGATGGTCACTGGGCACGAACGCCAGTTGGACTATTGGTGCAGCTTCATTAACAAAGTATTACTCTTTAAACATACGCTGTGTGCTTCATTCTTACTTTTCCCTTGAGCCCTGAAAATGTTAAGCCCAGGCCTACTTTGCTTATGGATTTCACTCCCTCCAAATGAAATGGATTTCTTCATGTGGCTGAAGGAATGACTGCTGGTACTTCTAGGTTCCCATCTTCTCAGGTCTGGGGCCAGGCTGAGGCCAGTGAGGCAGGTGCTGGTCATGATTGAAGGATGTGCCACATTCAAGTATCAGCTCTGCACTTGCAGGATCCTGAGAGTAAGTGCATCCTTAAATTCTGTGTCCTAAAGGCACCTTGCTTGTCTCACCCTGGTCCCCGTCCTACTTGTTATCAAGTGCACACAGGGGGAAGGGGCTTGTTAGAGCATCAAACCATTTCTAGGGAGGGCTTGGATTGGTTTTGCTTGTGTTGTGTGCTGACCCCTGGTCCCTTCACTATGTCTGCAAGAATAAGCTCCTCTGATGAGCCACGTTGTATTACATGCCCACCACCATGGTCAGCAAGATGAAGGAAGTGCAGGTCATGTTTCCAGAAAAAGGGGGAAGGAGGGCTTGTAAGACAAAAGGGAAAAAAATGGCCTCCATGGCGGCTAACATCAGACTCAACACTCGATGAGCATTTATCGAAAATTGACTATGAGCCCTAAGCTGAGGCCCTGGGGCCACACACTCCGTGCATCATAGACTGTCATACAGATGATATAAGTGATGGATCTGGCGAGACTGAACTGGAATTTGGTCAACAATATAATTTTCTTTTCTTTTTTCACCTCAGGGTTGAATTTGGTGGAAAAGGTAATCACAACCCACCAATGAAGGAGGATGTCCCTCATCCCTGATCAAGGCCCAGTAGGCTGGCATTCCAGAGCATATCACCAATTTACAAGGGCGATAATGAGCTCAGCATTCTGCTAATAAACTGGAGGCAGAGATTAGTTACCTGGCTTTGCTTTTGAGCCAAAGCATAACTCTATGGCACATTAATTTGACACAGAGCACAGCTTTTCATTAATAATCACCGTAAGGTCCACATCGTAGAACTGCGGCAGTATATTAACCTGAATTGCCATGCCTTCGGTATGTCATGGACCACATAATTTAGCACGGCACAAGCATTTCTGATGAAGAGGGGGAATCAATGTGAGGGCTACTTGCCTGTAAATTAGCCATATGTCCAAACAAGTGCAGAAGCTAAAGGTTATTAAATCCAGAATGGCAATGGCCATGCATTGTTGCCTAGCAACTATGAAGTCCAAATCCACCTTTCCCCCTTTATACTTACTACAAACAGAATATCTGGAACTTTAACAGAGGTCTGTAGACTTGTCTTTTAAAACCTTATGGAGGCTTCTTAGAGTTTTCAGAACAGGGTGTCTTCTTGGCAAACAGTCAATAACTTGAAAAAGGCTTATTTTAACAAGCTCCATTGCATGCCACTGAACACCGAGAAGGTTGATTTTCAAAAGCCTTTCAAACTAGCCCTGGATGTCACTATATGCAGGTTTCTGTCTACTTTTATATTTGCTGACCCATGCCCAAATGAGACAGGAATAAGGCTTAAATATTTTGGCAATAACCTAGATTTAAAAATTGAAGATTCATCTTTGGACATACATGCTAACCTTGCTCATCCTTTAAAACTCCACTGGATGTCTATGAGCAAGAAAGAAAGGCATGAGGAGGGACAAAGATGGGATTGCTTCTGCAAATGCCCCCCAGTGGCCAGGAGTAAGATGATGAATGATAATGGGTATGTGGCCTTCATATTGAGCACATGACCAGGAAACTGTGGGGTGATAGTAACTGGAGAGTCCATAACCCATCCACCAGGGACAGCCAATGTAACCTGTTCTTACTTTGCCAAAATCATGGTTTCTTGAAAACTATTGAGTTGAGGAGCGTCTGGGTAGCTCAGTCAGTTAAATGTCTGACTCATGATTTCAGCTCAGGTCATGATCTCATGGTTCATGGGTTTGAGCCCTGCATCAGGCCCTGCATTGACAGTGTGGAGCTGCTTAGGATTCTCTTTCTTCCTCTTTCTCTGCCCTTCCCATGCTTTCTCCCTTTCTCTTTCAATAAATAAATAAATGAAGAAAACTATTGAGTCAAATCTTGGCAATTAAATTAAAAAAATTTTTAAACTGTGTGGGCTTAAAAAATATGCTGAGCTCTGAAATTTGAGATGTTGCTAATTTTCCATTTCTAGAAAACAGCATTGGGGATGGAAGAGCTGCATGTTGTGGTAGGGACAATAATGACTCCCCTCGAAACGTCCACATCCCCATCCCTAAAACCAATGAATATGTTGCCTTGTGGGGCAAAAAAGACTTTGCAGATATGACTAGATCTTGAGAAATCTATCCTATGTCATCTACGTGGGTCCAATGTAACCACAAGTGTTCTTAGAAGGGGGGGGGGCAGAAGTATCAAAGTCAGAGAGAGAGAAAAAAAGAATGCAAGATGCTATCCTGTTGACTTGAAATATGGAGAAAGAGACCATGAGCTGAGGAATGCAAATGACCTCTAGATGCTGAAAAAGGTTCTCTCCTCTGCTTTCAGAAGGAACGCATCCCTGCTGAGACCTTGAGTTTAGCGCAGTAAGACCCTTTCTGTCCTGATTTCCAGAACTGTAAGATGATAAATTTGTGTTGCCATAAGCCACTGAGTTTGTAGTCATTTGTTACAGCAGCCACAGGAACCCAATGCAGGTCTGAATCCTACATCTGACACTTACTAGTTGTTCCTGGTGAAGCTCTGGGTCCAGCCTCCCCAGTTTCCTAATGGGCTTACTAATAACTTAGCCATTTCATCCTACTATGAGAATTTGAAGAGAAATGAAGAACAGCGCTTAGTATAGAGCTCAGCATTTGTCCCCATCAGTAGGGCAGTGTGCCGGTGTTTGTGGTATTTTCTGACACCATTTCTAACACCAAGTGTGTGTTTCCCAGCACCGACCAGTGCTCTGATACCAACTAGATATCCAACAATTCAATTCAATTCTGACACTGTCAGGAGTTAGTGAAGACTCCATAGGTCATGGGCTTGCTTCCTCATAAGACTGCCCCCATTTCAGACGCCAGGTGCAAATGGGATGCCCAGGATACCCATATTTCTACCCAGCCAACTTAAAATCTGTGGGTTCCCATGACCTCACTGGCAGGTTCAGTACTTCCCCAGAATGACTCATGGAGCTCAGGGAAAGATTTTACTTGTGTTTATCTGCTTATTACTAAGGCTGTATCTCAGGAAGAGTCCAACAGAGGAGATGCCTACAAGGTAAGAGAGACAGGCACTAAGCTTCCCAGCCTACTCTGGGCACATACATCACCCTTCTAGTGCCTCAATGTGTTCACCAGCCCAGAAGCTCTCCAAACCCTGTCATTTAGGGGATTTTTGGTGTGGTTTCCTTAATTAAATCATTGGCCATTGGTGATTAACTCAATCTCTACCTCTTCTCCCCTCCCTAGAGGTTAGGAGCAGATGGGGCTACAAGTTACAGCCCTCTTATCATGTCTGGCTCTTTCTGGTAGCTGCCCCCCATCCTGAAGCTATCCAGATGATACAAACTATATTCTTATCACTAACGAAATTCCAAGGGTTTTAGGAGCTCTGTGCCAGGACCTGGCAGCAAAGACCGAATATCTATTTTTTATTATACCCCGGCTATTCTCAACTTATCACCACCTCCCAATCCTTCCTCTGCCCTCCTCTGACCTGTCTTATTGTCCTGAGAACCTGATTCCATGGGCTGCATCCCGCGAGCTCCCTCGCTGTCTGGCTTCTCGTTGAGTTTGCCAAAGGAAGGGCCTAGAAGATCAGAGGGCAGGAGGGAGAAAAGGTCAGGATATGCCTTTTCCAATTTCTCACTGCGCTGCGTCAATCATTTCTTCATTATAGTCTCTTGAACTCAGTTTCCCACAGACAGGAAGAGCTCATCATTTGCAGATCCTAGTGCAAAATGAAAATGGAGTGCCTCTTACTCATAAAGCCAGAAAATAAATACTGCTAGAGTTACTTTTCCCTTTCTTTCATTGTCTGTCTTGACTTGTCATAGTAGACAGGTTTTTGTTTTTGTTTTCCTACTAAATATCATTCTAAGCAAATAAAATCAACAAAATCAATTTTAAATTACTAGTATACATTTTAACATTCCTTTTTATGTTATACGATGTTGATTTTATATGCAAATAGATAAGCATGTAACTCGTGCAAATTCACCAAAATTACACAATCAGTATTTTGTCATTCATACACATATATGTTTTGCTCTTATCAAGACAGTGAAATCACTATATACAACTAACTCAGTGCTCTTTATTTCACGTACACTCCACCAACACCCTGTGCTTTCATCTCACGGATGGGCCAGGAGGGGTGGGGAGAAGAGGGGCCCCAGCTTGCCCTTTCCTTCCATGTGATCATCTTCCGTGTAAGCGGTTGTCTAGTTCAGGAAAGTAACATGAGCAAGAAAGGATGTGACAGAACTCTTGGGTCATTCATGTTTCTGAGGACACAACTATCTCCTTTCTAAGTTCAAGGCAAGTTCTGGTTCAAATGGAAAATGTGGTGTTGTTGCATTCCTGCCTAATCAGTCATAGATGCAACACAGGTACCTTGTACTTGCTGTGAATTTTGTTAAACTACCACACCTTGTGTGTCCACCAAAATTCTATGGTCATGGGGCACTGCAAACATTATTTACAGAAGGGATGGCAGGGGACACTGGGCAGCCATATTGCACGTATCTCTCTGCTCGAGCCAGCTCGAGCCATGGTCCCGTAGGATTTCACTTATGAATCACAAGTTCAAAGACAAAATTATGAACATACAACATTGAACAAGGCATGCTCCCCTTTCAGTGCAGGTCCTGTGCAACTGCGTAGGCCACACATGCATGAAACTGGCCATGACTGCAGGACCTGCCCCATGCAGGAAGTACAGATAAAAGTTACTCATTCCTTTCCTGTAGCTAAGACCATCACAGGTAGTTGTGTTGATTGTGTACTGCACAAGCACACTGAGCATAACTGGTGAGGGTGGGAGCTGAGATTCTTCCTTGCTTCATTCCTGGTAAAGTAGGAGGTATCATTATTTCTGAGGCACTTTGAGAGCCACTGTTCTGCTATATTACATTCCTCTCACACTCTTCTGCTTTATTTTTTTAGAGCCTTTATCTTTATCTGAAATTATTTTAGTTTGCTTGTTTGCTATCTGCCTTCCTAAATAAATGCATGTTTCTTAAGGTCAGAGATTCCATTTACCTTATTCACTGTTCTAACCCTTGTATTAGTCAGAATTCCCCAGAGAACAGAATGAATAGGATAGATAGGTGAATGGATGGATGGATGGATGGATGGATGGATAGATAGATGGATAGATAGATATGTCAATGTAAGGATACAAAGAGGATATTTATTATAGAAATTGACTCATATGGCTATGGAGGATGAAAAGTCCCATAATTTACCACCTTTAAGACAGTCTAAATCCAAAGACCTGAAAACCACGGGAGTCAATGGTATCTCTCCTAGGATACAAAGGCCACAGAACCAGGTGCTCTGGTATCCAAGGACAGGAGAAGGTCCATATCCAGCTCAAGAAGAAAGAATTTACATTTCCTTTGCATTTTTGTTGCATTTGGGCCCCCAAGAGATCGGATGAGGCATCCATATTGGTCAGGGCAATCTCTTTACTTGCCTACCAAATCAAATGTCAATCTCTTCCAGAAGCATCCTCAGAGACACGAGGAGAAACAACATTTTGCCATCTGTCTGAGCATCTCTTAGGCCATCAAGCTGACACATAAAATTAACCCTCACACTCCCACACAAAGAGAAGCATCTGGCATGGATAGGATTTGTTGAGTGAATGCAAGGATATTAGCAAGTTGGCATTACTAACTGTTGCAACATTCTCTCAATCATCTTATTTGAGAAAGGCTCAGTGTTGACGGCTTTTACTCTTTTTGAGTTGATTTCTAAAAGAAACTAAAGACCCAGGAAAATGAAAACTGAAAATTTAACTTACAGCAAAGCTATCTCTTGAGACATACAAATAAAACTTAAATTGAGGATGATACTTTGGAAGCGATAGTATTCTTGGTCAACAGATTTACAAAGAGTATTTTCTTTTCTTATTTTGTGAATAACATGAAAAATAACCCATATGTCACCAGAGTGGGAATTATCTAGATAATTACATCATTCCCCACGGTTTTCCAAACGAGAGAGATACTCAAGAAAGCCATATGCCTGCTGAACCTCCTGTTTCCAAGTCCCAAAGTAAAGAGTGACTACGCCTGTGTGTTTGTTGGTAGGAAATTTCTGAGTTATTTACAATACCACAGGCTCACTAGTGAGACTAAATTGATATGCTAACTAAATATGTGATTGGAAATCAAACTGGAGCCAGTTGGTGAACTCAGACATCAGCAGGCAACAATTATTGCTGATTAGAACCCATTTTTTTAACTTTGACTTTGATAGGTAAAATATCAAGTTGTTGCCACCGGCCTCTGGTCCCCTCCTGTGCCTGTGAACATCCCCAGGTGTGAGGCAGTAGATGTACAAGTTAATATTTACATCATGTTCTTACTGTTAACAATCCAAGAAATGAGATCAAATATTTATTGTCAAATTTGGTGTTTCCATTTCTTCATTTTAACAGATTTGCTCATTGTTAGTACAATAGGAGCATATGCTTGTATAAATATTGCAAAAGAAAAGTTGGCAAAGAGAACTTAATAATCCATATTAACACTACTCAAAGGTAATGACTTTTAAAATGGTGCGTATTGGGGACACCTGGGTGGCTCAGTAGGTGAAATGACCAACTTCAGCTCAGGGCATGATCTCATGGTTCATGAGTTCAAGCCCCACGTCGGCTCTGTGCTGACAGCTCAGAGCCTGGAGCCTGCTTCAGATTCTGTGTGTCTCTCTCTCTGTCACTCCTCTGCTCATGTTCTGTCTCTCCCTCCTTCAAAAATAAACATGAAAAAAATTTTAAATGGCGTGCATTCTTTCAGTCTCTGTTCCTGCATGCGTTTCCGAAACAGCATCATATTTTACAATAGGTTTCATAACCAGGTTTTCTCAACTGACCACAAGAGAATGAGCACGACTCACATCGTCACATGCTGCTCTAGACGCTGTTTGATGGCCATCTATCACGCTAGATGCCACAAGGATGCATTTTAAAAGTATTGTCTCACAGCCAGTTAGCATGGTTTTTATAATTTCCCATGATAAATAACGCTGCAGATAAAATGTAGGCAGTTATCTTCATGAGGTCAACAAAGATTTTTTTAACTCAGGCAATAGTCTGATTTGGAAAAAAAAAATCTTCCTTGTCTCTTTAGTGTGTCCAGTGCAATTTCTGTGACACTTCATCTCCCTGGAAGCTGATGGCCAATATTTTGGATTATGTGGGAAGGAAGTCATGTGGGAGTGTGTCAGGGAAGTGGGCAGGTAGCAAGAACAAATGCGAATAACTTAGGATGGATTATTCCAGCAGTGGCTGGGGGTGCCAACCTCCAAGGTGTAGGATTTAATAGATGGAGGCAGAGATGAGAGGAAAGAACGAGACCAGGTTATGGAACCAAGAAAGCCTTTATTGAGATCTGCGATTCCCAGGCGAGGTCCCATGACCCCGGGAGTGGGGAGTCAGGGAAGTCGCACCTGATAGGTGATGGGCGGGGGTTTTAAGGGTGAGGGGGTTCTGGGTTTGATCTTGGGAGGGCAGATTATCAAATAAGGGCATTTCAGGGATGTGGCGGGATGAAATAGGTTGCCTCCTCTGTCAGGGTGATGGGAAGCTGGAGCTTCATGACTGGCTGTTTTCAAATTGGCGCGTGACCTTCCAGGTCTGTAGGTGAGGGGGTGGGGGTCGACAGTGCACGGAGTTCTTCCCCAACCTACAGCAGAATGGCCGCTGGGTCGCCACCTTAAGGTGACTCTTACACAAGGAATTTTCACTAAGAATGCTATCTCAGAATCTGGCAAGTAGAAGGTTGGGATAGACATAACTGATACGGGACTATGAACAAGGGACAAACACTAAAAACCTAGAAAACGCAGTGCAAGGAGCAGAAGCGTCATTGGGAAGAGGTCTTGTCTTTCTCCTCTGAGCCTTCACAATTATTGTTAAGCTTCCCAAGGGCAGTCAGGATGTTGATAAGAGGCTGGAAAGTTGACTCGCCAACAGGGAAGGTGACCACAGACCAGCACAGGCAGTCACTCCATTTAATAGGTAAATGCTCATCAATTGTTACTCAATTATTATTTGCTAGTAAGCAAACACGGTAGGAATCCAGCCCAGCCAAGAGCCATGTTGCCTTGCACTCCTCTTGACTGCGCATGCCTTTCCTCAAGGTAAAGCCCTTCAGTGTTCCTGCTGCTGAAAGTGGCTCCGCACACCCCAAGCACATGCTCAAGTGTGCTGACTGGCCCTTATATTTCCTCTTTGAGAATAATGCTTTCTTCTCAATACTCATTATTTTTAATTGCTCCTTTCAGGATCCTGAAACCCTTTCCTTGGACTCCTCATTATTCATCTCAAAGTACAATCTGATTTGCTATGTTCAAGTTTTTTTTTTTTTTTTAATATTCTTGGCTCCATCATTTGAAAGATCAGGTTCTCTTCCAAAAGCTGCTACTTTAACAAAGCTCAGTGGGCTGCTGATTGAAACACAGGAGGGGGTAGCATGGGTGCCACAAAGGCAGCAGACCACCCACCAGCTAGCTCTGGGAAGGGAGGCAGTATTCCCCTGGGGAGGGAGCAGGTCTCATATGAATTTCAGCATGAGAGTCAGACAATCCCTTAGGGGCCAGATCCTTGCAGTTTCTGGCTTCCAGCTGATAGGCATTACTGACCTAGTGACCTTGAAGTTGGGGAAGAGCATGCAGAGACAAGACAGGATGTAAAAGGTCCGAGAGACTTATAGGGAAATTTATTATGTCACTTGGATCAGAGAGACAGAGAGACAGAAAGACTGAAGATTTACAAGACCAGTTGTTACCAAGTAAGGGGCATATTGCTTCCCTCCCTACCAGGGGGCATTTGGCAATGTCTGCAATATTTGTGGTTGGCACCCTGAGAACTGAGGAAGCAGGGAGGGAGTGGTACTGGTATGTAATGAAAACGGGCCAAGGATGCTATTAAATATTGCACAATGCACAGGACCAATCCCACATAAAGAGTTATCTGGCCAAAGTTTTTAAAACCAAGGCTGAGACACCCTGCTATACATTCAGCTGGCACTTAATTTTCCCCTAATTGAAGAAACCGCACAAATATTTGCACTCTCAAATTGGTGGAGCCATCTGCTGGAAATAATAACCACATAATAATAACAACAATAGTAGTTAACATTTATGAAGTCCTTACCACGTGCCAAGAGATTTGCATTCATGAGCTTATTTTCCTGCTCATGCAATAAAGGAGATACTATTTAACATCTCTGAGGTGGAATTAGCTTAAAAACTCCCTAAAGTTGAGAGAAATTCCATAATTGCCTCCAGGTATCACAATGTAATCACATTTCAGAATGAGAATTTCTGTCCTATTCTCCCAAAGCCAATGCTTTCCACCATTCTGCTGTGAATAGAGATCAGGAAATACCAAGAAGAGGGCAGGGATCATAGATGTATTTTTTAAACTTTTTACAGATATTTGAGTTTGGCAGGGTTGCTGCATATGGGATCCCTGTTAAAAAAAAAAATCATACACACCGGAATCAACAACAACAACAACAAAACATTTTAAAAAGTAACATTTAAAATAACAACAAAATTATGAGTAGCTAAGAAAAATTCTAACAAGAGGGCAGGGTTTGTAGGTAGTATTAGAAACTGTTGACAAATTAGGGAGGTGTAAATAAATGGACATATGTACCCTGTTTACAGATGGAAAGACTCATCATCGTTTTCAAGCTATAAAATCTTCAAAATACGAAGATGTGAGATATTTCCAAATTAATCACGATATAGGACAATTTCAATACAAATCCCAATGGGGTTTCTGTTGTAATTTGGCAAAATGGTTATAGGACTTATAGGGAAGAACGAATTATCCAAATAACCTAGGCAATCTAGAAGATCGAGAAGGTGAAATGGTTACTTTCTCGAACCTGTATCCAGGCACAGGAATGAAATGTGTGTAGTGCTGGCTTGGGAAGAGCTAAACCCTGGTGGAACAGAGAATGGAGCTCAGAACAGCTGAGCTGAAGTTCAATGCCTGGGATTGAATTATAATTGCGGCGGCTGGTACTTGGACCATTAGGTAACTTTTATTATTTTTTAAAAATGTTTAAATGTTTATTTTTGACAGAGAGAGACAGAGAGGAGAAGCAGAGGGACAGAGAGAAAGAGGGAGACACAGAACCTGAAGCGGGCTCCAGGCTCTGAGCTGTCAGTACAGAGCCCGACACGGGTCTCAAACACATGATCTGCAAGATCATGACCCAAGCCGCAGTCAGATGCTTAACTAACTGAGCCCCCCAGGTGCCCCAAGTATCTTTTAAAAAAATAAATGGCCTGTCTTTGGGGCCCCCAGGTGGCTCAGTCGGTTAAGCCTCCGACTTCGGCTCAGGTCAGATCTCACGTTTGTGGGTTCGAGCCCCGCCTCAGGCTCTGTGCTGACAGCTAGCTCAGAGCCTGGAGCCTGCTTCCGGTTCTGTGTCTCCTTCTCTCTCTGCCCCTTCCCCTCTCATGCTCTGTCTCTCTCTGTATCAAAAATAAATAAAACATTTAAAAAATAAATAAAATAAATAAAATAAATAAACACATACAGACACATGATAACTGATGACCAAGGTATAAAAAACATTATCTTTAAATACTTTCAAAGGAAACATAAGAAACGATACCTATGATTGGGGACAAAGAATGATTTTTAACATAAAATGTAATACAACATAAATCATAATAAATGTTGATCGTTTGACTACACTGAGAATATAATTGTTCATCAAAAGACATTTCAAAAGTCTAGAGACAGGAAATAGATTAGAATATATTTGCATGGAATTAAAAATGATTAACAAATTAGTATCCAGAATAAAAAGATTTTCCTACCCAGCATAAAAATAAAAACAATAGAATAAAAAAAGGGTTTTATGTATATATACACATATACATATATCTACCATATATGATATATACATATGAAATTAACAAAGGAAATATAAATGAGTACTGAACATATAAAAAGTATCTTAAGCTCACTGTAATCAGAGAAATGTAAAGTAAAACTGAAATTAGATACTGTTTTATATCCAACACATGGGCAAAAATCTTAAAAAGTCTTAACATCATCTATAGGCATTGACGTGGTACAAGGGTGGGGTTCTTTTTTTTAAATGTTTTAACGTTTACTTATTTTAGAGAGACAGAGAGAGAGAGAGAGAGCAAGCATGAGTGGGGGAGGGGCAGAGAGAGGGGGGACACAATCTGAGGCCAGCTCCAGGCTCTGAGCTGTCTGCACAGAGCCTGATGCCTTGAGATCGTGACCTGAGCTAAAGTCAGATGCTCAACTGACTGAGCCCCCCAGGTGCCCCCAAGGCAGGGGGGTTTTTACACTGTTCCTGGGACTGCAAATTGGTACGACTACTTTGGAGATCAATTTAGCAAGAACCAGGAAAGCCAACAAAGTGAATCTTAACAACTTAGCATTTGTCCTTTGAGTTGGTACCTTGGATAAGGAGACATGTTCAAGAATGTCCAAGAAAGCAACATTTTCGTACTAGGAAATAGGAAGAGAAATTAAAAGCCTATTAGTGGGAGAATGGACAAATAATTTAGAGCTAGTCACACAATAGAATAGTGTATGGAAGTTAAAAATAAATCAGCCTGTGATACATGTATTAACAGTATACATTTTATAACGCCAAATGAGAAAGAAAGGCAAGTTGCTGAAGAATAATACATAAAGATGAAGCTCTCTCCCTCTCTCTCTCTCTATATATATATATTTAAACATGCAAACCCATCTCATAGTTTGCTGAGCAAGCCTACTTACCATTAGCAAAAATCTAATAGCAAATATAAATCGCAGACAATGGTTATCTCGTGATGCGGTGGGAGACAGAGGGAGAAGTGACTGGTGACCATAGATGCTTCAAATATATTATCATCTGCCCCTTAAATACAGTTCTTAAAATGGTTATAAACAATTGCAACTTTCAAAATGTAAACAACTACCTCATCCCCTCATCCAGTGAATTGCTGAGTATGTATAGCCATTGATACATGTGAAGGGAGGGCCATGTGCAGAAAATTCTTACTCCCATTCTCTTTGCGATTAGAAAAACTGGCTGCTTTAGGCAATCTACTGTGCTTGACTTTATAGCTTCTTCAACAAATGAAGTTGGCCATGCGAGTGGATTCCTGGTGCCCTCTGTCTTCTAGCCTGGATCCTATCCTTAGACTGGACCCTGGGATAAGAGGTTCCAGGAAATCAGACATCCTTTGCTTCTTATAATATGATACCTGATGGGTATTTCCAAGGACAGTGACCTAAAGGACAATTTTGGAGTTGAAAGAAAATATGTACCTCGACACACACTTATAAAATGTCTTCTCATATTTCTAACCAAGTGAAAATAGCTTAATGAAAACTCTACAATAAAGGGATGGTGAAACAGGGGATGGGAGATAAGAGCAGACTTACCACGATGAGCACTGAGTAATGTACAGAACTGTTGAATCATTATGCTGAACACCTGAAACTAATATAAAACTGTATGTTAATTTTACTTGACTTAAAAAAAAAGCCTAACTACATAAAAACCCGGTATTGTCTAATCTGTTCATGCACCATTATCAGCTGTGACAGACCCATCAGGGAGGGGGGAGGGAAGACGATGGCCACATGGGCCCAGGAATCAACTGCAGGTTGATTCAAAATGACTATTTCCGCTGCACAGCAAAGCAGGTTTGTGTATCGACAATAGCTTGTCTCTATTTAAAATTTTAATGGTTTGCGAATTACGAATTTTTTCATGAGTTTCGATTTTCTAAATAATTGCATTAAATATTATTTATCTTGATCACTGAATGTTGGGTGCCTCTCTCTTTTTGTGCTCCCAAGTGAGTGCCTCACTTAACTCCCCCAAATCAAGCCCTATCCAAGTCTCCCGGTTTAGTTGTTTGTTTTTCAGAACAGAAGGTCTCTAGTGGCAACTAAAAAGTCAAGTACATTTTACCCTGTCCTGACCTAAAACACATTTTGTCTAAGCCCAGTGGCTAAAGTCACCTTTATTGTCAGTGACTCAGGCTAAATTTGCAAAGGGCATATCAAAGCGTACAACTGGGTAGATATAAAATTCAAACAAATCAAATTCAATTAAAGCAGCCTTTATAGAGTGTCTTCTGTATATAAGACACAGGAGTGGACTAGAGGGAGGACGTGCAAGGTTACACTAGGACGGAGTAGACACTGTCACAGAGACCAGACCAGCCCAGACACCCATATGTTTACATTGTGAGGGGGGAATTTTCTATAAATATAGAAAAAAATCCTATATATTTATGGTCTCCGACTCTCTGCCTTCCCCCAAGCCTAGTCTTTCTTTAACAGCCCATTCAATCCAGAGATCATATATCATGTGTCTGACATAAAAAATAAAACCAGGCAAAATAAGAGTTCCCTTTGTGGGGCACCCAATCCTTCCCAGTAGTTCAGGTTGTAGGACTCATACTGATGATCATATAGCTTTTATTGAAGCAAGGGATACAAGTAAATCAGTACGGAATACAATAAAGTCTGGAATACAATAATGTGTTTTGATGAGGGAGAAACAGGTTGAAAGCCCAGCATGGGCACTTAACCCAAACTTGTGTGTGTCACAAAAAGCTTCCTATGGGAGATGATGTCCAAAACCTGAAAAATAGGTAGGAGTTGACCACTAGCACAATGCTGGCAGGGAAACTGAATGAAAAACTCAATAAAAAAGGGTAACCAATAAATGCCAAAACTAAGATGACAGCGTGATAGAATTATCTCACCAAGATATGAAAACAGCCATCGCACAACCATAGAAAGGCTTCAATGAGCAATTACTAACACATTAGAAACATTTTTAGAAAATAGAAAGTCTCAAGGCACCTGGCTGGCTGAGTTGGTAGAGCATGCAACTCTCAATCTCAGGGTCAAGAGTTCAAGTCCCATATGGGGCATGGTCTACGGAAGGATGGAAGGAGGGAAGGGAGGAAGAAAATAAAGTCTCAGCAAAGACTGGTAATATAAGCAAAGAAATAGAACATATGAAAAGGAATCAGGGGGCTCCTGGGTGCTTCGATTGGTTAGGCATTTGACTCTCAGTTTCGGCTCAGGTCATGATCTCATGATTATAAAATCAAGTCCCATGTCAGGCTCTGTGCTAAGCATGGAGCCTACTTGGGATTCTCTCTCTCTCCCTCTCACCCTGACCCTCGCCTGCTCTCTCTCTCTCAAAATAAAAAATAATAATAAAAATAATTTTAAAAAGAAAAGGAATCAGATGGAAATTGTGAATTGAAAATTTTAATAACCAAAAATATTTAAAATTCAATGAATGGATTCAACATCAGGATGGAGAAGGAAGATAAAAAAGTACTGAGCTTGAAGAAGAACCACAGAAATTACCTCATCTGCACAACTGAAGAGGTAAACTGGGGGAGAAGGAGGAAGCCTAGGGATTCGTGGCACCTAAAATATCCACCATTCGTGTCATTTGAGTCTCAAAAACAGAGGAGACAAAGGGTAGGGATGAAGAAACACTGGAAGAAATGATGACTGGAAAATGTTCAAGTTTGGCAAAAGGCCAAAACCTACAGTTGCAAACAACTGAGTTTACTCCAAAGAAATGCATACCAAGACATTATAGTCAAATTTCTGAAAACTAAAGGCTATATATATTAATCTATGTGTGTGTACATATATTAAAAGTAGTGAAAGAGAAATGGCACTTTACATATATGTCAAAACAACTCCAATTGTTGTTGATTTCTTGTGAAAAATCATGGAGGCCAGAAGGAAGTGGCATGGTATTTTCCCAGTGTTGAAGGAAAATAGTCAAGAGCGCAGAATCCTTCTCCCAACAAACGAATCCTTTGGAAACAAAAGCTTAATCAAGACATTCTTAGATGAAAGATAAGTAAGAAAATTTGCTCCTTGCATCTCTGCTTGAAAAGAGAAGGAAACTATTGAATCAGAAAGGAAATGATAAAAAATAAATCTTGAAATATGATCAAGAAAGAACACAGTAAGCAAAAATATGGGTAATGGACTGAACTACTTCTCTTGTAGAGTTTACTAAATTATGTCTGATGATGGAACCAAAAATTATACCTGTCTGATGAGGGCCAAAACTGTATAGAGAAAATATCCCAGATAATTAGATTAAAATGGAGGAGGATAAAGAGACTTAAGAGATCACATTTTTATGCTTCACTTAACCCGGTTAAATGACAAGACCAACAGGCTATTTAGTTACAGGGGGCTTTTCCTTGTTAAGTGGAAAGTGCTGCCCCCATGGTCTCCAATCACTTCTGACGCTGTCACCATAATGTTCACTCCACTGAATAGAGAGCTTCCCCGTCTCCATCTCTTCTTTATCTCACATAATTAACACATCATGACTGACTAGGGTCGAATTTTTCTCCACTGGTAGCGTTGTGTGTCTTTTCCTATTTAAGACGCTTGGATTATCCACCTGTCTCTCTTTTCCAAGAACGACAGGAGCACTCATCTTTGCCACTGACCTTTAGAAGGAAATCGAACTTGGGAGTTTATATTATTCTCTTTTGCTGAAAAACCACCTCCGGCTCAGGAGCTGCATAGCTCTGGATGCTGAAATTGTGGGTGATACAGGCCAAAGTGGTACTTGGCTTCCTCCTCCATCCCCCACGGAGAAAACAATTGGTTCCAAAAAAAAAACCACAAGAACGTTTTCTCTTTCCTGGATTCCCCAGGTTAATTTAACGATGCCCATCCCTCACGCCAGAATGCCAACTGTTTTTTTTTTTTTCCCAAGGAACTTCATTGCTTTAACTGTGAACGTAGTTTTAGGTCAATTACATTAGTAAGGTTAATAACTTCCAGGCTGGAAGGTTGGAGCTGCCAAATCTATACAAATCACAGCTCGAGAAAAGTTCAAAGCTCACACAGGGGGAAACACGCTGCCCACCAGCTTCTCCACACAAGGTTGCAACACAATAATAATAACGATGATTATGATGACGATAGTAATAATCCTTATATTTACACTGTTCCCTATAGTTTTTCACATACCTTGAAAGGCATTATCTCATGAAAACTGCACCACAACTCACCCATAATATTAGGTTTTACAGTCTGTTGACTGTAAAAACTTACAGTTTCTAAACTCACCTGATCTTAGTTCCTGAACTCATCTCAGATAAAGGGACTGATTTTAGTCTCCTGGCAAAAGGTGAGTCAAAGGCCTCAAAACCGTATTCACTGAATACACTTATTATACTATGATGCTGAGGCTGCCTGGGTGGCTCAGTTGGTTATGTGCCCAACTCTTGGTTTCAGTTCAAGTCACGATCTCACGGTTTGTGGGATCGAGCCCCACGCCGGGCTCTGCGCTGACAGAATGGATTCTTGCTCTCCCTCTCTCTATCACTCTCCCTCTCTACCCCTCCACATGCTTGTGCTCTCTCTCGAAATAAATGAGCTTAGAAAAAACCATGATGCTAATTAGAATTAGGTGTTATGCTTAAATTTCATCCCTTGCTTGCTCAATGTCAACTGCTTGTTTTGGTATTTTAATATTTTTACATTTACTTTCCACTTTTCTAGGCACAGCTGCCCTTCCTCCCATTTAAATATTCCCATACTCAGCTCCAGCCACGCTGTTATACCTTTGAGCTGTTCCTCCTGTTATTCACTGCCCTTGCCTAGAAACCTAAATATCAAATATATGTATATATCTATAATGTAATACATATTATACATTCTGAGATTGAGTGATTAACTGATTATAGGTGATATATTTGTCACCAACCTTAGAATTCTTCTCCTGCAGTTCCAAACTGCATGGAGCAAAGCAGATGATTGTTGTCAGCATAGTCACTCTTTTCATGAGTTTACTGCCCAAGCATGAAACAACAGTGGCCTGTTGGAATTACCACAGCGACACTTGAAGGTCAGTTATTTGGGAACTATTCAAGGTCACCTGTCTAGGCAGTCTCCGATCTTCAGTATTAAGTTTCTGCAAGTGTTGGCAGGTGCTGCTAACTTCATAGTCTATGCGCCAAAGATCTTCACAGTTTTCAAACTGAAACACACATACATACACACATACACAGAAACCCTGAAGCTGTTTGCCTTTTACATCAGAGTTTTCTAATTATGTTTTCCCTCTGATCTCCAGGCCCTCAGATGACCTCGCTGAGCTGTGTTTTTCTCTTTGACCATAGCTTCTTTGGGTCTGGATAGAACTCAGGGGAAAGCAAGTTTTCTATCAATAACCAGGTAGTAAACATGTGAGACTTTGAGGACTGCATAGCGTCCATCACTACTACCCACTCTCGAAGCATGGAAGCAGCCACAGACAATACGTAAAGAAGCGAGTGTGGCTGTGTTCTGATAAAACTTTATTTATGGGCAGTAAAATTTGAATTGCATATAATTTTCATGTCTCAGAAATAGTTTTTCTTTAATTTCAAGTTTGAATTGAATTCTAGTTAGTTACCATATATGGTAAAATTGGTTTCTGGAGTAGAATTTAGTGATTCATCGCTTAAGTATAACACTCAATGCTCATTGTAACAAGAGCTTTCCTTAATACCCATCACCCATTTAGCTTTGACTGACGTATTTTGGTTAGCAGAATATACTCTAGCTCTATCCATGTCATTGCAAATGGGAAGACTTCATTCTTTTTGATGGTTTAGTGATACACACACACACACACACACACGCACACGCACACACACGCACACACACCCATGTGTCAGTCAATGGCCATTTGGGCTCTTTCCATGGTTTGATTATTGTTGATAATGATATTTGCAAATTACACATCCGATAAAGGGTTAGTATCCACCTCTATGAAGAATTTATCAAATTCAACACTCAAAAAATTAAACAATCCAGTTAAGAAATGGGCAGAAGACATGAACAGACATTTTTCCAAAGAGGACATACTTATGGCCAACAGACACATGAAAAGAGGCTCAACCTTGCTCACCATTAGTGAAATAAAAATCATAAATTTCTTTTTTCAACCTTTTACAAATTGTAAGATCATTCATTTGAAAAAAAGTTCCCAGTTTTTCAAAACTTAGCAGCAGGACATCCTGGTTCACCAGTTTTATTTTGCTGATCGCTGCTCTAACCACACATTTGACTGTTTACATGCAGAAAACTTAATGAACTAGAAAAGTACAGCACCATGGACTGAATGTATGTGTCCTTCCCAAAATTCCTATGTCTGAACCTGCTCCCCGCTGTGACGGTATGGAGGCGGGGCCTTCAGGACACGATAAGATTCTGTGGGCACAGTCCTCATGAATGGGAGCAGCCCTTTTATTAAAAGGATACAAAGTAAGTCAAATGATAGGTTCGGAATGCACTCCCCTTTCCAGAAAGCAGTCTTAGAATTTTTCTCCTAGAAAGAGACCCACTTTCCTCGTCTCTTCACCAGTGCTGCCTGTCTGCCTTGGCTTGTCTTTGTCAGCCTCACAAACGTGTCAAATCCATGTCAAAAAAGGGCTTCCAGGGAGGAGAGGGGGGAAAATATCGAAAACTCTTACCCTTGAATAGTTTCTTTTTTTCTTTCTTGTCATATATGTAATAGTTACAATATATATCAAAACCAACCTTCAGCAAAGCACTGAATTGGATCTGGTAAACTAAGTTCACAGACCAATGGGGTTGGGGAGAAATGGGAGTCTCCTGTGATTTTGAGCAGAAAGGACACTACAAGCCTGGACACACAGGGGCCATCTTTCCAACCATGAAGGAAAAGTCCATAAGATACTGAAGCAAAGACTCAGGAAAATAAATCAGAAAGACGGAATCTGACACAGATTCTTGAGGACATTATCTGAGTAGCAAAATCCAGCTGTGCTGAAACCAGACTGATTTCTTAATTTTTGTTTACATGAACCAGTACAATTATTCTTGCATCTTGATTGACCTTGTTACAATTACCTTTTCTCCGTTGGCTGCCCGCCTTTTCTGCCCTTCATCGCTTTTACAACATTACTACAAACAAAAAAGAAAGGGAATTTTCTAGCACTGCACTCACTGTCCCATTGAAAAACAGACATCTTTTTAAATTTTTCTTAAAATGATACTCAATAAGTTTTATTTTGAAAGGTAAGCTAGGAAACCACAGAAAATGTAGTCATAGACAATATTCTTTTATCCAGAACTAAGTCTACGATCTCTGATGTTACCCGGGTATATGGGATGTTAATGGAAAGAAAACATAAATTATGATGATTTCAGCGAAGTGGCCTGTGGAATATCTTTGAGCGCTCACTAATTCACTTGGCTCTTGATCAAACAGTAGGCTTAAAATGAACTCCCATCACCACTTCGGCTGAGACCATTTGCGTGAGTACAAAATACATTCATAATGGTAAGATGAGCTCCAGGAGGTAACATTTAGTGACCTCTCCACATGCAAAATTGGAATTATCACAGACGATTGGCAGGACTCTATCTTCGTGTTTAATGTGGCTTCCCACAATGAATTATCTTAAGGAGAAGATGTAGCTTAGGCTTAATGGTTCTTATTAAAAAAAGAAAAAGTCCTTACAGCTTAAGTGAATCTTTCTGATTATCTATAAAACAATTTATTAGCCTAAAATATACTGACTAATGTAATTGTGGTTGTTTTGACAGGGCTTACTTAACACGGAAGTGGTTAGATCTGTGGGTTAGAGCATGTGGTCTGTGTTTGGGTTTTTGTTGTTATTTTTGTTTTCCTGGGCATAGATGCATATGCGGTGGGTGGTCCCTTTCAGTTTTCTTCCCAAGAAGATATATGTACATGCAAGTAAGACCAACATTAATATAGAGGAAACTTGTAATTTTTTTGCTCCGTTTCCCATTTTGGACCTCAGGTAAAGTGGGTTAGATTGACTACCTTCCTCATCCTATGCCACATAATTATCATTGGTCCTTTCAAATCCCTTGTATTAGTCTCTCTATATATTCATATGCCTTGCTCCTTCTTCACCTGTTCCAACAGGCAATTTTCCTAACGTGTCTAATGTACACATCGCATGAATAGAACACTTGCATAAATATTTTAAGTGCATGTATTTGTAATGTATGGCATGAAAAATTTCGAATGTACAGAGTATAGAGAATGGTATAATGAACCCCCGTGTACCTATCACCGCCTACAGCAATTATGAGATCAGGCTTTCTTGTATTATCTGTTCTCCCACCAAATTCATCTCACTACTAGCTTATTTTAAAGCAAATCCTGAACATAATTTTATCCATAAATACCTCAGTATGTATCTCTGAAAGACAAGGACTCTCATTAAAGACACAGCCATAATGCCATTATCACATCAAAAATTAATACCATAATATATCCCATCATTGTTGAAATTTTTCTGGTGGTGCTCTCTCTCTCTCTCTCTCTGGATATATATATGGAGATAGTTTTCTCTCAACTATATATATATATATATATATATATATATATATATAGTTGGTTTTTCATAATCAAAATCCAAACAAAGCCCACATAGTACATTTTGATATGTCCCTTAATTCTCCTGAATCGAGGACTTCTCCTCTTTTTTATTCCCCCTTGCAATTAATTTCTTGCTGAAACAGGATTGTTTGCCCAGTAGAATCCCCACATTCAGGATTCCGCAGTTTGCTTCTCCATCATGTCACTGACATTCAATTTCTTTTGGCAACAAAGATGTACAGATGCCATTGCATACTTCTACTGGGAAGCACCCAATTAATCGTGGCTCCTTTGAATTTATTAGTGACCACTGGTGTTCATTGCCTGTGGCCATTATTTTGTTAAGGACATGTAGAGTGTTAATATTATAATTTTAGTTACTTCTTCCTTTCCTTGATGGATGTGTCTACAGAAAGAAGCATTTCTTCATCAGTCAGTTGGGTTACTCTGGGATGCTGTTTCAACAGAAAAGGCAGGTTAGATGCCTCACGTTTCCCTTGGTGCACCTAATTTTAGAATAATAAGTAGGCTCCCTAATGCTCCTCTAAAGCAAATCAATGAATTATTAAGTATCAAGTATCATTATGATTTCGTGGAGTCCTAACATATGTAATATATTTCAATTTATCACATTTATTTTTCATATTGACACTCAAATTATTACACCCATGGCCTCTTAAGTTGATTTTCAAATATTTTCTTTTCAAGATTTTATTTTGTAATTAGATTTTTAAAAACTTTAGGCAGTTTTCTTGAGCTGCCTTAAATACTATGGTTCACATACTATATATATTTCACCCAAATAAGGTGTACAATGAAACAGGTTTAATATTACAGACTTGTGGATCCACCACTGCGATCTAATTTGGGGACATTTTTGTCATTTCAGAAATTAAGGCCCTGCCGATCAGCAGGCTATCCCTGCTCTTTCTACCCCACAGCCCTATGCATCTACTGATCTCCTTTCTGTCTCTAAAAACTTCCTTATTTTAGACCTTTCATAAACCAGGGAATCATACAATACGAAGTCTTTTGTGGCTTCCCTCACTTAATATTTTCAAAGTTCATCTCTTTAGCATGTATCAATCCATTCCTTTGTATTGCCAAACGACGTTCATTTATATGAATGTACCACATTTTATCCATCTACTCACCAGCTGATGGAGACTTGAGTTGTTTCTCCTTTTGGCTATTATGAGTTACGCTGCTATGAATCTTCGTGTAGATGTTTTCATACTAACACATGTTTTTACTTCTCTTGGGTATATACATACGAATGGAATTGTTGAACACTGCCAGACTGTTTTCCAATGTGACTGTACCGTTTTAGATCTCCACCCGCTGGGGGTGAGGGTTCCGATTTCTCAACACCTTCATCAACACTTGTGATTATCTCTCTTTGATTACAGCCATCCTCGTGGGTATGAAGTAGTATTTGTGACTTTGTGGTTTAGGAGATCTGATTTATTAGTTTAGGTATTTCAGCTAATGGATATTTACCGATTATCCTTCAGATACCAGATGTGGCCCTATGACCACACATTCTTTGCTGGAAACATGAGACCTCTCTATTATTCTTGCTACATAGTCAAACTTCTTGATATTTTTATGTTACCATAAAAGAGAAATAAAATCATCTTTGTTTTAAAATCTGAGTTTTGACTACTCTGCAATCTTGAAAAGGTTTCATTCTTCCATCTGTAGGTAGTTATTTAATAAGGTATTAACTATAGCAATTCTTATAATTTAAAAGATACTTATATCAGGTAGTAAAGATACAATATTAAAAAGTTCAATTAGGCCTGAGATTTTATAGACCATGAATTCAGGCATCAGGGGCCCCGCAAAGCTAATTAATTTGCTTAAGATAGTTAAACAAGAATATGGTCAAGTCAGGACCACTTTTAAAATGATTAAAGGTGCCTATGTGTCAGGTCAACGTGATTATATAACCAGTGTGTCCAGAATGCAATTGTTAGGATGAGGTCTTGGTCTTGACTTGCACTGCCATGTTTGGAAACAGGGAACAGGTGAGTAAGAAAGCAAGAAGCTGGTGGAAGGTCAACATCTAGGAACAATTGGTACTTGCACTGATGAATTTTTATTTAAAGGCATTCGTATTCTTGGTTAACATTTTTTAGCAATTACTTTGAGCTATGACCTATGCTATACATTTTGCACCTATCGCCTCCTGTCATTGTCACAACAACTATATATTAATGTAGGCACTAGCCCCATTTTATAGATTTGAAGAATATTGAGACAGAGGAATTAAGTAATTTTTGCAAAGTTACACAGCTAATACACAGAAGAACTAAAATTACACTGGGCTTTCTACACTACACTGGGCTTTCCTCGAGCTTGATCTTTCCTTCCAATGGTGCGCCCAGATGGTTTCTGGGGACCCCCCTCTCCCACTAGCAGTAGGGACAATAAGGTACCTAAGTGAAGCATCCCCAAATCACTGTATTTATATGAGAAAGAGTACCAGGCTTGGTAGCATGGAATGTAAAAAATAAAGTTGGCTCTTTGTCTAGAATTCTCTAGAAGGGTTTTCCTCCCTCAAGACTGGAATGTTTTCTATTTGTGCTAAGAACGTGACGGAAGGAATGGTCTTTAGGCCATTTTGTTTTAGGGTAAATGAAAGCTCAGAGGCAAAGTGAAGCCCAGTAGCCCCACAGGTGCTAACTCAAGTGTTTGTAACATAACTTGGTTCTGTCTTACTCCTTTCTGACCTTCCCAATGCAGACGTAAAGTCAACCCACACAAATGATTGAAATACAAACAAGTGTGATAACACATGGCCTTTTGTGCATTCTCAGTGTCCTCCCTAAAAGGAGGGATAATAACCACCTAGCTGCCAGAAGTCTTTGCAAGGTTAAATGATACCATGCAAGCAATGAACATATCCACCAGCCAGCCTCCCCGGATCCTAAAACAAATTCTCTGCATTCTATAAATGCCATTGTAGCCATTTATTCACACATTAACAAATATCCACCGAGTGCCTATAGCTGAACAGAGTTCATAAGGCTAGTGAATGAAACCAATACAGATAATTGGAAAACTTGCATTCTAGTTTCCCTTCCTCCTTTTCTGGGCCGAGAAGGTTGGACCAAAGATCATTCGTAGCCTGTGTCAAGTGAAAGAATGGACGATACTCTAAAACTATGGCTTGGGAGGCAGTGTAGAGACCCCACAAGGAGCTGGGAGACTGAGCAGGTTACCGAGCCCCTCTGCCTCACATTCCTCAACTGTGAAATGGGAGTTAAAAAGTGATTGGGCTGGGGGGTGGATTACCCGAAGTAACGCATCCAAAGTTCCGTTCTAAGGAAGAGTGAGGGGCACAAAAGCAATTTGCTCTATCAGTGTTACCTATGATAGCTATTTCCTGGGTTCCAGACCCAACTCTGCCATTTTCATGATGTGTGATCTTTAAACAAGTGACTTCTCTTTTTGGAGCTTCAGTACCTTTAGCCACATCATAAGCATATATATATATATTCACCAGAAAATTGTACTTACTAAGAAATTACTCTTTGCCAGAAATTCTTCTACGCTCCGGAGATTAAAAAAAAAAAAAGTGAGTTAGATATACAAGCGCCTGCCCTGAGAAGCTTACACCTTCATGGAAACAGAAAGAAATAATACCCAATAAGCACATAAGGAACAGAGTCCTGTCTCGTTATGGGACGTGCATGTGCACAGCAACAAACACAGCAGCGGTAAAGGAGGGAGGCGTTTCACCGGCAAGATCCCTCCCTAAACCCAAGGAATTTGTATTGAGCTAAATGATGAGATGACGCTAGTCACGCAAAATCTGGCCAAAGACCATTCCAGCCAGAGGGAAGAGCAGATGTTGGGGTGTCTGGGGTGCTCATTCAGTAAAGCATCCGACTTCGGCTCAGGTCATGTTCTCGTGGCTTGTGAGTTCGAACCCCACGTCTGTCTCTGTGCGGACAGCTCAGAGCCTGGAGCCTGCTTCAGATTCTGTCTTCATATCTCTCTGCCCCTCCCTTGCTCATGCATTGTCTCTCTCTCTCTCTCAAATATAAATAAACATTAAAATAAAAAAAAAAAAGAAGGAACAGCAGATGCAAAGCAAAAGCCAGGAGGTATTTGGAAGAGAAAGCCAGCATGGGAAGCAAGTTTAAATTTTCCTCGTTGTTCTGCCATTTTAAAAATTTTCACATCTTAACATGGACCATCGTTAACTCCCTCACAGTACTTTCTGAAGATAAAGTTAGGTAACGTAAGTAAAAACCTCCAACATGATCCTTTGGATACAGCAAGCACTCAATACATGTTCGTTCCCTTCCCTTATCTGGAGCCCGTGTGAACAACACATCATCAAACCCGGAAATGGCACCGGACACACATACAACTTACCCAGAACAGGCTGTGTGATGTGCTTTCTATTCCATGAGAACCACTTATTAACCTGCTGGACGGACGCTAAATGATGGAAATCTCTTTGTGATTTGTCTTTCTAATCCCGTCCTGATTTAAAGGTTTAATTCCCGACCCTGTCATCATCGAGTTTTTAAAGCTTCATGCTCAAACTGGCACAAAGTCAAGAAATGCCTCTAAAAAATGAATAGGTACCAGAGATAATAAAATTAGATGTCAGTGCATTAAACCTTTTTCTCTCCATGACTGGTCATCACAAAATATCATAAAATCTGTCATAATAAAGGGCAATACCTTATAAATGAGCTGATGGGGCATAAAGGGGTTTAGATGATTTATATGTTATCAGCCAATGAAATGAGCAAGCTGTTCCTTCGATGACACCCAACTTTTTATTGTTTTTGAATAGGTGAGTGTAAACAGATAGAAACAACAGGGGGTGACTAAATAAGGGTCGGTAAACTATATAAGCAATTATTTCAGATTGTCCTGTAACTTAGGAAAAATTAACACTTTACCTGTTGAGGTTCAAAAATCATCTCCTATCATTCTCCTCACTCTCCATACACTTCAACACCTCTTAAAAGGTTACCAAATTGAGCACTCCAAATTACAGTATCTATTTTTAAATGCCGAGTTATAGGTGATAAAATTCTGTTAATGCTTTGATTATGACTAAGACTGATCATTGCAATAGCAACTATTTACTGAGTGGTAACTGAGCCTAGAGTCTCATGAAAGACCTTCATGCCTGTTCTGCACTTCCAGTGAGGCAAAGTCGCACGTCTCCTTCTGACTGATGGCTGGGGGTTGGGTCACATCCAGATTGGGCAATGAAAACAGGCAATTCTTCAACTCCCTCCTCCTCTCCTCCACACGAGTCTTTTACCATTAGATCCTCCATTAGCCTGAGTCCCTGAGTTACCATATGGAGCAGAAACCCTACAAACTGTACTGGGCACGAGGCATGGACACAAAAGTCTTTGTGGTCTTAAGCCATTGAAGTGTGGAAGTTTAGTTTTTACTTAACCATAAACCAACCTTTCCTGACTAATATGACACTGCCATTCATTCAGTTCCTCTAAACAGCCTTGAGTAAAGTATCATGATAATCTCTTACCGACAGAGAAAGTGAGGCAAGGACAGTAATCTCCTTGGGATGAAACAACTACTGTACGCAGAAGCTCAGGAGGGGTAACAATACCCGAACTCAGCTCCTGGCAAAGCAGTAAGAGAACCAAGTACTTGATTCTAGATGGCCACGGTTCCAATTCTGTCTCCATTCTGAAGCAACCTTGGGTAGGTTTCTTAACCTTTCTATGCTTCACATTTTCTCAGACTGAAAATGAAGATATTAGCTGATGTCCAGCCAAGTTGGTTGTGAGGTTTAAGGAAGCTGAAATATATTAAGTGCTTAGAACCGGGCCTGGCACATGAAGTTCATTTATTACTACCCCTGTTAAGCATGTTTATCAAAGAACCGGGGAAAAAAAATCGATTGATAAAGAAGAACATTCTTGGGTACTAGGAGCCCAGATCTCCTTCATTTCACAGATCAGGAAACTGAGGCCAAAGAGGTTTATCAACCTGTCCATGATCACAAAATAGAAGAAAGCCCAAATCTCCTTTTTTTACACGCCAATCCACTTCATTTTGCGGATTCCAGTTCTAATGAGGTCAAAGCAGGGGACAAAGACGGAGAAGACATGTCATTGTCACTTTCAAAGCAGTCTGCAGATGCTTGGTTTCTTCCTCCTTCCAAAAGTGCTGGTGAAAGCCTCTCTCATCATTTTAAGTAACGCAGTTCTTATGAAATCTAGCAGGTTAGTTGAAAACTCCATTTAATCTAATAAAAGAACTAATCGCTGCTGGCTCGATGACAGTCCTCTCTCCTCTGTGCCTCCAGTGTGGCATCTCTGACATCTGGTGATTTTGTCCTGTGTGTTACGATGGTGTTCAGGCAGTGGTGGCTTAACATCCCGAAGAATTCCGTCTTCTTTTTGTTTTAATTTTTAAATTTTACTTATTTATTTTGAGACATAGAGCATGAGTGTGGTAGGGGCAGAGAGAGAGGGAGAGAGAGAGAATCCTAAGAAGGCTCTGACTACCAGCGCACAACCCAACAGCAGGCTTAAACCCACGGACCTTGAGATCATGACCTGAGTCAAAATCAAGAGGTGGACGCTTAGTTGACTGAGCCCCCCAGTCCTCCCTGTTCAGTCTTCTTAATAAAAAGAAAATAAAATTAAAGTTAGGGATGATGGAAGGGAGAAAGGGAGGTAAAAAGGATAGGAAAATAAACCAAGGCTGGGAAAAAAAGAGAGAATGCAAATATCTATTGCTTGTCTAGGGTGACAATGTGTCTTCTCATCTGACGCCGGAGACAAGACACATCTCTAACTGCAGCAGTTGGATTGCTGGCGAGGGCGCCGGAACACTTCAAAAATACATTAAACCTTCACTGCACCTGTGGTTACACAAGTGATATAAATTAGACAGAAATTTCTGTTGCAAACACTGCGATACTTGGGAATCGCCGGCTTTTATTTTTTTCCTTTCCTGGGATTAGCTGCTCAACAGACTGCAAGGATTTACTTAGTAATATGGCGTTTTACCTGTTTTTTTTTTCCCTTTTTTTCAAAATTAGTCTACCACCTGTCTTGACAATTGGATATCCTGTTTCTCCGTGTCTGGGTGCCTCCCCTAAAACCTTCCCCACACACTTGCTGTTTAGATTCCTGAAAACAAAGAGACGGCTATTTGATCCCCAAATGATGGAAAGTTTGAGCCGAACCCCATCCAGTCTCTGTTTTCCTTCCTCCAGCTGCTCCCCCAGATGGCACACGCCACTAGTGAAGTTGACATTTGGGGGGAGGAAACTTTATTCCAAAATTATGCTAACATCTGCACTGGGAGATCTGGTATGCACGAAGGCCTGTTGTGGGAAGATATTTGAAAAGTGGTGGAAAAGTTCAAGACAAATTCACACAAGACGTGAGGCTCATCAAATCGTCAAAATGGCAGTTAATCATAGGTGTGACTTAACTTTTGACTTTTCTCCGAGGGTCCTGCGATAGTGTCAATACAAAGAATTTCCAGATTCAGATGCGTCAGTCCAACAACACAGATGGTTCACGGATTCCCCGACTAGTTTCTGCAGATACAAAAGGATGACAGGGCTGGTCTGGTCCTACGAGGCTTTCATGCAAGAGCAGGAGAGACAGACCGATCAGGAAACTGTCAAGAGAGTTCAGAACGTAGGGGCACGTGGGTAGCTCAGTCTGGTGAAAGACCCACTCTTGATTTTGGCTCAGGTCCTGATACCAGGGTAGTGAGATCAAGGCCACTATCCTCCATAGTGCAGAGCCCGCTTGGGATTTTTTTCTCTCTTGTCTTCCGCCCTTCCCCTGCTCACATGCTCATGCGTGTGCGTGCGCTCTCGCGCTCGCTCTCTCTCTCTCTCTCTCTCTTTCTCCAATTAAAAAAAAAAGAGTTTGGGACACCTGCGTGGCTCAGTCAGATAAGCGTCTGACTCTTGGTTTCAGCTCAGGTCATGATCTCCTGTGAGTTCAAGCCCCTGTTGGGTTCGGTACTGGCAGCGCAGAACCTGCTTGGGCCTCTCTCTCTCCCTCTCTCTGCCCTTCCCCACACAGGCTAACTCTGTCTCTCTCAAAATAAATAAATGAACTTTAAAAATGTTTTAAAAAAGAGTTCGAAGTGTAGTAAATATGAAGGTGGAATTAAATAGGGCAAAGTAAGAAAGCCTGATGAGGGTTGTTGGGGAAGGGCCAGAGAGAGCCTCTGCAGGAATGTTTATATGAAACTAATGAACAGTATCGGCCCCAGAGATAGGCAAGGAGGGTAAAATGATTAGGAACCAGTTGGCTGTAGCTGTTAAACTACTATACTTATCATACCATACCTATTATACTTATTTTACTTACAAAGGGCTCCTCGTCTCTGATAATTTAGCAGGAAGTAACAAACAAACTCAAGTTAGAATTTAAATGCTGGTTGTTTATAGAACTGCAGTTTGTGTGCTAGAGATTATAGTCTGGATAATTTGTTCATTCATTTATTCATTCAACAAACATTTCTGAGTTTGTACTCTGTACCAAATCCTGTATCAATTTTTCTTGTAGTAGTGTTTTAACACTTAGGGATGTTTTAAAATGAAGAATCTGGGGGCATCTGGGTGGCTTAGTTGATTGTGCATCTGACTTCAGCTCAGGTCGTGATCTCATGGTTCGTGAGTTCGAGCCCTGCGTTGGGCTCTGTGCTGACAGCTCAGAGCCTGGAACCTGCTTCAGATTCTGCATCTCCTTCTCTGCCCTTCTCTCTCTCTCTCTCTCTCTCTCTCTCTCTCTCTCTCTTTCTCTCTATCTCTCTCTCAAAAATAAATAAACATTAATTTTTTTTAAATGAAGAATCTGGACTTGCAGAAGACTAAGGTGCCCAAGCCTCATTTGGTGGAACTCGGTGGATGGGATCTTTGAAAAAGACCCCAGTCTGGGCGGCTCTGTCTTACAACGATGTCCGGGAGATCTTGCACATAACACGTGCTCTCTGTTCGTTTGAGAAGAAGAAAAAATCTGCGAATAGCTGTTCACATCTTGTGACCAGATTATTCAAAAGGACAGAGTGGGTCCCCAGGCAAAGTCAGTCAATGCTCAAAATAAAAATGTAAGCCATTTATAAATTAAAAAAAACCTTGAAAGTACAGAGTAGAGACTGCACATCTGAACTAAAGATTCAGCTCTCCCTTTGGGCACAATCCTATCTCAACCACCAAGTCACCTGTGGTGTGGGAAGTTTGCTCCTGAAACTCACGTCCTCAGCTTTAAAAACAGGATGATAATGTTACCTAAGCGCTCGGACTGTGCGGCTCAAACAAGATGACTCATCCTAACATCTGGCGGCAGCTGTAGGTACTCAATAAATGTTTGGTTTTCCTATTCCAATTTTCTGGCATTCTCTCCTGTTGGGTTCATTGACAGAGTGTGTAAAATGGGGCTACCAGGAAAAACATAAATGTTGCAGGTTATATGAGGAGATCAGGCTCTGAAAGTTAGACTATAAAGGAGAACTACTGACTGATAAGAATAGTAACTCTTAAATTCTCTCAGGAAATCGCTAAATGATATAATCACCTGCATGAACATATAACTCCTTTATATAGGAATCCCAGATCATGGGATTCAGAATTTAGCCAAGTCAGCACAGCAAGTTCAGTCCTTTTCATTTGTCACAGTGGCTCAAAGCTCTACCCAAACTGGATAAAGACAACTTAATGGTAGTATTATTTTTAAATCAACTTTAAGGTAGTATTCAAGAATTGATCGGGATCCCAGGACGTTTTCTATTGTCATCTTATTTCTCTGATTATTTTTAAGCTTAAATTATCTACATTTCATAGGACGTAAATAGATTTCAGAAAAACAAAGAAACAGTGGTCAGAGGGCCTATCAGAAACCAAGTCATATCAGAAACCCAAAATATATGAATAAACTTCTTCATCTCTCCATGTGACCATCTGGGAAGGAGATCTGCCCAGCTCCACCCCAAATCCTGGCATCTCTTCACCCATGGTGCCAACAGACTTGGGGGCGCCCTCAGGTGAGCACCATCTTTCCGTGTCCCGCCTGCATCGGACAAGACCACCTCCATTTTAAAGTTGACATCTTTCAAATCTGTCCTTTATTAACCAGACAAAGGTGGTTTCTAAAGAAAGTCACGTGGCTAAGCCCAATAGTAACTGAGAAGGAGAGAGCACCCCTGCCCTGCTTCCTGAGTGGTTCTGATTAGAAGACACCTTACAAACTGCCTCATACCAATCAAGGTGCTGTCACTTCACAAGGACCTTGGCCAGGCATAGCAATGCCCTAAGGTATAAATCTCCCAAGTTGATTTTGACTCTCATACAGGGAAAATACTGAATGGCAGAGAAGGGTGACCCCAGCAAGGAGGTTGAAGTAGAATGTCAATCAAGTTGTCAAAATGGAGAATAAAACATTAGTCTGTGGGTCCTGCAGCCAGTAGGGGACCGAGTAAGTCAAGAGATCCATAGGATGCCATTGGGAGCATGGTCCAAATGTTCAGGAAGTCACTTGCGTAAGACTTCTGAGAGTCTAGAATACACCATAGTCAGAGGCCATCCAGTATTCCAAAATTGTAAGTACTCACAAATGACAGATGTCTATGACCTTAAACTGCCTATCACCACAATGCCTGTACCAACAAAGCCTGTAATCATAAGCATAATAACGTGTTTCCCGTTCGATGCCATATTGCCTGCACATGTGCCTACCCAGATAGTAAGAGCCCCTCGTGTTCACCAGGTGAGGTTCACCAAGATTTGATCCTGTTGACATTTTCAGCCATGGCTCTTTCCTGGTCATGTCCACAGATGAGTGGTTATAAATCAGAAGTCATGATATTTTTCACCTTAGTATTAGAGAATGCCTCACTGCCCCTTCTACACCCAACAAATATGCCTTTGCCCCCTCAATTTTAGGCACCCTTTAGGGTTCATGTCTTCTAGGAAAGATAACCTCACCTCCTTTGGGAAGGGGGAGATGGTCTACCTCTCTGTGTTCTCATAATACTATAAACATATTTCTATCACCTCCCTTCTAGGTTCTTTTCTTTTTTTTTTTTTTTAATGTTTTTATTTTTGAGAGAGAGAGAGACAGCATGAGCAGAGGAGGTTCAGAGAGAGAGAGAGAGAGAGACAGGATCCAAAGACAGGCTCTGAGCTAGTTGTCAGTACAGAGCCTGACGTGGGGCTCAAACTGTGGAAAACACAGGAGGAGGTGAGACTCACCTACCAAACCCATTGAAAAGGAAGAATTGCAAGCCATATGTAAAACCACTTTCAAATATAGAACATCTTCCTACAGAAAAGACTGTCCACAGAGACAGTGGCTGGATTGAGTGGCATAGACCAGGGATTAAAAAGCAGTTGTGCTGGGAACAGAAGTCCACTTGACCCACAGGCCCAGGTCCTTCTTGATGAGAGGTGGCCCTGAACAATGACCACATGGAGAGGTGGAGTCTAGCCCCTGATGGCCACGGCCCACTTATGAGGGCTCCCTGGGCTGCTTCTCACTGACCACCCCATAAATTGGCCGCTAAAATATGGAAGGAATGAAGTGTAGAGGGCAAACCTCATACTCACTGTTGATAAATTGCTATTAATAATAAATTACCGAGACACCTGGCTGGCTCAGTTCATGGAACATGTGACTCTTGATTTTGGGGTTGTGAGTTCGAACCCCACATTGGGGGTAGAGTTTACTTAAAAAACTAATAATAGACTACTTTTAAAATCCTTACAGTGTGTCCAGCAATTCACATCCATTGATTCACACTTAATGATTACAACCATGAGGTAGGGTGTATTATCTGCTTTGGTCTGGGTAGGTAGCAATTAAAACCAATTCTAGCTAAGGTCAGCCTGAAAGAGAACTTCCTGAAATATTACTTACTACCTCACAGAACAGAGGGTAAAGTTGGGTGACCAGTATTTGGAAGGCTAACTCATTGGTCAAGGATTCATTGATAATGTCTGCATTCTTCCTGCCCCTGAAATGCCTCTGTTCAATCTGCTTTGCTAGTCTCTTGTTTCTGTACTCACACCTCAAGTTCCCTGGAGGGTGACTCTTTATGGCTTAACCTAGATCCCATTTCTAATCCCATAAGCAAGCTATCGCCTTCCCAGACCTCTTCTAACAGCCAGGAGTGGTTACCCCTGAGGCAGGAAACAATTACCCCAACCAGAGGGAGGAAATGAAAGGGAAGAGAAATAAGAGAAGATTGCCCACAATCCCAAAATAAGACAAGTCTCAGGTAAAGAAACAAGCAAAAGCATTATTTCATCTGGTCAACATCACACAGGTTGTAGATGGTGGCATAGGAATTATACTACCTTCTATTTGATTTTTATTTTTTAAAAACATTTAATGCTTATTTATTTATTTTGAGAGAGAGAGAGAGAGAGAGAGAGAGAGAGAGTATGAGTGGAAGAGGGACTCAAAGAGAGACACACACACACACACAGAATCCGAAGCAGGCTCCAGGCTCTGAGCCATCAGCACAGAGCCCTACATGGGGCTCGAATCCACAAATCATGAGTTCATAACCTGAGTCAAAGTCAAGTGCTCAACTGACTGAGCTCCCCTCTATTTGATTTTTAATCCCCAAATATATAGCCTTTCCTATATTTCTGGCAACATCCACATCATAGCTTTGTAGCAGTTTGCATTTTGCAAATTTCCAGTGACGGTTCCATAGACATGTCTGTTTTATCCCATATACTCTTCCTGCAATGCGACTGTCTCTCTTTTAACCAAGAGTCAAGGTGTATGGTCCCTTCCCTGGACATTGCTCTAAGGTTTGTTGTTACTCTGACCAATAGAATGTGGTAGAAATGATGCTCTGTGACTTCTGAGCTAGGGAATCTTGTGGAGACAGTGTCCCTGTGTCCCCTCTCTCTGACTCTAACTCTGTCACTCCCTCCTCTTACCTGGCCTCTTTCTTCTTCCTTTATCTCTCTGTCTCTCTCTGTCTCTGTCTTCCTCCTTCTCTCTTCCTCTGTGTGCCTGCCCGCACACCCCAGCCACAGCAATATCATAAGGAATCCAGAATACACGGAGAGATCACGCGTGAACATGTCAGCTGGGTGGAGCGTAGACTGCCTGATGCATGACGGAGCCTTGCACCCATCACAAGATTCTTCAGCAGAGCTAAGATTTTCATAGTTGTAAGCCACGGAGTTTTGAGGCAGTGTGTACCTCAGCCAGAGGAACCAGAACAGATTTGGTAGCTCAGGTGGGGGTCTGCCACACCAAATGGAAACACACAGCGATGACTTCAAGATGGGGCTGTAAGAGGAAGTGTCGTGAAGAGGTTGCTAGCAGGAGCCAGGCCACGCTTGCCGTGAGGACTTCAGAGAAAGTGAGGCATTCGACTAACATGAAGAAAATATTACTGGAAGTTAGAGTAAAGGGACCCTCGTTAGTGGCAGGACGTGTGGCCTCGCCTAAAGTAATACAGAAAATGGAAAATGCACCTGAGGCGCTGGGCAGTCCAGGTAAGGAGACTTTCTAGGCAGGCTGCTGCAAGGCCCCCCTGGCTTCTGCCCACTGCCTGTAGTAGCACGTAAGCTAAGTTCAAGAATAAAACATAAAGAAACCAGGAGTTTTTGAGTTCACAAATAACAAAATTATTTCTCATGTCCAGCCTCCTTCGATGGCAAACAATGCTAAAGTGAAGAATGGCTTCTGGGCAAAGGTAAAATCCAAGACACTGGCAAAAACCAAGGTCTAAAGATGAAACTAAGAATGTAATTACAAAATCCTTTCTTAAGGCCTCAGATGAGGGTCTTGAAAGCAGGCTTCAGAGATTCTCTGTACGAAAGCAATGAGACTTCCAAGGATCAGACGGTGTGCTCCCTGGCCATCTTTCGGGAAGTTCAAGGTAGAGAAAGGCTGATCTTCATCGTCAGAGCTGGCTTTTTATGAACAAAGTACACCTAATGCAATTCACAGAAAATTCAGGGGTTTTTAATAAGAGCTGATTTGTAAAAACATGACCAAGGAGGACAAAAAATGACAGAGAGACAGCACAGAATAAAATGATGATTGCAAGCTACCAAACTACCACAGGGAGAAAGCGTCTCAGAAAACTATCAATCTGCAGGTGCCACGGACTTCTTACAGAAATGAAAGCTCACTGAGTGAGCCATCCAGAGCCCACAAGGAGGACCCAGGAGCCATGGAAAATTGTCTCCAGGCCATAGGATGGTATGTTAATCGTAGAACTTCCAAAATTGTCTGGCTGGATTTCAGAATTACTATGGACCAGTCCTCTGTTCCTTTCATGGCCCTGTCCCATTTTGGAATGAGGGGTATCTATAGTGGTTACCCTGTGCGTGCATCCTGGGCACACAGGAGGGGTGGCAAGTCCCCTGCAGCTCACAGGGATAGAGAACAAGAGAACTGTGCTCAAATAATGGTGAGGAATCACACGTGAAGAGCCAAGGCCACATCTGAACCTGACTGAGATAACAGCATCTTAGACTTTGAGCTTCGAGTCCGAGGCCCAGAGGGGAGGGACTTGAGGGTCCTGAGGGAGAGCGGCAGTGTGCTTCCGCATGCGTAAGGGATGTGAGGTGCTGGGACCAGAAGGCAGAATGTGGCAGGTTGTACTTTCCGGAGAAGGTTGTGTTGCATTCCACTTGTTCATCCTGCACTGTGACTGGTGGCTCTCCCACTGAGGGCTGCCATCGATTCTTCCTGTCCTTGAATCAGGGTCTTGTGATTGCTCTGACCAAGTCTACGATGGGTGTGATAGGAACTGACCCCTCCCTCCCTCTCACCCTACCTTTCGCTCCCTCCCTCTTTCTCCCCTGCTCTCTCTCTTTCTTTTTCTCTCTCCCTCCCTACCCCTTCCCTCCTCTCCCCAACACCCTCCTTTAGAACCCAGGCACTGTGTTATGTGGAAGCCCTGTGCCTAGATACTGACAATCCCAGTTAAAGTTTCAGCCAGGAGCCAGCCTCAAAATCGGATGTGTAAATGAACCTGGCTTTAGATATTCCAACCCCAGCCTTTGATTCAGCCAACCCGCTGCTGAGCGGAGCAGAGACACCCTCCCGGCACTGAGTCCCCCTGAAATTATAGACCCATGAGCAAAATGAATCTTGTCATTTATTATGTAGCCATAGTAACATAGCAATTCTGCTCATACTAGCATTTCCTCTCTTTACTCAGAGTGAATATTCATCAAAACACAGAGAGGAGTTATGCCTTAAAGGGCTCTCAAGACCTAAAATGATGTCTTATGAAAGCCCTGAAATTACTTGATTTCGGGCTCCGAGTTACCTGTGATCTTAGGTAGACTTAAATGTTCTTTCCTTACCCAAAAGCTTTTATGTATTGCTATTAAAGCACCAATCACCTTGTATCTTACTTGGTATTCGCATTTCTGTTGGTTCCTACTTGAATGCACTCTTCAAGAATAAACGGTTGATTTTCAGTTCTACGCCCACCATCAAGCCTAAGTCCTGGCATGTATTAAGGACACAAATTTCTGAGTTTCTTACAGAATACTGGTAGCCTGAAGCTGGCATCTCTTAACCAGAGCAGAGGATCTGAAGAGCAAAGTGCTGAAAAGAGGGTGCGAAAAGTTCAGACAGATGTGGGTCCAATCCCAGGGCTGCCTCTGGGCAGCTGTGTGGCCTCAAGGAATTAACTTAAGTCCTGGTAAGCCTCAGTTTACTCATCTGTTCAACGCATTTAATAATAATGCCCATATCTCAGAAATGAGCAGGAAAATGATTGACAGAAAATATCTACAGTGCTATATAAACTGAGTCCTATCAAAGAAAGAAAACATAAGTTATGCATTAATATTCACATGTAAACAATGCTTCATGAGTCCCACAGATCCCATAGCTTCTTAAAATTTTTTAAGATTATTTATTTATTTATTTTTGAGAGAGACAGAGCACAAGTAAGGGAGGGGCAGAGAGAGAGGGAGACACAGAATATGAGGCCGGCTCCAGGTTCTGAGCTGTCAGCACAGCCTGATGTGGGGCTCGAACCCATGAACTGTGAGACTGTGACCTGAGCTGGTCAGACGCTTAACTGACTGAGCCACTCAGGTGGCCCTTGCATGAGTTTAATAATTATTTAATAGTTATTGAGAAAATCCAATGTCCTGGTATACGTAAGTCTGCATAGCACAATGTATCTGTTCTCAACATCATCATCGTTATATGCGGCAGATAATGATACTTTCCTACCCAGTCCTCATTCTTGCCTTCATTCTCAGTAACAGAATCCTGATTTTTACTTGTGGAAACAATGTGCCCAGATAAAAATGACATTTTCGGCCTGTCTGTTTTTTTTTTTTAATGTTTTTTATTTATTTTTGAGAGGCAGAGAGAGACAGTGTGAGCAGGGGAGGGTCAGAGAGAGAGGCAGACACAGACTCAGAAGCAGGCTCCAGGCTCTGAGCAGTCAGCACAGAGCCCGATGTGGGGTTCGAACCCATAAACTGTGAGATCATGACCTGAGCCGAAGCCAGATGCTCAACTGACCTGACGGAGCCACCCAGGCGCCCCCCTGATTGTTAATAGTGACTCAGTTCGCACCACTGCAGATGCCTTCTGAGGGGATTTTGGAGGAGGAAGATCATCTCATATTTTGTTTGGGAAAGTCAGGGACTCAGCCCCAAGTGCATGCTCTCAGTCTCATGAAGCTAAAGGCAGCCACGAAACACCCTTGTGTCAATGAGAACACATCACATTTCTCCTGGGCGTTTGAAATAAACGTGGCCTTCCTAAGATGGGCACCGTGTTTTATTTCCTATTATTTCAAGCTGATCTCTGCTCAAAATGTGTCAAAGCTTGGGTTACTCAGGCAGCAGACCCCGCGAAGAGAGCAGTGGGAGAACTATTATTAGGAGCTCTCACAATATCAAAACTCGTAAAAGGGAAGGAAGGAGAAGTGGGTGGAGGAGGACAGGAAGCATCAAGGTCATGTCGACAGAAGACTCCGGTGAAACGACAAGGAGCAGCGAAGCCAAGATGACCTTTCGGGATCATTCCACGTTGCACAGAAGCTCCGTCCCTGTGTCGGGCAGTAGCTGGATGACCCACCAGCCCGTCTCAGGCGTGACCCTGAGCGGAGGCCGGTCCTGAAGGAGGCCGCCCGCTGACAGCTGCCTGTCTGCCACACTCCCGGCCTCTGCTCCCGGCCTCCACTCCCGCAGGGCGAGCTAAGCAGGGCTTCATACCACCCACGACAGTGGAAATATGAGGCTGGAGGGTTAGCAGCCGTTTTGAGAGGATGAGGCAGGGGAAAGAGAATGAAAGCCATACGCAAAACAGAAAGACTGAAGGGTCTTAGGCCCTTGAAAATATCGTGGGGTCATTTCACCAGCTTTAGATGCACTTTCTCTAGACCTCTTATTATATCTTAAAAATCGATTCCTATTTGCTTAAACTACTATTTACATAACTCTGATATGTTCGTGTTCTCATTTGCCAAAAATACATGTGTAATAACCAAAATAAAATTATGAATGTATTTTCCATTATCCTAATTTATTTTCCAAGATCCATCCTATATCTTCCCCCTTGCAGGTAAGAGTTTATTTCTTTTTTAAAATTAAATAAAACTTTTTAAATGTTTATTTATTTTTAGAGAGAAAGAGACACAGAGCTCTCTGTGAGCAGGGGAGGGGCAGAGAGGGAGACACAGACCAAAGCAGGTTCCAGGCTCCGAACTATTAGCACAGAACTCAACACAGGGCTCGAACTCACAAACTGTGAGATCATGATCTGAGCCGAAGTTGGACGCTTAACTGACTGAGCCACCCACGTGTCCTTCTTTTTAATTTTTTAAAAAAGTTTATTTATTTATTTTAAGAGAGAGAAGAAGCACGAGTGGGGGTGGGGCAGAAAGCAAGAAAGAGAGCGACTCCCAAGCAGGCTCCGCTGTCAGCGCCAAGCCCGACATGGGGCTTGAACCCATAAACCGTGAGATCATGATCTGAGCCAAAATCAAGAGGCTGATGCTCAACCAACTGAACCACCCAGGGGCCCCTCTTTTATTTATTTATTTATTTGTTTTACTCCTCCAGGAAGCCCACCACACTCACAGTCAGCGATCTCCTCCCGGTGCCACCGCTGAGCCGCACTCACCATATGCTTTATTCATTAAAAAGTGTATGCTTCCTCTGGCACTTGTGTTCTGGACTCAGGAATGTGCCACCTGATTGTGTCATGCGTGGCGAGAGGTCTTCCCCCATTCTCCCAATGTAGCCATTTGAGGATGGCTTTCACACCACCCATGGCCTTGGTGTCCTCCTCAGCATAAATGCATAGTGATACCGGGCATATAAAAGTGACTGATCAGTACTTGTTTAAATGACCTGAGCTCTAAAAGCACAACGTTACATATACGTGAGTGCTCCATGAATATGATAAGCTAATAAGGGAGTGTGTCTCTTAAAATAAAAAGAATAAAAGGCCTATAAAATAAGACTGCTTAATTTTTTTTTTTTGCGGTGAACTTTCATGAAAATGAAGAGCCGCTGTATTTACGCACACTGCCCTCCTCTCCCAAAGCATGCAGAACTCAGTCTGAATACTGAGCTTTGTTTTAAATGCCCTTTGAGAACAAAAGGGAAGCAAAAGCAATGACCTGAGATGCTCTGCAAAGAGATCTCATCTAGAGGAAATAAGGCACAGACCTGGCGGAGGGTGGGAAAGACCTCCTCCCGCTGCATATGGATGGGGGGCACCTGCTCCGGGAGGTCCAAGGACAAAGTGCTTCAAGGACCTTCAGATGGTGTCCTGGGCCTGCCTTTTCTCTGCTGCTCTTTTCGGGGCACACCCGAGAGTCGCTATATGACTCACAGCACCTACGGGGTCTGAAGTGGAGGGCACACACGTCAGGGTGGGGATAGTCCGATGCCAGGTGGCATATAAGCTTTTCCTGATGACATTATCAGCGGCAGCAAAACAATAGTTTTGCCACATGCCAGTTTCTGTAGAAAACGGGTGTGAATCACCCCTTCCACACTGAGGATTCACGAGGGAGGTGGTGTGATCTCAGAAAAACAAGGGAGTTTGGAAAGAAGAAAGCAGAAAGGGAGAAAAAGCAAATGCAAACTGGCAAGTGTGTTTCAAGAGCAAAGCGCATCAGATGCAGAAATCAAGCAAAATGGATCAGATGAAGAAATTAAAGAGCATTGAGGCTTTTAAAAGTGTCATAGTTTTAAATTTTTAATCTTCCCGCTCTTCACATGGAATATTTAGTAAGTAGTGCCTAGCTTAGGGCTCAGGAAGCCTTTCCTGAGAAATCGGTGTGGTACAGTAGAAGGAGTTAGGATAACTCCGGGAGGAAACAAATCAACGAAGGAAATGTTACTTTTCTGGATTCTGCCACTTGATACCAACACCCTGAAAACTCTTTTTGCCAAAAAAAAATTAAGAAATTACAGAGTTTTGTATATGTATGTGAAAAGCCTGATGCCATTCGGCATAATATATGTGAAGTGTGGAAAGAAAATAACCACCTAGATATTCTACATGCAAAACAGCCCTCAAAAAGAAAGATACATATTGCTACTTCCACCAATTGTTCATTGGCTAATTCAGACCAGCTTGCCTACTGGGGGCGGGGTGGTAACGTCCACAACAAAGGGCTTGTACCCAGAATATAAACTCTAAAAGTAAGAAGCCAAACTATCCACTTAGAAAATGGGCGTAAGACCGGAACAGACACTTCATCAAAGAGAATGTGTGAATGGCAAGTATGCCCAGGAAAGTTTCTTTTCAACATCACTAGCCATCAGGGAAATTCAAATTACAGCCACCAGGAGATGCTGTCACATACCTGCAAGAGCTTACAAATAAAAATAAAAGCAATATTAAGTTTTGCTGAGAATGTGGAGAATTACAATTTACCTGTTTTCAAATTCACATTCAACGGCATACTATTTCCAGTCCAACGTCTGTTTCCTTTTTTTTTTTTTATCTCCATTCTTCTGTTAAGCCATTCCTTTTTCTAAAATTTCAGATATTGCGTTTTTCAGGTTTAGAATTTCCATATGGTTGTTTTTTATGGCTCTGTTTCTCTGCTAATATTTCTTATCTATTCATTCATCAGCCGACTCGTTGACTTGCTATTAAACGAAGCTATAATAGGTTTCATTACCCTTTTCTGAAACACCACATCTGGGTCAGCTTCAGGTTAATTTTAGCTGAATGTCTTCACTTTTATTTCCTTGGTACAGGGTATGGCAAGCAATTTTGAATTACAACCCACACACGGTGAGACTCTGGACTTCGCTGTTTTCTTGAAAGGCTGTTGATGTTTTGTGTTAAAGGGCGTTTGCCTAGGTAGGATGCACACTGCAAATTCTGTCCCTGAGGATGAAGCTAAATGTCACTCCAATTCATTCATCTTTCCCTACTCTTCTTGTGCATGTGTGCTCCAAGGATCCACTAGAGATGAGGGAGGAATTCACGACAGAGCTGGAGGTCTGTCCTCTCCACCCCCTTCCTTTCTGAGACTCCGTCCTCACCTTCCATTGCCTTACTCTGCTCTGCCTTCAATTGATAAGCTCACCATATGACCATAGTGGGATATTCCCTATACAAAACATACTATTAAAAAAAACCAAATCTGCAATTGTTTTCAATTGTTATATAATTGGGGGGGGGGCGGATGACAGCACTATTTTTTTTCCATTTCATGACTTAGGTTGTAATTACAGGAATGTTTGCCTTTCAGTGATTCAGTAAACCGTATACTGTTCTCTCATCTACTATTGGTTGGTGTGATATTGTTTACAATAATAAATATGTGATGCTCAAAGCTGAGCAAGTGTATCCACTGTTTGGTGTCAGGCTGAAATGACTAATGCCATTGTGAATTTGGGGATAATAAAGATTATATGGGACAGAAATTATGTGTAAATGTAATACCTAAAAATATAGTCTTGGGGCACCTGGGTGGCTCAGTCAGTTGAGCGCTCGATTCTTGATTTCGGCTCAGGTCATGATCCCAGGGTCACGGGATCTAGTCTTGAGTGAGCTCCATGCTGAGTGTGGAGCCTGCTTGGGATTCTCTCTCTCTCTTTCTCTCTCTCCCCCTCTGACATTCCTCCCTCTAAAAAAAAAAAGACTATAGTCTTATTATATGGTTGATCATAATTATTTACCCATGTTTATTATACTGTGAGTCCTCATGAGGGAGAATTGTTATGTTTATCTTCTTTCCCATTCATTGGCCCACTTATTCATTATTCTATTAATAATCAGATATTTATTGTTTTTATATTGCATTGGTACCATTCTTGGCAATGGAAGTACAACCATAAGTAATGGAGACAAAGATCATGACCTCATACAGATTACATGGAAATGGAACATGAAAAAAAATTAATCAATATATTATATAATGTCAGGTAATGGTTGTACAATAACTAAATCAGACTAAAATGATATAGAGAGTGGAAGAGTGTGATAATTTTATTGGATAATCAGAGAAGGTCTTTCAAAAGTTGATGCTTGAGTTTAGATCAAAAGAAAGTGAGGCACTAAGACAAAAAACTGTTTTAGGTTCGGGGAACAAGAACTACAAAGGCCCTAAGACAGGCACGCACTTCACAAGTTGGAAGAAGAGGGTGGGTCAGTTGCTTATAACACAGCGAATTAGGGAATATGTCGCAGGAAACAGGGCTATATTCTGTTAATCCTTATATGTCACCAAACAGATTTTGCATTTAATTCTTAGTTTAATGAGAATCCATTGGAAAACTGACAGGATCTGCTTTATATTTTGAAGAAAAGACAGGGGGAGCACCTGGGTGGCTCAGTCAGTTAAGTGTCCGACTTCAGCTCAGATCATGATCTCACAGTTTGTGGGTTCGAGCCCCACCTCGGGCTCTGTGCTGACAGCTCAGAGCCCGGAGCCTGCCTTGGATTCTGTGTCTCCCTCTCTATACCCCTCCTTCTCCCGTGTTCTCTCTCTCTCTCAAAAATAAACAAACATTAAAAAAGTTTTTTAAAAGAAAGAGAAGACTGGTGGTACTCATTGCTATGTAACAGCAGGTGGGAGACTTCAACAGGAAAGTATTTGGCAGGTGATTACCGAAGTCCAGTTATGAGCTAATGGCGGCTTACATTGGGATGGTAGTGCTGGAGCCCATGAGAAGTATGTGGGAATTGGGTATATTTTTTGAAGACAGACTCAATGGTATTTGCTGATAGAGCGAACAGACAGGTGGGTAGATGAGTACACTCATCAAACGGAGACTGTTGAAGATCAGCACGTTGGGGAGCACATAATCAAGAATTCGTATTTAGATAGGTTACACGCGGTGTTATTAGTATTGAAATGACTGGGTGGTTTTTTATGTGTTCTGGAGCAGAAGGGAGAAGTTAGGTATATGGATTGTATTCAGAATCACTGGCCTACTGAGTATAAAAATTAAAAAAAATCGGGAAAGAGGGGGTGTCTCTAGTCTAAGAGACTATGATTATACTAGTAGAATAGGGCAGTTCATGTCATGGTAACAAAATGACTAAAGTCCTTCAGCGTCTGGGAAGATCAGGCCTCTTCCTTGGTCTTACATGCATATGCAGCCTTTGCTGGTGAGCTGGAAGTTCATTCTGCACTGTCCTTACTCCAGGACCCAAGCTAATAGACCTTCTGTCATCCTGAGATTGCCAGATGTCATGACAGAGAACAAATCATGTTTGCAGATCATACACTGGTTCTTAAACCTTCCACCCCGAAATGACAGTGTCACATTTTCATTGGCCAAAGGAAGTCGCAAGGCCATGGAGGACTTCAAAGGGCCAAGCAAGTGCTATATTATCATAGACCCAGAAGACAGAGATCCAGAAATACTGGAGGAACAGCACTAATACATGACACATGCTGATAGTAGAGGTCAGAATGAGGTAAAAAAAATTGAAATATTTTTGTTTCACTGTTTTAGGTATCTCTTCAACCCAACAATATCAAATGACCTATTATTTTTAAGATGTCTAAAAAACCCTCTGTACTTTCAGACACAGGCAAGGTATGTTCAAAAGAGTGACAAGAACAGAAAGTGAAAACAAGAAAATACTTTAATAGCAAAATCACCATCCATATATAACAAGATACTGAGTGGCATCTTTCCTTTTGTTTTAGAACTGTGGCTAAAACTGAGGGCAAATAGAGCTAAGCACATATTTTAGGTTCAAAAACCTCTAGAAGTTGGAGTCAGACATTTCACAGATGACTCTAGGACCTATGCAAGAGCCAATGTGGCCCTGCCACTGACCTCAGTTTCCTAACCCCAAGTCAACACACTGGAAGGACTGAGAAGACAAGGAGAATGCAGTGCTCCTAAGTAGACTATCCTCACACCCTTCTGAGGAGGGAGAAGGAGCCACTGACCCTTTCAATGGCAAGGCGGTTCAAAATAATCACTTTTAAAGATCAAGAATGGCTTCAAGAGTGAAGGATCAGCACTTTATTCCCTGGTTGGATGGATGCTTACCAGTGGAGAAGCTACATTCTCAATATCTTATGTGATAGAATTTTCCAAGGGAATGGTGAACATTGATGGAGGAAGGTCTTTGGACGTAAGCCCTCTTTCTGGTACCCCACCTAAAGGACCATCACCCAGTCAAGGAATCTCAGAAGATCGGAGCTGTCCTATAGGGGTTAGGGAATGGCCAAAGAGGTCACACTCAGGCCAGGATGCTCATGTCAGAGAACAAGCATGGAAACAATTTTTTGTAGGGTTTTCAAAAGACCTACCCTTACAAAAGATCTGGCCTTTTGGATGGTGTCTCAGGCTCCTGCGGTTGCCTTAACGAAGTCCCACAATTGTGTGGCTCAAACAATGGCAATTTATTATCTCACAGTCCTGGAGGCCAGAAGTCCAATGTCAAGCTGTCCACAGGTTGGTTGCTTTGCATGCTGTGACAAAGAATCTGCTCCACACGCCTCTCCTAACTTCTGGTGATTTGCTGGCAAATTTTGTAATTAATTCCTTGGCTTGTGCATGCATCACTTAATATCCATCTTCACTTTCACATAGTATTCTCCTGCCTTCACATCCTCTTCCTTCTGCGCAGGTCTGACTCTGTGTCCAAATGCCCCCTTTTTATAAAGATGCCAGTCTTGTTGTAATACCACCTGATGATCTTATTTTTAACTTGATTATCTCTCTAAGGGTCTATTTTTTAAAAAATATTTAAACATTTATTTATTTTTGAGAGTCAGAGAAAGACAGTGTGATCAGGGGTGGGGCAGAGAGAGAGAGGGAGACACAGAATCCGAAGCAGGCTCCGGGCTCTGAGCTATCAGTACAGAGCCCGATGCGGGGCTTGAACCCATGAACCCTGAGATCATGACCTGAGCCGAAGTCAGACGTTTAACCAACTGAGCCACCCAGGCGCCCCACTAAGGGCCTATTTTTAAGATCACATTATGAGGTGAAGGTTAGGACTTCAACATACATTGGGGGGGGGCACAATTTAAGCTATAACTGATGGATAAAGTACAAAGGTCCATGTGGACAGTTCCTTACAAGGCTAAGTAGCTGGAAAAACCAACCTGGTGCGGGGAGGTGGAGGAAGGTTTAGTCATTTCCTCTTTCCTCCCTCTTTGCTGCAAAGTGGCAAGAACATCTAATAGCCACAGAAGAGGAGAGTGAGAAAGAATAGATGGTGGTGCCCCCTTTCCTTCTTCAGACAAATCAGCTCTGCTCTTGGAGGAGAAGGAAAGTTTTATCTTCAGGATGGTGTTCCTCAAGAAAAATGTTTAATGTTTAGATTAAAATAGTATAGTTTTCAAGTTTGGCGTCTACTTTGAATATAATAAATTAAATTCCTTGATGCAAAAATTCACATTTCATCACTAATTTTAAATTTGATTTTTCACTTTGCTTAAAACTAGCTTAATGTCCTTAACTGGTTACCAAAAAAGTATTTAGGCCCATATTGCTAGGATTTTTATTCAAACTCAGTATTAAGTAATTAACTTCCCAAGTTAATTCTCCCTTTGTTTTTAGCCTGGCTCTACAGAGACAAAAAGGAACTGTAATTCTCTTTGATACTTGAAACAAATTCACTTACCTTGGGTCCTGACAAAGCCTTTATTGAGATCTGTGATTTTAAAGATGCTACAAGCCCCTGACAAGTATTGGCTCGATTTACAGCATCCTATCAGATTACACAGAAACCTGAGCTACATTATTGTTATTTTAGAGGAAGAACAGAGATATTCAGATACAATTGATAATTTATTTCCTTGGGAGCCATCAACAATTAATATTCTCTTATGTCAGTCCCTGCACATCAACCTGCTACTTTGAGATTTCCAAGACAAAAAGACAGTACAATGAAAAGCCTGGTCTACAAAGGTTCCTTTTTGGCAGCATAAACCCTAGAGTCCAAGGTTCCGTTAGTCAACATGAGCTAGAAAGAAAGAAACTTGGGATAAATTCAGAAACTGCCAAGTGGCATCCTGAGCCAATTATGTACTGAATTTCCCTATTCTGGGAAATTTTGGTGCTTTTTCTTTATAATGTATAGATTCAACAATATGAGTAAAAATATACTCCCTTTGGGACACCGTCTGTAGAGAAATATAAATACAGTCAAAAGTGTTTAACTAGAAATACATTTTAAATAACAATATGTACTAATGAGAAATGTTTCATGTGATGCACTCAAAGGTAACTATTTTCTCTCTGAATTGACTAAAGGCTTCTGTTGTGCAGGGACTGTGTAATCAACACTATAGTTAGGAACTTCTTCAAACTGTCCAAACTGCAATATTTTCAATGCAGTTTAGGCCTCTCACTCATCATCAGTGGAAATGGAAAACTAAATGTATTCTCAGAAATATCATATATTTAAATCAATAACCTTCGGGAGTATACACTTGGACTCTATTTAAAATAGCCAGAAAAATACAACAATTTCCTAGGAATAACCATAACAAGTAATTACCATATTGCTCTGAAGAAATCATAAAACTTTACTGAGGACTATAAAAGAAAACTTGAATAAATGGAGAAATATATGATAGGTCTGAATATAAAGGCTGAATGTTGCAAAAAATAATGGTTCTTTCTAAATCAGCATGTGGGTTTAATATGATCCAATTAAAAACTGAGTGGAATATTCTTAAGGTAACTCATAAGTTTATCAGAGTAAATGAATAAGAATATTCAAGGAGGTGTGCCTGTGTGGCTCAGTCAGTTAAGCGTCTGATTCTTGGTTTCAGCTCAGGTCATGATCTCACAGTTTGTGGGATCAAGCCCCACATCCGGCTCTGCACTGACAGGGTAGAGCCTGCTTGGGATTCTCTATCTCTTTCTCTGTCTCTCTCTGTCTCTGTCTCTCTCTCTCTCTCTCTCTCTCTCTCTCACACACACACACACACACACACACAGACTCTCTCTCTCAAAAAAAAAAGTTAAAATAAACTTTAAAAAAAGAATATTCAAGGAAACTATGCAAGAGAATGATACTAAGTGAACTTCCCTGTGTTGATAACATGTATCACAAACTATAACAATGAAAACAGTGTGGCGTGAACAACTATTGATAGCTCAGAAACAGATAAAAGAATTTAATAAACAATAAATTCGGCATCACAGATTAGTTCAAAATAAATACTCCACATATTGCAGAGAAGACACGTAAACTGTGAAAAAAAAAAGGGGGGGGAGGCTCAAATGAAGTTCATGTCAACTCTTCACCAAATAAAGACAAGATGGGTATTTGGAACATGGCAAATAAATATCACTCTGATCACTCCAGAAAGAAAACCCTTAATATATTAATAGAAACAAATTAAATCCAAGATTTTCAGAAATGTTTAAGAATAAGTTTTCCACCGATAAAAGGAGTTTAGCATACAAACTGTCTAATCCCAACAAAAAAGTGAAATTGTTTTTTAAAAGTGAAAACAGATCAAATTTTCATTGGTGATCAAAGAAAGGATGTAAGGTAAACACAACAACATTTACTTTATTAAATGGTCAGTTTAATTTTTGGTATTAATTGCAGTGTTTTCAATTGTATGGATAAATGTTTTAAGTGGTAATGATGAAAATTAGCACTAGTTATTGGGAAATTATCTGACATACACAAAAGGCCTTATACATGGTTATATCTTTGGCCAGTAATGTCATTTTTTAACCTTGTCCTAAGATAATAATCAGAGAACTATAAAGTACATCATGTATAATATTTTCCATATTTATATTTTCAATAAATTACAAATAATATAAAATTTCAAATGTATAAATATTTAATGTAACTTTTGTACATTCATATCATGAAATATTATGTGGTCATTAAATGCCAAATTTTAAAAAATATTTTATGAATTGGCAAAATGTTTATAATACAATGCATTCTCATAAAAATCAGGATAAAAACTTTAGTATAATTCAAATTTCAAAATGGATTTACACGTAAAGAAATTTTATGGAAGCCCCTGGGTGGCTCAATAGGTTGAGCGCCTGACTTCAGCTCAGGTCATGATCTGATGGCTCACGGGTTTGAGCCCCGCATCAGGCTCTGTGCTGATAGCTCAGAGCCTGGAACTTGCTTCAGATTCTGTGTCTCCCTCTCACTCTACCCCTCCCCTGCTTGTGCTCTATCTCTCACTCTTCCAAAAATAAACAAACATTAAAAAATTTTTATGTAAATTCATAATTATAGTGCTGTTTCCAATGATAAAAAGTGAAAAAAAAATTGCCAAGTTTCCACCACAAAGTTTTGTACTATAAGATAGCCATAGCATGTAACATTATGTATCTACTAAAAATCATGTTTAAAAATTAATGAATTGACAAATTGCTCATAATATAAAAAGTGGAAAAAGTCAGCATAATAAATTGCATATAGAGTATGTTTCTTATAACAAAATAAACATAAATGCGTATACGCATTTTACTGCAGAAATAAGTGCATAGAATAAATACTAAGGAAATATAATGAATGGCCATCAGTGCTCTTTGCTCAGTGGTTAGATTAATTTCATGTGCCATTTGTTTTTGGGTTTTTGTTGTTGTTGTTGTTTTATATTTGGCAAAGTTTCATTTGGTGTTTTTAAAATTTTTACAGTGAGCGTGAATTAGCTTAATTACCAGGAGAATAAACTGTGTGTGCTGAAGGTATATATGTGTGTGTTCCCCTGAATATTTATTTGTATTTACACATATATTTTATTTATATTCTTCTCTGTCTATCCATCTATGTATGTATCTATTAGCAACAGAAGACGAACACACGTACACACACATTATAGTCAGTTATGCCAGAGACCATGTTCATGGCCATTATTTGTTTCTTGGTTACAAAATTGCTATGTATTATTCTATGATCCTCTCAAAGTAAAATCTTGAGTTCTTTTTTCTTCCATGTCCTTTTTAAAGGAAACCACTTTGTGTTCCAAGAATGTTTAAACATTTTTTTCATTGAATAAATAAAAATTTTTTTTCAATTATTTCTAAAGTACAAACCATTGTAGAGAGACCACTGGGTAATTACTAATAACATGTACACGGCAAACACTGAACTCTAATTAATTTGTTCTGTAACATGACTTGAAATTGGAAGCTAATTTTAGCTACATGAGATGCGTGTTGTGTCATATTTTCTTTCTGTATTTGCAACTGTAACCAAAGGACTTTGGCGAGAGACATTGTTTGCATTAATTCAAGAATAAAGGCTCTGTATTTGTCTTCCTACCAGCGGAAATGAGTTAAAGACAGTAGAAGACCAATTAGCAAACAGCACATATTAAGTAAGTCCAAAGCCAAGGAATGGATGGTGTGGGGAGCAGCTGAGATCTTAGCTCCTCTGCTGAGTCGCCATTTTGCTAGCCAGATTTGTCACTCCCTGAAGGGAGTTGCAAAATAGGCAGGGAAGCGCCACTCCCTGTCAGAGAAGCCAGAAGACCAAAGATCAACCACCTGCAGGCAGGATAGTATTCGGCCCCTCAGGCGCTGTGCTAAAACAATTTAGTCCAGTTCCTCTTTCACTCCAGTCTTAATCTCTTAACCCTGTTTCCTAGCAACTGACCTACATCGACCTACGTAGACCTATGTCAGCTACCTTGTTTGCTCCGCCCTGAAAGCCTTTATAAGAGACAGTTCTCTCAATAAACTCTCTCTCTCTCTTGCCTGATTGGAAACCGTGAGTAGTGTTTTTACTTTCTGCGTCTCCCTCTCCTGCCCCCTGTTTTCTCTCCTTCCCTCAGGAGAAGAACCTACGAGGACTCACAGCCCCGCGGGCAGAGCGGCCGGGGTGGGACACAACAGGATGGGAGCTAAAATGAAGAGACTTTCTAGGCTTATGTGGCCAACGCAACAGATTTAATGCAGTGTGAGGTGTGCACATCTTCTCATGAGTCACTGGTTGGAGGCTGATCCTGGATTTGGTTGTAGAAAATGAATATGGGGGCATCACTTGTGCATCTGTTAAAATGAGACATGATGCTCTTATTCAACAGCATCCCCAATTCCAGCATATTAGACAAGGCTGATAAAAAGGATTTTGGCAAAAACGGTCACTGTCTCCTTTATGCTTCAGTTTACTTGAAATGATTATGAAGACTTGTATTGATGCTGAATATTCCAAAATTCTCAAATTATGAAACCACTGAGTTTTCTCTCTTAAAGAACAAATGAAAAGTTTATTTAGGAACAAAAACGGGGAGACAAATTGTATTCTTGAGGTCCGGGTATGAAAGCTGCATCATTGTTCCTTATGACATAAAAACACATTTGATTTATTATTGAATGTGAAGGAGATTCACTTGTCCATTTCACCCAAGGATTTCCAGCCTTTGTTGGGGTGCTGTTCCCCCATGCATTGTAGGCTATTTGGTAGCATCTCTGGCCTCCCCCCACCACATTCCAGTAGCAGGCCCGGTTTTAACAACCAAAAAGGTCTTCGGATGTTGCCAAAATGTTTCCTACAGGATAAAAATCTCTACCAGTCAAAAACTCCTGCATTAATTCATCAGTCAAATCTTAAAATTTTTGAGATTTTACTTTGCTTTTTAAAATATTTTTTAATGTTTGTTTATTTTTGAGAGACAGAGCATGCACAGGGAGGGGCAGAAAGAAAGGGACAGAATCCGAAACAGGCTCCAGGCTCCAACCTGACAGCACAGAGCCCAATGCGGGGCTCAAACCCACAAACCAGGAGATCATGACGTGAGCCGAAGGCAGATGCTTAATCGACTGAGCCACCCAGGAGCCCCAAGATCTTACTCTGTGTCTACCACTGTGCTGAGTGCAGAGATTGAACTAAATAAAATGCAGTCTTGGGGCACCTGGGTGGCTCAGTCATTTGAGCATCTGACTTCGGCTCAGGTCATGATCTCACAGTTCACGAGTTTGAGCCCCACATCGGGCTCATTGCTATCAGTGAGGAGCCTGCTTTAGATCCTCTGTCCCTGTTCTCAGCCCCTCACCCTCTCACACCCTCTCAAAAATAAATAACATTTAAAAAAATTTAGTCTTGGCTTCAAAGAGGTCAATTTCTACACATGAACAATCAAAGAATGGATGTTATGTAAGTATATGTGTAAGTATAAACGGATGATGTGTAAGTATATACGATGTGTAGGTACATATTTCTTCACTTCACCTGAACAATCAGGAAAAGATCCCTAGAGAGACAAATGCAAGTTTTTGAGTTCTGAAGAATGAGTAATAGTTAGCCAGGTTAGGAAATTATACACATTTATATGTAAATTATACAAATTATATATTTAGGAGCTACTGGGTGAGTGGTCGGAAGTCCAAATATCACACTGCAGTTTACTATGTAACGGAAACACTGCTCGTTCCTGTCCTCCTAGTCACCTCTGCGCTTTTTCTCAACCAGAAGGGATGTGGGGGGAAGTTTTATAATTCAGGTTCTGAGCCACATCTTCAGCACACGAGAGCAGAGGTTGTCATATAATAAGATATTATACATTAATATAAATAATTAGATTAAAGATGTGCCTGAAGCATCAGGTCAGAAAACAGCTCAACTTGAGGATTTATCAGATGTAAACCTGAGTTGACAGAGGCCAACAGGCAAAGAAGATTCCTGGAATTTTGGCCACAGTTAGTTACAAGGGAACAACAACAAAAAAATGTTCATGTTCATGACGTAATCAGGAGGGGGGAGAGCTGAGTGTCTAGTGCTGAGGTGTGAACTTTCTCAGCACTTTGCTTTCTTATTAATCTCACACCAACCAAATAAGACACTTTGGCTCTACTTGAAGTTAGAAAAAAATGTCCTGGGTGGGCCATAAAGAGTAGCATGAAATCATAGGCAGATACGTGATGAAGTTAGTGAAGATGAAGCTTCAGGACACCTCGTACTTATGGGCCCTTTCTAAGAATCTGGGGGTAAGGGCGTCCTAGAGAAGCATCCTCATCAGCACATGCTTTTGTAAAATTTGTAGAAATCAGCTCTTCTAACTAAAATCTATGAAGACGCCTACCATTTTACATTCCAACTTCCCTTCATCACATCTGTACCTGTGTAGGGTACATCCGAAGCCCCTCTCTCTTGCGGATCCCTGTTGAGTGAAAGCACACCCAGGAATGCACTTAGTTTGGTTTTAGGGGGATACATTTATGTGGTGTGCAGCCACTCCCACCAATGGTTAAAGCACCACTAAGTCTAAGACCACAAATGGCTTTGGGAACATCCCTTCCTAAAACTTGTGTCATCTCATTTGGTGCAGAGATGCCAACCCTGATACTGCTGCTAACACACACACACACACACACACACACACACACACACACACACACACAGAGTTTGGGTAGTGGAGAAGAAACAAAGCTCACCAGAGAGGGAACCAAGTGGCAGATCATGTCAAGCCCCCTTCCCCATTTCTTCAGATATCATTGTGCTATTCTGAGCATTGCTTCTCTTTGGTGTGGAGAGCCGGAGCTGCCTGGTCTGAAAAGTGAACCGATTTCTGACTGGCCTGGGTGGGGGCACCCAGATTCCGAGGTGGCTGGCCAGGATACCTGTGAGGTCGGGGTATTTATCTTCTGGGGCCTCTGCCTGAAATCCACATATCCTTGGCCTCCTCCTCTTCCCTGGAGGCAATACCTTATTTAAATCACTTATAGGAAAAGTCTAATCTTCAGTTCTGTTTCCAAGAAACCCAGCCTGATATAAACCAAAACTATGTGGGATGTTTGTAATATTTATCAGTCTTTTACAATTCTAACTCAAGGTGATTTAGTTTATCACTACAAGTAAACATTTGTTCTTATGTCTAAGTCTGTCATGTTGTGCTCTTTTTCTTGAAGAAGGATACTCAAACTGTATAAGGTTCAGACCCCTCAAAGCCAGGACCTGCCCCACGTGGATTAGAATAGGACTGGAGTGTTATCTATACAGGGTATGGGGGAGGGGAAACTCAAACCAAGAGTTAAGGGGAAGGTGAAATATCAGTCTTCACAGACATGATATGAAAGCACATGTGCACTCTCCCCACTAGAAAATCCAAAGAAACAGTCCTTGGACATCCTTGATCAAAATCCGTATTACTGACCACACTTCATATACTAAGTGGAGACATACAGCATACTTTTTAAGGCAGTAGTTACATGAATATTTGGCCAGCTCTTTAATTAGCCATACTCCAGGAGAAACCAAGAAACACTTGGATTATAGAAAGTGAAATCCAGAACTGAACAGTGATAATAACAGTTTGATATCTGAAGAACAAAGGTAATTAGGTATCACACTCTTAAAAAAATTTTTTTTTAATGTTTATTTATTATTGAGACAGAGAAAAGCAGAGCATGAGTAGGAGAGGGGCAGAGAGACAGGGAGACACAGAATCAGAAGCAGGCTCCAGGCTCCCAGCACAGAACCCGACGTGGGGCTCGAACCCATGAACCATGAGATCATGACCTGAGCTGAAGTCGGGTGCTTAACTGACTGAGCCCCCAGGTGCCCCAGATATCATCACTCTTAAATGTAATGGTTTCATATAATCTATGTGCTCTGTTTTCCTAGAAGTCCCAAAGTTCTGCTCATAAGATTAATATTTAAAATACCACTACATTTGAATTAGATACCAAAGAGGTCCTGCTTTGAATATCATCTTCTAAACCGTATTATGCAAGTTTATCACTGAAAAATGTTAGTTTTATTTATAATAGTTTTCTTAGGACATTACTACACACTTAAAATTGAGTGAGTTACCTAACCTGATTAATTCCCACAAGAAAACGTCCTCTTTTATCTATGTCTTAGAGAATTTTGTATGAATTATGTGATCCTTAAAAGATCTTTAAGTACAACTATAAAATCATGTGGTCCTGAAGAATAGCCAAAGTCTGATAATCTGAATATCTTCCATAAATGTCCATTAAGTTTGCTAATATTTTGAGTCATTTCTTTTAGTACTAGGGATAAGTCATTTAAGAAAAATAATCTTGTTGCTGATGTTTTTACATTTCTTAGAGAAAGATTTACAGATATTTAATCATAATTTTATACTGTACTAAATCGATTTGTCGCATATTTTAAAACTATCAGGTCCATCTTAGCATACCTAGGCATTTTCTTCACTTTTACCTCTTTTTCTCATGTACTGAATATTTTTTTTAATATATGAACCTCATCACTAGTTTCCCATTTTAAATGTCAATGTTATTCATGCTTTTCTTGGCATTCTCATTTTGAATCTACTTGTTGTAATTGTTACTTGTATAGAAATACACATGCTTAAGAGTATACATTTTCCTAGGACCACAATTTGGATTATACTCAACATGTTAATATACATATTGCTCTCATTAAGATTACTTTCATAAGAGCTGATAATTATGTTAGAAATTTACTCTTGAACCCTGAAATTGTTGAGAAGATGTTTTCTTTTTCTTTATGGTGGGATATTTGATTTACATATTTATCCTCTACCGAATTTACATTGTATTAGACTAGTAAAGGGGGCCTACGGAGAGCTTATTTTTGTGACCTTCACAAGTTTCCTTTGAATCTATAATAAAAAAAATGTTTTTAATATCCAAGAATTCTTACAAAGGATGGAGTAGAAATTTGGTATTATTCTCAACATTATCCTTATCTGTTACATTTTTTTCAAATCACTTACAAATTCATTTATTGTCTACTGAATCTCTCAAGTGGCTTAGGAAAGCCTTCCTTCTGCTTTTTTATTCCATAATTCCTATCAGCTCTGATTTTTTATAAAACATTTCAATGTATTTTGTACATCTTGGATTCATCCTCCTACGTCTCATTTTTCCTTCCTTTATGTTTTTTTAAATCTTTTTGTGGTTTAGCTTTTTGTTTATTTCCTACTTCACTGACTTGATGTTTTCTAGTACCTCGGCTAGACTTTTACATGCTCATTTCTATCGTAAATTTACCAGTTTCACATGGGTGCCATGTCCTTGTTAATCCTTCTAGATGTAGATTTGAATTTATGAATAGTTTTCTGTTGCAATCTCAATAAAAATTCCACTGGGTCTTTTTCTGGGCAAAGTTACAAACTGATTCTGTCATTTACAGGGACAAGAAAGGATCAAAATTATTCAACATGATTGTGAAAAGGTATAACAAAGCTAGAGGATTTATACGACCATATCAACAGGTTGACTCCAAAGCGAAAAGTTATCAAGAACGTGTAGTAGCAGCTTAGGAAGATACAAATGAATCAAGGAAATGTGGATCCAGAAAGAGACACACACATGTGTGGATAAAAGTAACAGAGTAGAGGAAAGAAGCTTTTGATTGTTTTTTTAATAAATCAACATGGAAAAGTTGAACACTGTTTTGGAAATACAAGTGTATCTAGCTTCCTTTGGGAATTACAGATATAAATGTGAAAGGTAAAACCAAGAAATTTGCCAGAAGATAGCCAGGGGTAAATATCTTCATGATATTTAAAGAGAACTTAAAGAGAACATAAAAAGTATTTGCCATAAAAGTTCCAATAAAAATCTATAGGGTATCAGAATAAATTAAAAACAAGATCCATTTAGAGGCTGCCTATAAGAGACTGATTTTAGACCTAAAGACACCTGCAGACTAAAAGTAAGGGGCTGGAGAACATTCTATCATGGTAGTAGACATCAAAAGAAAGCTGGAATAGCCAAGCTTAGATCAGACAAAGTAGATTTCAAAACAAAGACTGTAATAAGAGAGGGAGTAATACTTCACCATCACGAAGAATGAAATCTTGCCATTTGCCATGACATGGACGGAGCTAGAATGTATTATGCTAAGTGAAATAAGTCAATCACAGAAAGGGAGTATAGTCAATAGTGCAGTATGGTGACAGACGGTATCCACTACATTTGTGGCACAGCATAACCTTATAGGTTTATTGAATCACAATGTCGGACACTATGTTGGAAACTAATGTAACACTGTATGTCAACTATACTTTAATAAAAAAAAACAACCCTCCTTTTGGGGGCACCTTGGGTGGCTCAGTTTGTTAAGCATCCGACTTAAGCTCAGGCCATGATCTCATGGTTCATGAGTTTGAGCCCTAAGCTGGGGTCTGCAACTGGCAATCCAGAGCCTGTCTGGGATTCTTACCTCCCCCATGCCCCTCCCCCATTTGCACTTTCCTTCCCTCTCTCAAAATAAATAAACTTACCAAAAAAAAAAAACCTTCCTTTTATAATTCTTTTATAATTGTACCCAGGTCCTGCCAAAGGAAATATGCCTAATTTTAATTTTTGTTATATATAAATATATATACATACATTTATATTGAACAGCATACACGATGCATATGTATGTATATACACGCATATGCATTTACACACGTCTGTGTAAACATACATACAGTGTTTATGTTTTCAAATACAAAACAGAAACTGCCAATGTTAAAACTGTTCAGTTAAATTTAATAAAATATCTGAATTCCCAGGATCTTATTGAATTTAAAGGTTCAAGAACCCCACCCTTGAAGTGTTTCTATTTGTATTAATAATTCAAGCAAAACACAGAGAGCTCTTGCAGGAATAGCCATTAAATGAAGCTCTGTTGTTTTCTGACAAGGTATTTCCAGAACAGGTTCCCTTAAAGCCCTAATCCACCCTTGTCTGCACCTCTGTTTCTGATCATACACTTTTATCGATTCCTGGCATCTCTTCTCAGGCACGGGCACTTAAAACACCCCTGAGGACCCCCCCCCCCCCGCCCCATTTCTTTTGCTGATCCTAGTTTCTCTAAAGTTTCTTCCTGGGACATGGCTGCTATTATTTCTTTTGGTAGAATTCTATTTCTCCCCGCAATTTAAAATACAGTAAAACCTTGGATGGTGAGTAATTTGTTCTGTGAGTGTTCCGCAAGATGAGCAAACATTTCTGATAAATTTTAACTTGATAAACGAGCGATGTCTTACGATATGAATAGTATGTGACAGAGAACATCACATGATCACAACTGAGCCAATGGTTCTTCTCGCTCTCCCTTTCTCACTGCAGGATTGTGGGCGACCGTCTCCCATGCTCAGATGCTCAGTCTCAGCCCACGGTGTTTGGCAGAAATCAGTGACTTTTCAGAACCTTGGAAGGTGCCCACAACTGGCTCTAGTGCATGTTTTGTCACTTCCAGGCACCTATGGACAGTCCTTTGCTTCTCCATATAAGAGTGAGCCTAGGAATGCTTTGCTTCCTGCTGATATAGATCCTTTGCTCTGCTACCTTATTGCCAGTTACACTAAATACAGTAGATGACAAGTTTTTTAATATTGTACTGTAGTCACCATCCGTGCGAGTGTAGACATGGCCCCCATGAAGGAAAAGATTCCATCCAGCCAATAGACAGCAGTGATTCATTAGTGACCGTGAATGTCGTCCTGCACACGAACTGTCCTCTCTCCTGCCTCCCTCCCCCCAGCCACGGAGGCTTTCAGACGGAAGTGCAGGCTAATCTGTTTATTTTTCTTTATATTTTGTATTTTATCATTTTGGATTATATTACGGTATTGTAATTATTTACACATGAATATCTTGGGGTTGTGGAACGAATCATCTGAGTTTCCGTTACTTCTTACGGGGAAATTCACTCTGATATACGAGTGGTTTGGATGACAAGCGTGTTTCTGGAACGAAGTATGCTCACAAACCAAGGTTTGTGAAATCATACAAAATTTGTAATAAGTAGTGAAATTACATCAAATGCCTTCACACCCAGGAAAAAAAAATGGATGACCATGTAAGATCTATTTTGCAAAGATATCAGGAGGGGATAACAATCACTTACAATCGGCCAAGCTTTTGTCTTCACAAGAATCAGCACATTGCGGTGGCTAAGACACGGATACAGGCAGTGAACTCCGTTGCCCCACTGCTCTTTGGGTAACTGACTCAACTTCTGGAAGCTTCAGTTTCTCCACTGGAAACATGCAGCCGATACAGAACCTATTACTGAAGGCTGTGGTGAGTAGTAAGCCAGCCTGTCCGTGAAAACACTCTTACACAGTGTGTGACACAAGAGAATTTATTCAGCAAGTGTCCGCTGCCCCATTATTTTATACTATCATGGCTATTGTTATTCTTATGCTGCATACACAGCAGTCTAGATGTCTGGTTCCATTTGTTCAACGACTCAGTGAGTTTTTTGAATTCCTATATTTTGAGTAGCTCCCTGATTCCTAACACTATACTTTGGACTAAAAATCCAGTGGTGAATGAGTGGGCTGCTCCACCCCAAAAGACTCTAAGCCACGGGTGGATGATGGTCTGCTGAGGCCAAAGACTTGGAGACCAGGATGGAGACACAAGTTTATTGGGGGAACCTACGTACTGGGAGTCCAGAAGCAACCAGAAGAGGCTCCAGAGATCTACATGCAGTGAGCTTTTATAGCCTAGCAACTGAGCCTAGCAACTATCTTAGCCTCTCCCTCCTGCAGAGGCAGCACTAGAAGGAGATCAGACCGGCCATCCAGACATTCTTTGTTACGGAGGAGATGCCCAGGGTGGCCACCTACTGAGTCCCTGACCTTGAATGCTGAACTACACATTCTTCTACACATTCTGTTTGATGGGAATAGAGAGGGAGGGTGGGATCTTTACATTTTCAAGCTCCTGATCAAGAGGGGCATTCACGGTGTGCTTGCACAAACCCGCCTTCGAGAGCGCATCATAGGACAAGACAGTATGGTCTCTGCCCTGACCAGAGTCCTGTGCCTTTGCCAGCCGGCTGGCATGAGACGGCACGGGCGCATAGAGCGGGCTGGCACATTGTTTTCCCTCCCCAGAGAGTCTAAGCGAGTCCTGAGATCATGCTAGGAAAAAAGGAAATGGACTTTGTATCACACGCTAACCACGACCCATGCCCGGAGCTTGGCGCTGAGAAGGATGCGGTGTCCTTGGTCGGGCTCACCCAAACGAGGGCAGCACGCACGACACCACCACAGGTGCAGGAGGAGGAGGCCTCCGCACCTCTGATTCGGATTTGCAATGCATTTCGTGACCGAACGCATGAATTCAAAAATAAATTAAAGAACTGGTAACTGTATAATTCCAGATGAGCTCTTAGTAGGATTTGTCATTCCATGAAGTTGAGCTTTAAGAAAACAAAATTAGTGGCATGAACCCCAGCTGTTGACATTTCCCCCTGCTTCTTGGCGCCCTATTATCTCAGCTGGTCTAAGCCTATCTCATCAATTACCGTAGTTCTGCAGGCGGCTCTCGGGCCACTTAGGCTGACACTTTGAAATATTAGTGGGGAAATGCTGCAGGTGTGGTGAGTTGGCAGCGACCCAGCACAAGTCTGCATCAGCCCAGAATTTTAAAGAGTTTTGTGCACCATCCCTTATGTTATTAAGCCATTGCAATTAGAAGCAAAAACCCTATTTTCTTTGGCAGGCACCTTGTTTCATTTATAAAGCCGTCACGCTCGCCGTGAAAAAAGAAGCCATCATTTTCTAGGATTCTGTTGTGAGTGTGATCATCTCTGCTCCCGCTCTCAAGGAGCACAGCAAGAGCTACGGGTGACAGGTTGACAGGACACTGCCATGCCCACCAAGACAGCCCACTCTGATTTCTCACTTCCTGGATGCTTCAAACGCTTCTAGCCTCCACCACGCAGCTCAACATGCAACCCTCTGTGGTCACATTTTCCCGTTGAGTGCTTCTGTGTCCCTCTTATTTGCCTTCCTGGATTTTGATCATCTCCTATGCACCTGGGTATCGGGCAAGATGATTAGCTAAGATGAGATAAAAATATTGTATCATCAAAATCACTTTTTAGACCCTCTTTTTAAAAATTTTTTATGTTTTTTATTTATTTTTTTTTTTGAGAGGCAGAGAGACAGTGCAAGCAGGGGAGGGTCAGAGAGAGAGGGAGATACAGAATCTGAAGCAGGCTCCAAGCTCTGAGCTAGCTGTCAGCACAGAGCCCGATGCGGGGCTCAAACCCATGAACTGTGAGATCATGACCTGAGCTGAAGCCGGACGCTCAACCGACTGGGCCCCCCAGGTGCCCCTAGACCCTCTTAATATTAGATGATATTAGGGATTTATTATATATGTTAGAGGTGATAGGGAACAGAGGCAATGTAGGGAAAATGAAGTAACTTTGTTCGAAACGCATCCTGGAGCACTGGTGTGCAAAATGATAGGATGTATAAGATTTGATTTAAAGTAACGTGGCAAAAACTAAAAGTGTGGTGGGTAAATAAACCCACGATTGAAACATATTGATAATAATTGAAGCTGGGTAATGGATAGGAGGGGATTTATTATACTGTTCTATCTTTGCATGTATTAAATTTTTTTTTATATTCAGAATGTAAAAAACACTTCAAGTGGCCTATTAAGGACACGTACACACATGTAATTTTACTGAGTATGCTGACGCTTACATCTGTGAAGAGTAAACAACCTGAAAACTATGCAGAAATTGATTGTTCAAAACCATTTGGACCTTTAGAAACTCTCCAAGTCCACACTGGTGAATACAGTTCAGTGGCTGATGCTGCTGCATTATTTGTCATTACATTTTATTCCATGTGATGGTTAATTTTATGTGTCAACTTGATGGGGCCACAGGGTGCCCCGATATTTGACCAAACATAATGGGGGGGGTATGAGAGGCTGTTTCTGGATGAGATTAGCATTTGAAATCCGGAGACTGAGGAAAGCAGCTTGTGCAACCAACTAAATCTGACTGCAACCACATGAGAGTTCCCAGGCCAACCTGAGCTCAATCAAACCCCAGATTTGTGAGCAAAATAAGTGATTATTATTGTTTTAAATCCACTGTTTGGTGAGGGTTAGTTGTGCAGAAATAGATACGCAGAACGCAAAAGATGACAACACATTTCAAGGTCACATCAAGGCAGAGGCCAACTTGAAAAGAGAAGATGTATTTTACACACCCGATCACTTCTGGTTGGGGACGACACTTAGGCCCATTGTTATTGCTAATTGGCGTCCCCTAGTGCCTGAGTCTATTCGGGACATCTCTGATTAAGATTCTACAAGCTCAGGGATGTCTGGAGGGCTTGGTCGGTTAAGCATCCAACTCTTGGTTTTAGCTCATGTCACGATCTCACAGTTCATTAGATTGAGCCCCGCATCAGGCTCTGTGCTGACAGCATGGAGCCTGCTTGGGATTCTTTCTCTCCCTCTCTCGGCCCCTCCCCTGCTCACACATGTGTTTGTTCTCTCTCTCTCTCTCTCTCTCAAAAATAAATAAAAACTTTAAAAATATATATATTTTGAAAAAGATGTACAAGTTCATCTTCTTGTTCATAATTAAAGTAGCTGAACTTATTCATGCTCTTTGGTAACTGTCACTGTTTATTCTTTTCCTTTATTCTTCATGAGTAAGTAGAGAGGGCCCTGGGCCAGGCCTCAGATGATCTGCTATCTAGCTAGTTCTAATGCAGCCAGAGTTTACCAATGGAGAAATTGAACTAAAAATGGCTTGAATTAAAAGGGGGTGGGGAGGTGTAGGGACGGAGAGAGGGAGAGAAAGAGAGGTGGGGGAGAGAGAGAGAAAGAGATTGATAGATTGTACTGTGTTGGGCAACTGAGAATTCCAGGCAACCAATCGAGGGCCTCAACAGTGCCATTAAAATGCATATTTGCTCATTTCTCCTCTCAGTTGACTGCTGTGTTAGCTTCATCAGTATGTGGGTTCTCCTTTGTCATTTGCAAATAGTCCCCAGCAGTCCTAGGACTGTCCCCGACACCACCGCAGTGGGAAAAAGAGCTCCCCTTTCCTACTCTAAGACGGTTCCACAAATTACATGTTGTCAGCCTGGTTGCAGTCATAGCGCACATGTAATCCAGTCACTAGCTGTCCAGACCTGGGCTCCATGTCAACCACTGGACCATGGCATTCGTTGGCTGTGCCAGAGATATTCTGGTCAGCCTCACCCAAAACATACGTGCTGGGAGTTGGGGAGACTATTTCCTAAAATGAAACACTGAGTGACTGTTACATTAGAAAGGAGACAAAAGAGTATATGCCACCTGGACTCTGGATTTCCTAATCTCACGTAGCCATCCTGGGCTTCTGATTGCTCATCAATGAAATTGGAGGATAGTGTTTTGATGGCCAAATCTTTACCCACCCTGAAAGTTGAGTGATTCACAACGATGCAGGCAAAACCTATTGCTGTGGGAGTACATCAGAAACAGCATTGTGATGAATTCTGCTGCTGGAGACTGCCAAGCCCAGGGAGAGGCAGTTTGAATCCACAAAATAAAGACAAGAAAAGAAAAATCCGAAGTTCTTTTTCTCCCCTCTCCCTGACTCTTCCAACAATTCAGTACAAACCGAACCACTTGCCAGGGTTGTAAAGCGTGCAGGCTGTTCAAGGGTCTGTGGCGACTCCAGTCACCATCTGACTGAGGGAGGAGAGCCCGGGCAGGATTCTCTGGGTTTCCATACCATTAATGAAGCCTGTTCGAGGGGCAGCCCCAAGCCTCTCGGTGTGTCCGTGAATCTACCATGATTCGGAGCACCCACATCCCGCCAGGCTGACTTACTGAGGCACTGTGTTAGAAATGATTACCAGGCTGGCCCAAGTGCCCGTGATGCTGAGTGACGCCAGAGTGCTGTCTGCCACGAGGAGTTTTTGGGGTGCATGGGAAGCAGCTCAGTGCGATATACGAGGACAGGCAGCAAGAAGGTGGTCAGAATGTGACTTCCAGAAATGCAATTAGCCTTCCATTGCTCCCGCTGCCACCGAATGAATCGGCCTCTTGTTTGATTCACACTTCTGCTCACCCCCAGGAGCCTGCACCTGGCTGTGGGACAAGTTCACACCCTGCGCTTTCCAGGTGCTGAGCAAACCATTTGCACTTGTCACTAGCACTTTTACCTGTGACTCACTGAAGCACAGAATAGAATGTTACCTCTCACACTTCTCTGAGAGGCGCACATCCAACTTCCACCCCAGCCTCTGGCACCGGCCTCCTTGGCCCACTCAGCCATACCCAGGACTTGTAATTACCCACGAGGAAGCAAGCCAGCCCCCGAGTTCCATTGGAACCCTCAGGTTACTTCTTATTTTTCATTTGCCTCATATTATCTCCTGTGACAACAAGAACAGTAATAGGGAAACCATGAGTGGAAAGAGCCCGATCCGGGCTAGGCACTGCCCGGAGGCCTTCCAAGCCTGATTTAAATCCGCTAACAACTAGTTTCTCCATTTTATAGACAAGGAAACCACAAACTAAATGGTGAGGAAATGAGCCCGAGATCAGTCCAGGGACTCAAACACGAGTCTATTTGATGCCATAATACACATTTTAATTAGCATGCTATATTTGTTCACACCGCATTAATCTAGTACAGAGGAAGGAGATACTCTGGCTAAGAGAAACAAACTTAAGTTAGACTTGGCATTGGTACCTCCAAGCCCAGTAACTGTAAAGCTAGTGAGATTGGCAAGTCAAGGGTTTCTGTGACCTGGGAAGTTGGGACAGTTCCAGCCTTGATGCCAAGAGCCCAGACAGACTGCTGTCCAGGAGGCCCGAGGGGTTTTGTGCCCATCTCATGCCATGTATGCAGCTGATGATCATTGGTACGTCCTTGGGAAGTCCATGGACTTCCCCATCTCTAGCCTGCTGCCTGCCCGCCTCTCCTTCTGGGAGCATCTGGAACCAGAAGGGAGAGGAAGAGAGAGTGACTGTGGCCCAGGGAGCGCAATCAGTTCTCTGAGGCAGGGAGTGGTACCACAGAGATTCTTCTGGAATCTCCGCAGTGTTCATTAGTCCCAAGGGTAACTCCAGGGACGAGGGTCATTCCTGGCTTCACGTCCCTCCTCTCAGGCCACTTCAAGAGTTTAAGAAAATCAATACAATTCTGGTGAAAATGAGGCCCCAGTACAGTGCTTTTGCTGAAAGGTGTGTGTTTTATTATTTGTAGATATCATACAAAACAGCTTTTTTCTCCTCTCTGCCTTTACAAAGACTGCTTGTTCTTTAACCATGACTCAAGTTCATGTGCTGTCACAAAGCTGTCCCTGCTTACTCAGTACAGAGGTCTACCTCTATGCCCAAATTTCTGTATCACCGATACCATAGTCTCCCATTATTGTGTCGTGCCTGTTCTGTATATTCTGGCGGCTTCGCTTCTGAGTCATCACCTCCTGATTAAATTTGCGGGCATTTACAGTGCGTCCCTTCAGTGCATTTCTTCAGAGGCTCAAACTGAAATGACCACAGGCTTTGAGCAGGTGAAGCAGGATGGGCTAATGTGACAGCCTCCCAGATGAGTGGGCGGCTCCTCCACACAAGGCAGAGATTTCCTCACCAAAATATAAACCAGAGTGGCCGCTTCTTATTTTTTTTCCAAAAGAAGCCATCAATTCAGAATGTGTATATATGCGTTATAAATTCCCCCAATTTAAAATGATGTCCCTTCATTTAATTTAAAAAAAAAAAAAACAAGCTTGTGGAAGACCAAATAAGATGTCTATGGAACAATTCTGGCTAAAGAGCTACCATTCTGTCCAGAAGGCTAGATAGTAAAGTATACATTTTAAAGTTCATCAGCCAATTGGCAAATATTTATTGCACCTCTATCTATTGAATGCAATATTGACTAGACTCTGCTTTAACCACAAGGGGGAAATGTTCAACATTTTATTTTACTTAAAACAATTTTTAATGCTTATTTATTTATTTTAAGAGATAGAGGGAGAGAGGAGGGAGAAGGCAGAGAGAGAGGGAGAGAGAGAATCCCAAGCAAGCAGGCTCTGTACTGTCAGCATAGAGCCCTACGTGGGGCTTGAACTCATGAACTGTAAGATCATGGAACAAGCCAAAATCAAGAGTCACTCACTTCATCGACTGAGCCACCTAGGCACCCCTCAAGGTTTTATTTTAAATGTCCAATTACTTTTTACTGGATTTTTCTCACCTAGAAAGTAGGGATGTTAATAGAACCAAAGTCACATAGTAAAAGTGAGAATGAAATAAGAAAAATGCATCAAAGTCTATGTACCATGGATGGCACATAAAAGATACTCAATGAGTAGTAGCAATACTTAGTAAAACAAATACAGTACTATTTGTCATTACTGTCATGGTCACAGTAGAAATAATAGTTGTGACTATTTACTGAACACTTATTAATTCCCACAATTTTCTATGAGAAAGGTCACACAAGTAATTGCGGTGGTGGTAATGGTGTCAGCGACTGAAGAAGCCGCAGCTGTGGTCATAATGACAGAAATTACAGAAAGAGCCAAATAGAAATCTATTCAGTGAGAGTAGAAATAGCACTAACAGGAAAACAGACAGCTCGGTCCTTGTATTTTTTGTGTATTCCCCGCACCATTGTGGAATCCATATGGCGTTGCTGGGCACGTAGCATGTTAATAAATACTTGCTCAGTTGGTTGGTTGTCCCTAGAAACCCAATGGAGCCTAGTCTCTTCTATCCTATTTATTTATATCCAGGAAGGATTTATAGTGTGTGGCTTTTTTTTTTATATGCCCTCTGATAAGCTATCCTGCTCTACCATTGAAATGTTCACCTAGGAAACAATCTCTCAGGTCTCAAAAACAGAGAGGTGAAGTTACCCTTCATTTCTATGGCAGGGAAATGCTGTCCTGTTGGGGGAAAATAAGAATGCCAACAACTGAGGTATGTTTTTTTTAAACAGCTGAGTATAGCAAACTGTGTCTTTTAATGCCAGGAACTGTCAGGGAAATGCACCAGTGAAATCTTTCACACATTCTGTCCACACAGCAAGATCACTTGCTTGGCTGTCTCATCACCCCAGCTGTGAGATCCCTCATTTCTACCCTGCTGAGGCCACAGCCAGATGGTAGAGGCAACTTGCCACACCCCCTTGACCTTCCTGGCACAGAAGAAGTCGCCAGCCGGGTCCTATCCTTCTTGATGCCTCATGGCAGAGTTTCTGACCTTGTCTTGGTGGTCACAGGGTTTGAGGCAAGACATGTTTCATTTAATGTAGGTCTCCTTGGGGAATCACCTCTAGACTTAAGGGCTAAATAGATGGCCTCCCTACCTTACTGGAACCAGAAGCCATGAAAAAAAAAAAAAAGCAGATATCCAGAATGCTTTCCAAAACCAGTGAGGAAAGGATTTACATTTTCGTTTTGCAAAGACTTTGGTGCCATTGCAAATTTAATTTTATTACTCAACCTTGGAGGCTATTCTTGGTATGGAAACCACTGAAGATGTGTATTTGGACACCTGATTACTCATATCAACCATGTACCTTCCCACTTTGACCTCTCTCTATTTCTCCTAAAACTTAACAGTATCCAAGCCAAATTAGTCTTCTTTTATTTTCACACCTCTTTTTACTCTCCATTCACAAACATCTTTATACCCCCAGCTGCCAAACAAGAATTCTGAGAGCCAATATCACCCTTTAATTTATGCCCCACATCCAATCAGAGACTGAAGTTTTTTGACTCTACCATCCACATTTCATTATAATTCACTCAATTTCCATTTCTCTCCATTCCAAAGCATCAGGACTGCTCGTGATTTTTAGTCCATTCTCTATATAGCAGTCAAAGTGTAAATCTCAAATCTTTATAGAAACCAAATTTGACCTCAACTCTCCAGCTAAAACTCCTAAATGTTTTCCCATTGCTCTTAGGCTAAGAGTCTAAACTCCTTGACACAGCTAACAAGATTCTCAGGAATCAGACTCATATCCCTGGAGAGATGGGGCCTCTCCAACCCCATCGCTGCTTTCTTCACATGCCATGTTCTAATGAAACTGGATTTATTATTTTTTCATTCTTAGAAAAAATATGTTAATAGTCAACACATTTTTACTGTCACCATTTTCCAAGATGAGCTCCAAAGACCCGTGTCTTCTGGCATTCACATCTCTACATAGCGCCCTATCACACTGAATTAAGTTTGGCCTGTCTGGCCAATAGATTGCAGTTGAAGTAATGGTGTGATTCTGAATGGTGTGATTTCTGTCATGAATGCTAGTGTCATTTCTTTCCTGTATCCTTTCTGAAAGTAAGGCTAGTTTCTTTCTGAAGGAAGCTAGCTGCCATTATGTGAGGGCATTTAAGCAGCTGTGTGGAGAGAGCCACAAAATGGGGCACTGAGGACTGTTGACAACAGCCTGAACCAATGGCCAGCCCTGTGTGTGAGGGCGCCATTTTGAAAGTGGGTCCTAGAGACCCAAGGATCCCTTCAGATGACGCCAACCCCAGTTGGCATCTTGACTGCAAGCTCATGAGATGTCCTGAGCCCAAACCAACCACTGGAGCCCCTTTTGGGCTCCTGACTTTCAGATAAATTTACTGTTGTTTCAAGATATGGAATTTTGAGGTGATTTATTAAACAGTAATAGATAACTAACCCAACTTACAGAATACTTGCATGAGCTGTGCTGTGCTAAATATTCTACATATAGGCACATATTCAATTCTCACTACTCTCCAAAGTAGATACTATGATTGTTTCCATTTTACAGTGGAAGAAATGGAGGCACCAAAATGTGGTAAGTGATTTTCCCAGTGCTAAAAAGTTATTAAATGTTAGAGCTAGAATTTGAAGCCAAAGTTATACAGCGTCCTATGAAATCTGCCTTTATCATCTTTCATGACTCAGACTTGGGTCTTTCCAAATATAATTATGCAGACTTATCTTCATTAAAGGAACTGCCCATCATGTTTATAGCTTGCTATTCAGGAAGAATTTGTTTTATCTGTTTCCCCTGCACTGAGTAGCTGGGAAGGGGTTGCAAGGAACCCTATCATTCCAGCAGACGACTGACTGATAAATTCTATCCAGCCTTAGTGCACTGTGGAGGGATGGTTTGGGCTCTAAGGGAGTGACTGTTTGTACCATATCCAACCACCCAACTCTCCCCTGTCAAGTAAAAACAACTTCTGAAACTGCAACTCAAAACATTAACAACCTGACTTGCAGTTAAGGTCAAAGCCAGACAGAAAACATAAAGAAAAAAAAAGCAGAATAAAGAAACACTCCCTGTGCTGTCTGACAGATTCAGTAATGGCTTATACCATTAACGCTCCTTCCAGATAATTCCCAATTAACAAAATCACCTGGTATAATGATCCAATAAGCTCCAAGAACTTTGAAAAAGACCTAAAGAGTCATTAAGAGACCATCATCAACCTTGGAACAAGGTCACCTATGGTCCTCCACAATGTGAACAAAGTCACTTGCCTGGATAGTGACTGAATTGGGTAAATGCTTAGGAAATCTGCAGATATGTAGGGAGCCTCATCCTGTTACTACAATTGCCAATATCTGAGTATTTTTTGTTGAAAGGTTTTCTCCCTTCCTTGAAAGTTTCAATATAATTTTTTAAATTGAATTTTTTTAATTAAAAAATTTTCAGCTTCCAAATGATTAAATATACATTTTTAAATCATCCACTATCTGGAAAAAATAGAAATTTATTTCTTCATTAAGTGGCCTCAGATTTAGATTCAATAATATAGGGGCTTTCATCTACTAAGCATGATCTGTAGTTAGAATATTTTGGAAGGTTTAGAGAGCCTAACAGGTGCCTGACATTATTTATCTCCCTTCTACCCAAAGTGCCATGGTATACTGAATAAATCTCATCCATCCATTCATTCATCAAATACTTTATTCACTTAACACGTTGAATTAAATTCCTATTTTCTATTCGGCCTTCGTTTGGTTGATGCGGAATAATCCAGTAAAAAAACAGCCAAGCACTTTCCTTCATAGAGCACATCATCATGTTTTAGGGGAAACAAAAATGAACAAAACAAAAAAAGTGAAGAAAAGTTAACACATCAATCCATAAATTTGGATGTGAGTCTTACAGGGCAAAATAAGGCAGAGTAAGTGATGAGGAGAGACGGGTAAAAGAGCCGTTGTGTAGGAGCTGTTCAGGGAAGGGCCTTCTGATGAGGCAGCAGTCAACCAAGGACCTGAATGAAGTACATCAACAATGTAGAGTTTAGGAGGGAAGGACGCCAGGAAGACACAAAGACTAAAAGTCACTTGCGGGGATGGCACTGGCATGTCTAAGAAGCAGTAGGAAGAGCTATGTAAGGAGCTAAGTCAATGGGTGGGAGTGTCTGGAAATGTGCCACCATCCCTTCATTTTTCTCCTGCCTTCCTGCGTGTGAGCAGTGATGTCACCTGGGAATATCTGGCCAATTTCATTACCTGTAGCCCGGAGTGTTAGCTGAAATTTACTGAACATCTACCTTCATACACTGCCTAGTTACATAAGTGTCTTTACCTACATTTTGCAGATGAAAAAATCGGGGCTCGAAGAACTTATGTAACTTGGCCAAGGTTATACAGCTAGGGAGTGGTCAAGGTGGGATTCAAATCCATGGCTCTCTGATATTAAAGTCTAGGATATATAAGGGGAAAAGTATAGAAGAAACTACAGAACCCAAACAAAATCTACAGCCCTGCCTTAAATTTCCTAGTAATCCTTCATAACCCTAGGACCCTGGTTCAAAGGAAAAGTGGTCTTGCCTCAAAAGTTTAACCCTAAGTAGACTTCTTTGACAAGACTCCAGTGGGTTACTAGACATAGATGACCAACTGAAATGACTTACCAAGTAATGAGTATGCTTTAAATTGACACCCTCTAATTTATATATAAATTATATATATGCATATACATATAATTTATATACATATATGTATACCTATGTGATATGTGTGTGGATATATATATGTAGAGAGAGACAGAGAGAAACAGAAAGAAAGAGAGAGAGCAAGCGAGAATCTCAACAGAGACTAGAGAGAAAATGGCAGCCAAAAGTGTACTAGAATACAGCTTCCCACAGTGACCCCACAGCCACCAACACGAAAGGGCGCTGCAGCAGTGTCTAGGCATTCGTTAAAATCCCACGGGAAGACCAACATCACTGTCTGTGAGGACCAATGAAGGCTTTGAAATAAGAACTTATTAAGCAGATGAGAAGCAAATAGCATAAGCACTCAGAAGAGACACCAAACTTGGACACAGCCTCAAATGATTGCAGAAAGCACAGGCCCACGGACCTCAACCTCCAGTAACTCTGGGAGTAACCAGAGGGGGGCTAGGAAAGCTTTAGGAGCAGCAGAGCATTTCTTTCTGGAGTTTCCATTTTTCTTAATTTTACTAAATGATTTAGAATAGGAAATCTTTTATATATATATATATTTTTTAATGTCTTTTATTTATTTTTTGAGAGACAGAGAGAGACAGTGTGAGCAGGGGAGGGTCAGAGAGAGAGGGAGACACAGAATCCGAAGCAGGCTTCAGGCTCTGAGCTGTCAGCACAGAGCCTGACGCGGAGCTCGAACCCACCCACTGTGAGATCACGACCTGAGCCGAAGCCGGATGTCCAACCGACTGAGCCACCCAGGCGCCCCAGAATAGGAAATCTTTTACTCTTTTATATTTTAAAGTAATTTTAGAAGTATTTTTATATTAAAATGAACAAAAAGGCCAAACAATTTCTCCATAGAGTTTTGAAACAAATGACAGGTACCATAGAACTCTGCGCTACGTTTTCACATCCCCAGTTAATTTTGATCATTTATATACAATCCTGCTTTCATTCATATACACATCACACAAGTCAACTAATGTTTCTTAAGATATATGCCAGGTCCAATGTTAAGATTATATTATGCACTAGAAAGGTTCTCAAACTTTCACAAGGCATCACCGAGATCTTCTTAAGACACAGATGGCTGGATCTCACCACCAGAGTTTCTGATTTATTAAGTCTGTGGTAGGACCTGAATATTTGCATTTCCCAGATAATACTACTGCTCTTGGGGGACCACACTTTGAGAATCATTACTATAAGGAAAAATTTAAGAGGCACCAGATTTCTAGGCAATTAACACACAGCTACGTCATTTCTTAAATGTAAAAGCTAAATCACAGAGCATAAATAACTGACCTACAATGCACAGCTAGTCAGTGGCCAAGAATTGTTATTTTGATCTCACACATCTTGTTTTGCTTTAAGATTCTTAGGGCACCAGACAGAGACTGGATTACATATAGTGACAGGAATTATACACCACAATCTTCTTTTCTCTTTGTAGTAGCAATTTAGCTGCTGAACTTCGCTTTGTCTAGAAAAGTTTTTAAGCAACCTTTGGTTCAATAAAATGAAAGCAGTGCTGCAGTGAAAGGCGAGCATCTCCTGACCCTTCATTCTATCACCTCGGTGTAATCACTGACAAGACCAGAAGCAGAATCCAAAGACACACTTGTCAGAAATGAGCAATGTGTGGCTCAGATGAACAACAGAAAGTGTAACTCTTTTTTTAAATTTTTTTTTACTGTTTATTTATTTTAAATTTTTAAAAATGCTTTTATTTATTTTAGAGAGAGAGAGACAGCAGGAGCAGGGGAGGGTCAGAGAGAGAAGAAGACACAGAATCTGAAGACAGGCTCCAGGCTCTGAGCTAGCTGTCAGCACAGAGCCTGACGCGGGGCTCCCACCTACAAACCGTGAGATCATGACCTAAGCTGAAGCTGCACACTTAACCGACTGAGCCACCCAGGTGCCCCTGTTTATTTATTTTTAAGGGAGAAAGAGAAAGAGAGAGAGAAAGAGAGAGAACAAGCAGGGGAGGGGCAGACACACACACACACACACACACACACACACACACACACACACACACAGAGATTCCGAAGCAGACTCCAGGCTCTGCACAGTCAGCGCAGAGCCTAATGCAGGGTTCAAACTCTTGAACTGTGAGATCATGACCTGAGCCGAAGTCAGATACTTAAGTGACTGAGCCATCTGGGCATCCCAGAAAGTAGAAGTCTTGAAAGACAAATGTAAAACCCAAAGCTACCGCAGGGCCTGAGCAGGACGTGAGACTGAATTTCAGAAGACCTGGGTGTTTCACAAACAGGCACCACACCCTGTGTCCAACCGTACCTCCAAGCATCATCTGATGAACATCATCCATTTAACAGTGGCCCCTAGTCGGCAAATAGTTCACACGACCACAAAAACAGTTTCGAAAAGTAGACGGCTGACAGAAGTTCATCTGGGCAGTTACACCTAATAATTACTGTGAGAAACGGAAGCTTACTTTTTCTAAAACACTTGAAAAAACAAAGCATCACTTCCCCTGAAGAAGAGTAAACATGAGTGAACTACGGTGAGGAGAAACATGTTTGATCTGGGTAAGACAATGACTCAAAAAAGCATATCTGAACTCGTGTTCAGCTGCCATGTGAAAAACGACCACACATTTTGTGGCCTGAAACAGTATCCACTTATCATTTCATAGCTCTGTGGGTCAGCCCGGGTGGCCTTGGAGAGTCTCACCAGGCAAAAGTGAAGGGGTCATCAGAGTTGAGTTCTTCTCTGGAGGTGCCGGGGAAGAATCTGCTTCAGAGTTTATTCAGCTCATTGGCAGAATCCAGTTCCTTCGGGTTGTAGGACTGAAGGCCCTGTTTTCTTACCAGTTATTGGTGGGGGGCCATTCTCACTGTCAGCGGCTACTCCTGGGACCTTGTCCCCTGGGCTCTTCCATCCCAGAAGTGGATACTCTCTCCCATGTCACGTCCCGCTCATGTTAGGAATCTCTCTGATTTTCTCTTCTGCTGCCAGTGGAAAATACTCTGCTTTAATAGGGTTTATGTGATTAGGCTGAGCCTGCCTCAGTAATCTCCCTGTCTTAACCTCTACTGAGTTGTTAATTGCCTTTGCAAAATCCCGTTTATCATATAACATAAAGGAATCATGGCAAAAACGCCAGAGAGCAAAGGTCATTGGGGCCATCCAGAGTTCTGTCTACCACACTATCTGACATTTTTAAGCATAAAAGTGAGCACATATGCATCCGTACACATGCACACTGATGTTTCCAGATTCCTATCATAAAGAATGACAAACACAAAAATAGGAAAAACCCTGTAACTCCAGTGAGCACCACTGAAGGATCAGTTCACACATGAGAAGACAAGCTACTACAGCCGTGCCTGGATTAAGAAACAAGGACCCAACAGGACCCAGGGAAGCAAATCATGAGAATGAAGATCCTTCTAATGCCCCCTAACTGCAGGGGTAAAACCTGGAGGGGTGAAGTCATGGTCATGGTGTTTCCATGGTCATCTCCACATCTCTGGAGGTGCAGGCTATATCGGGTGAGGTCAGCTACACTGAGGAGGAAGGTTATGACAGTGCTGACTCTCCTTGTGCATCGATGGGGAAAATCCAGTGAAATGCAGAAAGGCAACTCAGCTGTGACTGTGTGCCCGTGAGGTTACCAGGCCCCAGCGAACAGCTGTTCAATCAATAAATATTTATCGGATGCCAAACATGGTTCTAGGCACCAGGAATGCAGTCAAGAATGAGGTGAGGTCCCTCCTTTCACAGAGACATCAATCTAAAGGATAAGAAGAGGGGCGCCTGGGTGGCTCAAGTCGGTTGAGTGTCCGGCTTCAGCTCAGGTCATGATCTCACGGTTCATGGGTTCAAGCCCCGCATCGGGCTCTGTGCTGACAGCTAGTTCAGAGCCTGAAGCCTGCTTCAGATTCTGTGTCTTCTTCTCTCTCTGACCCTCCCCTGCTCGCACTGTCTCTCAAAAATAAATTAAAAAAAATTTTTTTTAATTTTAAAGGCTAAGAAGAGCAATACATTGAAATATGGAGGAGCTGCATGGTTAATGATTGTGGTAAGTGCTATGGAGGAATTATAAAATGGAGGTGAACTTGACAGTGATGGGGACAAGCATGGCCAAAGCAGATGGTGAAGTTGAGAAGTGTACTTCAAAAAGGGATAAGCAGCTGGGCGGCTCAGTGGGTTCACATTCAGCTCTTGGTTTCAGCTGAGATCATGATCTCCCAGTCCATGGGATCAAGCCTGGAGTCCAGCTTTGTACTGACAGTGTGGAGTCGGCTTGGGATTCTCTCTCTTCTTGTCTCTCTGCCCCCCCCCCCTCTCCCGCTCAAAACAAATAAATAATCATTTAAAAAATAAAATAAAATAAAATAAAATAAAAAGGGACAAGCAGGAGTATCTGGTGGGTGGGGAAACTCTTTCAGGCAGCAGGGGCATTTCCTGAGAAGGAAGTAAGAACAAGTCTAGGAAAGAAAGCCTCTCAGACCTCACTACAGAAGCAAAAAGATTCATACCCCTACGAAGGCTACTGAGAGCTAATTAAGAGCCACACCGCAGAGTCTCATAAGCAATGGTTAAAAAAAAAAAAGTTTTTATGTCAAATACCAAGGGAAGCCACTAGGAGATTTCGAGTTTCTGGGTACAGTTAATCTCATTGATGGTTTTGAGAGAGCGTCCCACCTGTGCTGTGAAAAGGGGCAGGGAGCCAGGAAGCAGCCATCACTGTGGCCGAAGCAAAGGACGCTGCTGGCTTGGACCAAGTGTGACAGATGGAGAGCAGCGGAGAGAGGGCATGTGTTTTGCAAACAGGGCTGGGAGGACGGCCTACAACATTAAATATTAAAAGACACTTCTCTGAATTGTCAGAGCTTCCAAGCCCACTGCTGGCTGTACCTTGACCTGTGTTCCTACACTCTTCCTAGGCTGATTGAAATTCTAAACAGGCAAAAATAAAATAAATAAAAACTTTCCTGTTTTTCTTAAAAAAAAAAGTCTTAAAAAATTAAGCCTAAAAAAACTGAAGATAAAGTCCACATAACTGCTGAAGCTTCCTCAACAGGCAATGCTGGAAACGCACACACCGTGGCCAGGAATGAAGACATGATATGAAGACACGGGGCCCCCGGGCGGCCCAGCTGGTTGAGAGTCTGACTCTGGATTTCGGCTCAGGTCATGATTCCAGCGTCGTGGGTTCAAGCCCTAGATCAGCTCCATGCTTAAGCCTGCTTAAGCATCTCTCTTTTGCTCTCTCTTCCCTTCCCCCACTCATGCTTACTCTCTCTCTCAAAATAAAAAAAAATTGAAGGAAGAAAAAGAGATCATCATGCAAATCTTACATATAAATGCTCATAGCAGCATTATTTATTTATATTTGCAAAGTGGAAGCTTCCAAAGAGCTAACGGTGAACGGAAAACCAAAATGTGGCCTCTCCGTACAGTGGGCTACTATCGCGAAAAGGAGGGAACACACGGCTAACCTCTACTGCAACAGAGTCGGGCCTCAAAAGACGTAAAAGAAACCAGAGACCAAAATAAAAACTGTATATTTTACGATGTCATTTATATGAAATGACCAAAAAAGGCCAATCTATCGGGACGCTATGCATCCGTGGCTGACTGAGGCGGGCGTTTGGCACGGATCAGGGGACTGACTGAACATGAATGTCAGGGTCTTTCGGGGGGAGATGGAAATCTTCCAGATCTCAGCGGTGGCGACAGCTGTGCAGATCTGTACAGTCACAACACGTTACTGAATTATGTACGTAAAAAATTATTCGGCAAATGAAAACTTGCTGGTACCTCAAAAGAGAGTTCGAAGACAGGGTCATTCAAATAAGAGTTACTTTATAAGCAGAAGAAATTTTAGAGAATTATTAATTCATATTTGAAACACGTGGTGAAACTAAAGAGCGCACTTCCACTTAAACAGCACTGAGAAAACACACCCTAAAAGAAAAAAAATCCAAAAAAAAGGGCAGAGATCCTTTTCCAGGCGAACAGAGAAACAGACTGTGGTATATCCACATAACGCACACGATTCATTGATAAAGCCACACAAAGACAGGCATTAATCTTAACTGCAAGTGAGTAAGTGGAAGAGGTCAGTCTTCAAAGGCTACACACTGTGGGGTTCCATTTATGTGACATTCTGCAAAAGATCAGCTCTGTGAGAGTAAACAGGCTACACAGCATCAAAAACAGGAGATTAAAATCTACAATTCAATTCCATAAGAGAAGTAAGCTGAAAGGTATATCACAAAAGAGAAGAATAAAGATATTGAAATGAACAAAATGAGAATATTAAGGCTTAGAAGCAAGATTTTCAAAAATATATAATATGAATTTAAGATGAAGAGGGGATGGGGCGCCTGGGTAGCTCAGTCTGTTGAGTGTCTGACTTTGGCTCAGGTCATGATCTGCTGGTTTGTGAGTTCGAGCCCTGCAAAGGGCTCTGTGCTGACCGCTCAGAGCCTGGAGCCTGCTTCCGATTCAGTGTGTCCTTCTCTCTCTGCCTCTCCCCTGCTCTCGCTCTGTCTCTGTCTCTCTCAAAAATAAATTCAAAAAACATTAAAAAATTATTTTAAAAAGATGAAGAGAGGAAAATATACAAAAAGAGAAGCAATGATTCAGGAATAAAACTATATGAAGTCTAGAATAGAGATTGTAGGAATGCTTTGTCTGAGTCACCCCTATTTTAAAGATTGGGAGATTTCACGTAATACATCTTTTCAACTCTTCTCCAAATTCCAAGGACTGGGCAAACATGAGGAGGTTTGTAACGATTGTTTTATATTCATAAGAAGATGCTAGAGGAGAGAAGTGGGGGAAAATAGAAGAGGCAAAGGCAAGAAGGAAATGAAGACAAGAAAGTTATCAGAAATATTGCCTTTTGTTAGAGGAAATAAATTATTTAAAATGTTGAACTTTAAGTCATGATAAATGCAACAAAATCTCCCTTTTTATTTCCCTGAGGATCATCAATAAAGATCTGGGGGCACCTGAGTGGCTTAGCCAGTTGAGCGTCCGACTTTAGCTCAGGTCATGATCTCGCGGTTCGTGGGTTCAAGCCCCGTGTCAGGCTCTGTGCTGACAGCTCAGAGCCTGGAGCCTGCTTCAGATTCTGTTTCTTTCTCTCTCTCTGTGACACTCCCCTGCTCACACTCTGTCTCTCTCTCAAAAATAAACATTAAAAATTTTAAACAAATAGATAAAGGTGGGCAGAACATGGCTAGTCTACGTGTAGGTTACAGAGTAAAGAGTAAAGCAGGCTTTAAGGTAGTAGTTAAATACACCTGGTTTAATAATAATAATAATAATAATAATGGCCAAAAAGTACAAGAGAAGTATATTTATTTTACAGTTAACTATATATTTGAGATGGGAATACAGACAATATTTGCTTTTCCCAGTTTCAAATTTGATTCAAAAAATATTTATTGCCTTTATAATCAGAAAATGCTAATCGTAGTAGTAGTTGAGCTTAGAATGTCCCCTCCACGCAGGGACTGTAAGAGACTCCCATCAAGATATTTTAAGTGCCACAGTTGCTAGGAAAAAAAAAAATCACCGCCCTGGCAAGCTGGAGAGGGCCAGGAAGATACATGTCACACGTTTAGAACGGGGCCTCTCTGGTCTGGGGCAGTGCCCTTCTCCATGGGAAACGGGGATCTGAGAAGTCCGTCCCCCACAGGGAGGGACATTCAGTATTAATCCTGCCTCCTGTGGCTCTGGAACTTTCTGCTCCCACTGCTTGTGAAGAAACGTCAGGACCTTACCTGTGTCTGTGCCTCTTTGTGTCCTATCACAGCTCCCTTAGGACAGCCATGCACCTCTCACTTCACTGAGTATAGGAGTCAGTCTTTTCCGGGGTTTAAAAGATCCAGAGACTTCTCTACAGCCCTCTCCCTCACTCTGCAAGCCCCTGCCACCCTTGGATTTCCCTCTGTTCTCTGTTCTTCAAACACGTCGGTTCCTTCCGTCAGAAAAATCACTTCCTCCACCTGAATCTCTCTCAGCCCTGCTGACTCCCTCTCATGTCTCAACACAGCTCAGATGTCTTTTCTGAAAAATTCCTTCCCCGAGTACCTTGATCGGCGCACCTCCCTCTGCTAGGCTTTATCCCACACCCAGTTTTTATTCTTTCACAAAGGACAGCAAAGAACATGGATCTCGACGTCACCACTGGAGACACGGACCAAGGAGAGTCCCCAAAGGGAAATGGCGTCAATGGCAAAGTGCCCGTTGTCAGAGCTCAGTAAGGAAAGAGCACTATTTTCACGTGTGGATTCAAACAACCGGGACCACAGAGAGACGGCCCCTGTGACTGCAGCCTCATAAGCATCGTGGTGCCTTAACAAACCGAGTTTAAAAACTACATTTGAAGAAAGCTGGATTTGCCAAGTATATTACTGTCTAATACTGAGCACACAGGTAAATAAACTCCCAAAACTCTCTAAGAAGTATAAATCCACATAGCACTTTTTTACCATAATGTTTTCTGCTGTTTTTCAAACATGTTGAGAAAAAATTAGAAAATCCATGAAAAAGATGTCCCATAAAATCCTGACAAGGAAGGACCATCATTGTAAGTGTCAGGTGTATTTCCTTCAGGCTTTTGGGCAAGCTGCCTATACGGATAGTTGACTAGCTATCACCCTGTTTGCCTTTCCATCTGCCATCCATTCATCGAGCCTGATATCCGTGTCCTCTTTATGTCTTTATGGTCTCTGAATGGAGGCCATACTGTGAATTGCATTGTCATTTTTATATTCTGACTTTTCTAGAATGGAGATGTAAAACTTGTAATATGACCACTTTGAGAAAGCAGATTACAAAATTAATTGTTCTTCCATTTTTTTTAATGCTTATTTATATATAAGAGAGAGAGCCTGAGCTGGGAGAGGGGCCAGGGGAGGGGTGGGGATGGAGGATTTGCACTGACAGCCCAGAGGCCAATGTGGGGCTTGAACTCATGAACCGTGAGATCATGACCTGGGCAGAAGTCTGATGCTCACACCTGAGACACAAAAGTGCCATCTTGTTGTTTGATTTTTTTAAAGACAATATATGCATATTTGTGTATTCCTTTCTAAAAATTAGGTGTGTCCATGTAGCAACGGTGATCTCTAATGTGGAGACAGAATGACTTCTTTTTTTCTTATTTTACCACCTGTAATTTCTATAGCTTACTAATATATAAATTTTATGATAGAAAATGTTTGTCATAATATTTTTTCACAAAAAGAAAATACAATATTCATAGACATTTTAAAATGCTAACCGTATAAAGAGAAATGACAATTATCTTTAATCTTTAATGATCAATATTAAAATTAAAACATATACAAATACATCAAAGCTACTCACATATAAAATTGCAACTAGTTGCAAAATATTTTACAATATACAAAGTTGCTTAGAGGATGGAAACAGGATGAGCATTTTATTTGTAATTATGGCCCAACTCTTTCTGTAAAGGGTCAGATGTCACTATTTTATGAACTTTGGGCCTCGTGGTCTTTCTTGCACCTGTCCAATCTGCTGTTGTAGCAAAAAGCAGCCATAGACGGCTGTGTCACAGTAAGCCTTTATTTACGAATGCTGAAATGCAAATATATAATTTTCACATCATTAATACATGTTTTTAATTTCCAATCTTTAAAAATGGGGGGAAAAAAAACAACTATCCTTAGCTCATGAGCTGTACAGAACCAGGTGACAATCTGGATTTGTACCATGGGTCACAGTCCAGGACTCGTCTATTTATCTTTTTAACTTTTTTTTTTAATATGGTGTGACTCGTGTATAGTTAAGCCTTCGGTACCCATCAGCTTCGGAGGCCAACACCACGCCACTTCTCCAGCTGATCTGAAAATAAACTACTGTTAAAGGCTTGTCCGTAGAATTTTCCACAGGTTTTAAACCGAAATGTTCTTCTCAGTATCAAACCACATTTCGATTTCATCCTGAAGAAATATTGCTCCGGCAGAGAACAGAGTCCCTAAATTTTCCAAGCGGTACCTAAGGGGCAGCTTTTAAACTAGCATTAATGTCAATGAGAGCTGCCCAAAACAATCTGTGTTCTCAGGTGAAATATGGTTGGCAGCAGGTGATGGAAACAACTCAAGGTATAGAAAAAAGGCAGACCATGTGGAAGATTTCTATAAAATCTGAAGATTGTAACAAAAAAACAGGTGATTTTTCAAACTTTCTACTTTGGACCTATTTTGGATGAGGTAATTCAAATAAACGGCATGTCGTGGTAATATCTAGCAATGCAACGAAAAAGCCATCTGACATTTTTTAGACTGCTGCTAAATGCTCAGTTTCACATATCGCTGAACTTAAATAGTGCAGGCAATGTCCAATAATTGAAATTTACCCATATAAATAATTGTGACCCTAATTTACAAAAATGCGCATTCAAATTTACAAGGTAAAATATGGCAGAGAGGTAGCCACAGATCTCCGGGAAAAAAACCTTTATGACCGGTGAAGACAGTTATAATTCAGGGCATTTAATTAAGTTCCAAGGCCCTGACAGTCATTCATTGCAGTGAAAATGCTTTATACACTATGAACATTTTAAGGGTCAGTATCTTTTTTCTTTCCCCAAAGTTTGGGCCAGAAGAAGCTAGTGATTGCTAAGATGTCAGTAGTTTGCCCTTTTCGCATTTAATAAGAGATCATGAGCATCTCTTAGTATACAAGAGCCCAGGAATAAAGAATTTCAATATAAATTCCCAGTCTGGCTTCCATAATTTTTCTGAGATAATTTAGTAAACAAAACACTAAGTTTTAAAGTGATTAAGGAATGGAGTGTTTTTTTCTAATTATATTCGGCACACATCAGGCAGCAGAGACTATGATGTTTGATTTCAATCATTCGTAAATGGCCCGAATGTGCCTGCCCCAGGACTATGTAATTTTACGAAGATACGAAGTCATGTCTCAGTAACGATGAGGTTGGTTGGAAGGATCCCATTACTTAAAGAGAAGCAGGTGCCCCTCGCCCTCCCCGCCCAGTCTCCCTGTGCCACTGCCACACTTGACCTTTGTGATTCTTTTTCTCTGCATCACAGACCCATCAAATTTCCTAAGAAGTCATCATAATAGGGGTGCCTGGGTAGCTCAGTCAGGTAAGCATCCAATTCTTGATATCGGCTCATGTCATGATCCCACAGGTTGCGAGTTTGAGCCCCGCATCAGGCTCCGCACTGCCAGCGCTTGGGATTCTCTCCTTCCTCTCTCCCTGCTCCTATCCCACTCACTCTCTCTCTCTCTCTCAAAATAAACTTAAAAATGTTTTTAAAAGTCATCATAATATTGTAAAGTTTTGTTATGAAAAATGATCACTTGAAATGAGATGTTAAATTATAATAATTATATAATGGTTAACTGTGAAATGATGGCATATCACGGAAGAACACAAAGCTTGATGAATGGAAAATTTGGGGGAACACATAAGAAACCACAATCGCTTCTGTGTCTGCAGACTTGAGAGGCAAGACATGGCATGGGGAGTACTCTCGGTTAATGTCAGTGATGAATGGAGACAATGGAGATCAATGGAGAACGCTATGATCAATGCATGGATGTTTGGATTCAAACCCATGTATGTGGTAGATGATTTTGATGACGATGGTAACGATGATAGCGGTAGTAATGATGATAATGGTGATACTGTGACTAATCAGCAGTGCTATATACTGTCAGCTTAGTCAAAGCTACACTGACAAGAAGAATTTGCTGCCAGACAGTAGGGCAGGAAACAAGGTTTAGTAGTTCTCCATGAAGAGACCCCCACCCCCGCCATAAAGAAGCGTTACTGCTATTTATTTTGTAAATAAGTCAGATGTCCATATATTTTTAAAAATAAGTATGGTCTTAAATATATGTATTCCACATATATTCTTAAATATATTATATATTATAATATTCTTCAATATATATATAATAAATAAATATATATATAATATACAGCAAACTATGACAAAAAGAGGGACTTAAAGATGCAAGTCTAGTTTAATATTCAAACGTTAATCAATGCACTTCATCGTCCTCATGCATTAAAGAGAAAAACCACACGATCATATCAATCAATACAGAGAAAGCAGTTGACAAAATTAGCATCTATGGTTGATAAAAGCTCACAAAAAGGATAGAAACAGATGATACTTTCTTCAACTTGATAACAAGCGTCTTAAAACCCACAGATAACATACATAATGGCGAAAACCGAATCCTTTCCTATAAGATCACAGGCAAGGGTGCCCGCCCTCGCCACTACTATTCAACAGAGCTTCGGAAGTTTTAGCCGTCACAGTGAGGGAAGAAAGTGACATAAATGTACACAGATGAGAAAGAGAGGCAAAACTGTCCCTATACACAGGTGACAGATGTCTATACAGAAAATCCCAAGGAATCTAGTAAAAAAAAAAAAAAACCCACCCTTATAATTAATGAGTTCAGCAAGACTGCAATACAAGGTAACTATAAAAAAAATTTCTATATATTGTAAATGAACTCATGACCATCAGAATCAAGAATGCAATACCAAATACAGTCACTCAAAACATGGAATACTTAGGTAAGTCAAACAAAATTTATAAAATTTGTATATTGAAAATAGCAAAACAGATTAAAGAAACTAAAGAACATCTAAATAAGTGGATAGGCTCATGGTCTGGAAAACCCATGATAGATAAATAAATACACAGGCTCATGGATTGGAAGACCCAACAGAATGAAGAGGTCCATTCTCCTCAAATTCCTATGCAAATTTTAAACAATTCCTATCAGAATGCCAGCAAGAATTTTTTGTAGATATGTAAAATATTAACCCAAAGTTTATTTGGAAGGGAACAAGAATAGCAAACATAATTTTGAAAATGGAGAAAAAGTGGGAAGAATGAATCTTCCCAATTTCAAAACTTGTATGTAGCTACAAGAATCAAGACTGTGTGTATTGGCAGAAGGCAGACACTTTGATGAATGGGACAGAATAGAGAATGCAGAAATATGCTCAACTGAGATTTTGCAAAGGTAAAAAAAGCAATATAATAAAGGGAAGATTATGCTTCCAACAAATGGTGCTAAGGCAATGGGGCATTCATTGACCAAATAATGAGTGTCTCGTATCATATAAAATTATTATTACTGTAAGATTGTGAAAATGGACCAGCACTCTGTAGAAATGGCTTATGGTTTATTGGTTACTTAAAAAAAGAAACATGCAGCTAGTATATGACTTGGCACTTATATTCCTGGACATTTATCCCAGGGAAATGAGATTTTATATGAAAACAGAAATCTATAGATCCATGTTTTAAAGATGATTTATTTGTAAGAATCCAAAACTTGAAGCAACCCAAATGTCCTTTGAAGGCGAATGGTTAAGCAAAACTGAGAGTCATATTATGGAACACCACCCAACAACAAAAGGGAACTAATAGTGAGTGACCCATGCAGCAACCTTGATGAATCTCCAGAAAATCGTGCTAGATGCAAGTCAGTCCCAAAAGATTACAGGCTCTATAATTTTATTTATATAAACATTCTTGAGATACCTTAATTATAGACATGGAAAATATTAGTTATTGGTTGCTAAAGGTTCTGATGGGGATCTGGGTAAAAGGAAAATGGGTGGAGCTAGAAAAGAGCAACAAGAGGGATCCACATGGTAATCGGAGCAATCCTGGATCTCATCTGCGTTAATGTTAACATTTTGGTTCTACTTTTGTGCTACAATTTTGCAAGATCTCAACACTAAGAGAAAGTGAGGAGAGAGGACATAGGCTCTCTCTGCTTCATTTCTTATACCTGCACGATAATATCTAATTCTAACATCAAAATACAATTTATTTTTTAAATGTTTTTAATATTTGTTTCTGAGAGAGAGAAAGGGAGAGAGCGAGTGAGTGAGAGAGTGGGCAAGGGGCAGAGAGAGGAAGACACTGAATCCAAAGCAGGCTCCAGGCTCAGAGCTGTCAGCACAGAGCCTGATGGGGGGCTCGAACCCATGAACCGCAAGATCAAGACCTGAGCCAAAGTCGAGATGCTTAACCGATCGAGCCACCCAGGTGCCTCTCAAAATTCAATTTATACTAAATAAATGAGTCTTTAAAAATGTATCTACTGCTAAACTGTTCACACATTTTCTCATCTACTCTCTAGATCTTTTTCATCCCTCTCCAAGTTAGGATTCAGTATGATTATCCCACTCACTTGATTTGGACACTGTATAACTCAGAAGATTTAAGTGACTCTCTCATGGTCAACAAAGGCAAAACTGACACTACCTCATAATTCTTAATTTCCTACAGCATACACTTTTCACTTTCCTTCTTCAGAGTGCCAGCAAAATGTAGCTCCTTCCACACATAAAAATAAATTTAACACTCAAGATAGGCCAATGATTCTGCTTTAGTGATCGTGTGTCTCTTTTAAGTGATCAAGAAGAAAAATCTTCAAACAAAATTCTGTAAGATAAATTATACATAAATTGAGGTATTAACTGAGAGTTAACTGTAAGTTTGCTTTTAATTTATTGGATTTTCTTTTGTCATTTACTTGTTTCTCATTTATAAAGAGCTTTTCAAGTTAATTATGTTTTTTCATTCAAAAAAGTTCTTAAATTTATATTTAATTTTTTCTTTAAAGATTTAAGATGAGAACATTTTTGTCTTAATGAGGACAGTATCCATTGAAAAATAAATAACATGCATTATGTTTGTTGAAATGCTATCATGGTAAAAAAAAAAACATTGGAAGCAATAAACACTTCTCATAAAATAAACATCAATGCATCTATCAACCAGAATACTATTATTGACAAGGGAAATATTATAAAAAGTTAATTGAAAAGATAGTTTGTAACACAGTTCATAAAGTGTGTGTACAACATAACCTGTATTATGTACCTGTGAGAAAAATTATATGCATATTCATAAAGATGCATGTACACAAAGAGAAAAAAAGACTAGAAAAATCTACTTCAAATGTTACAATAGTTGACTGAGAAAAGTTTTATGAACTGCTTTACGCTTTCCTAAGTTTTATTTTATTTTCTAGGTAAATAAACATACATTATTATTATACGGTTGGGAAAAGTTACAGTGCATTTTAATTTCTTAGTGTTTATTTTTGAGAGAGAGAGAGAGAGAGAGAGAGAGAATGCAAGTGGGGGAGGGGCAGAGAGAGGGAGACAGCGGATCTGAGCCTCACTCTGTGCTGACAGCAGAGAGCCCTATGCAGGGCTTGAACTCACCAACGGCAAGATCATGACTCAACTGACTGAGCCACCTAGGCCCCCATGGGAAAAGTGGCTGTAAAATATTACTAAGGTATGGAATATGTGAAAACCACAGAACCCAAAAGAGCATTAGTTCAAATTCCCATTAATCAAGTACCCATTGATATTTTATGATGAATTATAATCATATATTTTAGTTCCTGAGAGGAACCAATTAGAATTCCTCTTGAACTTTACACAACATGGTTGAACAGATGGAACTGAAAAGGCTTTCAAATGACAGATCTTGGGAGCGGGGCGCACTGCTAGGGCTCCCCTGCATCTCCTGCTTGAACATTCTCATCAAAGGGCTCCACTTTCCAGTTTCAGAGGGAGATATTTCTTCGTGACAAGTGAATCCATTTCAACAATATCATTAGCACAACAATGCTTTTGATGAGCAATTTTCAGCTGATGAATGTACTAGGGTTTTACATGATATTGCTTTCATTTTCTCCTAAAACTGCCAACCGGGAGAGTGGCAAAGTGTACCAATCAACCCCAACGACTGATAATCAGGATATATTTTGACGTGATTGAAGAGTCCTGGTGCTGTGCACCAGCGATTTGTTTCCTGTGGGAAGCCTCCAGAATGAACTGTGGGCCCCGAATTGTTTTGAACCCACTTTCTTTTTTGATTACCATGCATCAGAGTTTCTCCTGGTCCTTTTATGTTGTCCTTCCCCTGTTCCATGAGTAAATATGAATCCCATTCTCCCTCAAACTCAAAATTTTACAGAAATTGACGTATTCAGTAGATGTTTCCAACATGATACTACCATGGTTAGAAAAATATCACCATACGCCTGAAATATAAATCAAATGACAACTGCCTAACTGGAAAATAAAAGACAGGCTTGAATTTCTTTAACATTTCATTTCAGGGAAATCCTGAGGAAATGACACACACGGTACTTTGCTGAGTTGCCGTGCTTGACCTACTGAGAGCGGTCATCTATTTTCAAGATTATATTTTTGTTATTGTTGTCATTGTTACTTTATTGATATGGACACAATTTTCTATTCTTTATTTAACATTTTTAAAACAATTTTATTGAGTTTTGAGAGATGGAAAGTGAGTGGGGTAGGGCGGGGGGACAGAGAAAGAGGGAGACACAGAATCCAAAGCAGGCTCCGGGCTCTGAACTTGTCAGCACAGAGTCTGGCATGGGGCTTGAACCCACGGATGGTGAGATCATGACCTGAGCTGAAGTCAGACGCTTAACTGACTGAGACACTCAGGCACCCCCATCATTTTCTAGTCTTGTGATCTAATCCAAAGGAATGATGAAGTCTAACACCAAGGGAGAGGACCTGGAAACAGGAAGCTTTGTGGGAAAATGTAATTGAAGCCAGAGAGGAGATAATCTGCTGTCGTCCCCAAACTGTACCATGGAGACAGCTGCCAACTTGACTCGGTATTTGAATGTCAATGATAATTATTTTGAAAGAAAGAAAGACTTAAAATCATGACATTTTACAGCAAAAAAAAACTGAATCCTTCCAGACCTGAAGCTAATTCTACGCTGACATCATACCCCTCTAGCCTTCATGTTTCCTTCTTATCCTTCAATGTCAACACCCGTCTCTCCCTCTCAATCTCTAGTCCCTGGGATCAGGGGATTTTTGTCACCACATGTTATTGTGAATAAGCTATTTTGTAACACAGCCGCACTCATTTCTTTACACATTGCTTATGGCCATTTTTAAGCTATAACAGCACAGCTCAGTAGCAGAGACAAGCTAGCCTACAAGACCATGAATATTTACAAAACTGGCTAACTCTTTCTGTAAGTTCTAACCAAACTCTTGTTTCCTGAAAAATCTAGGCTCCTGCCTTCTGAAGATCTTTTCCCCTAAACTACTGGATCCTTCACCCTTCCCCTCTGGCTTTCTGCATGACTAGTTCCTCTCATCCTCCAGGTGTGGTTTTAGTGCCCTCACCTTTCCATAAACTAGGTCATACCTGTTTTTTGCCTACACGCACTCGTCATAATCTGTAATCATTGGATTAATTCTTTCTCCCCCTCTGGAATACGTTACCTGTAATTTTATTTCCAAAGCCCAGTAGCACTTGGAAGTGTTTGTAGTCCACATTTGGAATACAAACTGCTTATCACATATATGTTGAATCAAGGCTAAGCCCAGAGCAAATTCTCAATGAAGAGTTAGGAGCCGACGTCTGGCCACGCCCACCTGGACTTCCCTACATAACAGGGGCCTCCTCTCAGTTCTGGTGGCAGAGGAATTACGCAGAACTCGAAGAGGGGTCTTTCCTGACTCCTTACAGGGAGGGCCTGGGACTTCTTCCTCTGGCGAACTTAGTCAGCTCACCTCAGACCAAGGCTTTCATTACCCTCAGAGCCTCCAGTAGGAAGTAAGGCTGGAGCAAAGCCTAGCAGCCATGACTGGGACCTTCCAAGACTGACTGACTGACTGACTGACTGACTGACTGACTGACTGACTGTGTGTGTGTGTGTGTGTGTGTGTGTGTGTAGGGGGGTCTTTGCTTCCCCTTCTTTTTGGGTGGGCTCTCCCCTCAGTCCTCACTCAGTGTGGTTCCTTGACGCCTTGTTTGTGCTTGGTTACCTCTCTTCTGCCGAACCCAAGGCCAAATCCATCAACAAGAGTACACCGTGCCTTGGCCCTGATGAGCATGTTGGCTGTTAGTAGCAGTGAAGCTAGATTGTTCTGAGCATGAAGGGCCATGGCAACTGCCCTGAGAAGCACTGCGGCCACCCTAGACCACCCAGACGGTTTGAGCAAAGCCAACTCACACCTGTGCAGATGGACTGTGGAGTGACCTCTGGAGAGACCTACAGTCACCTTGATCATAGTCTAATACTAAAATCTCTGCCCAAGGAGGAGCCTCAGCCTCATTTACATAACATGCAATGTGTGCACAGGCATGTTTCCTTGAGGGGCATGAACAGCCCTGTGCCGCCTCTGCATACAACGACAAGGCTTCCTACCTGAATATTCATCCTAACCCTAAACACAAGGAATCCATTCCCCCTCTCATGGAGTCACAGCTTTGGAAGCCATTTCCCATGATCTTATTTGCTGCAAAGAGAAGCTTCTTTGTGCGAAAGCTCAGAAACACACAAACAAAACATAATTAGGAGTGGAAGATGGATTATAGTAGGTCTCTGATAAATACCTATTATAGGAAGGGAGGTGAGACAGAAAGAAAAAGCAAGGGGAAAGACCTGCTGCAAGATAAACTAGAGTAGCTATATCTCTACAAATGCACACATGATCTGTAGACAATATGGCATAAATTTCAGGTCCTGGATTCCTTTCCTGGTTCCCATATTCACTGGGCAATGCTAGACAAGGCTCTGGAGTCCTTTGTGTTTCTGAAATTACATCTGTGAAAAGAGAAACTTGAAACAGATGATCCAAAGCCCCTATGATTCTTTGGACGCCTGGGTGGCTCAGTCGGTTAAGCGCCTGGCTCTTGCTTTGGGCTCAAGCCATGATCTCATGTTCTGTGAGTATGAGCCCTGCATTGGGCTCCACGCTGATGGTGTGGAGCCTGCTTAGAATTGTCTCTCTCCCTCTCTCTTTCTCTCAAAATTAATAAATAAAGAAAGTTTTTAAATCTCTATGATTATTAATATATGATGATTCAATAGAAGTTCAAGATAACTTATATAGGCTAATTATTAAACACAGTTCAGGACACAAATTCTCATTTTTGGCTGACCTGTTTGCCTTGGAATAGAACCCTGATTTTTGGATGGGACATCATGCGATTTCTATAGGTTAATTTTATGTCCTAGTTCTGGTTGTGAGTACATGGACCCCATCTAGTTAATCAGGTGGTTCCATCTTTCAAGAATATTTATGGGGTCTTTTATGGGTGTAATACCAAAAAAGGCCAACAAGACTTAATTCTAGGACTTCAGAGAAAATGATCAGGAAAAAGTCACATTCTTTCAGGATTGTAAGCTACAAAATTATATGTCTGCAGCTTCCAGGGAGTTCCATGTGTAGTGAGCTGGCCTATGAAGGGAACAACAGATAGAGAGACAAGTCCAAGAAACAAGAAGAGAGAAACACTCTCTCAAAACCCTAAGTCCCCTGGAACCAGCCCTACCTGAAGCTTAGTTCACACTGGACTGTTAGGTCATGTGGATTGATAAATCCCTTTTTTTGCTTAAGTGACATGAATTCAGTTTCTTTGAATTTCAACCAAGAATCTTGGACAACATATCTCTGTTTTTACGCACAAATTTCTTTTTTAAAGGGTGATTTTTCTACTTTATGTTTAAATCTCTACTCCCTGCTCGTCTGTTCCCTTCCCATCTCTCTTGACACTTCTCAGTCTCTGGCATCATCAGTGGCAAAAGCTTCCAATCAACGGAAGACATAAAACTGGACATGGGAATGAATATTTCCTTGTTCTAAAGATCTGGATATCTATCAACAATCCTTATCTTGTGTAAATAATCAAAATAATCAAGTTGCTAAAAAATAATAAAACATAAAACTTATCACTGAGCCATCAATGTCATACAAAGATAAGATGGCTCTGGCCCCGTTAGGCTTAAGCTGTGATACAAAGTAGCCCAGGATGGTTACCTTTCTAACTTTAAAGAGACCCAGTAGGGAGAAATCAAATCATACTGTGATTATTGAACATTTCAGGCACTCCAAACCACAGGCTTGCTGGGCTCTGACTGTTTTTGAGTTGGAAACTCATCAGCACTTAACTAGTTGGAGTAGAGATTGACATACAATTAAAGTTCAACTGCCTAGTCATGATACAGAAAAGTAGAGAGCCTATGAGACCTTTCTGCATGTAGTTTGCATTATATACATTTTCCCATTTTTCCATAGATTCCATCTTATCATTTCCTAACAATTCAGAGTTAAAGAATAGCAATTTCATTACACAGATATAAAAACAGAAACATGTAGAGGTAAATAGCTTATAGAAAATCCCACAATTACTTATCAGCACAAACTAAAGCAGCCGTCCTTAATCTTGTGTGGTTGTTGTTTGTTTAATATTTTAAAAAATCATCTAAAGTTTCAAAATTAGATTAAGATATTGAGAACCCGAGAAAACCCATAAATCTTCTTCCTAGGCAACAAATATATACATAGCAAAAATTTGAATACAAAATGAGAAGAAGTGGATACCTAAAGCCTATTAATTAAAAGTCCTTGGAACCCCTAGGCCAAGATTAAGAACAACTGACCATAAAGATATCACTCTTGGTTCCCCTTCCTGTAGTCTCTCCATCATGCAGTGATGGCCATTGTTTATTAACCTGGTACATCTTCTCATTGAGATAAGAAGCTTCATGTTAACATCCAGCCAAATGCAAAGTTTTGTGTATTGGTAGCCTCATTTGTAAAAAAAATGCAGCCCATGTCTCATTCTTCCACCCTTCAAAATGAAAATTACAATTGTTCGTTAGCCCAGTTATGTAGCCACAAATTAGCTGTGCACCTCTCAAAGATCTTAAGTTTGAAGTGCCTAGATATTAAAGGAAACAAAAGGCAGAAAGAAAAAAAATAAGGGAGGGAGAGAGGGAGAGAAGGAAGAAAGGAACACACAGACAAAGGAACAAAGGAATGAAGATAGGTAGGTAGGTAGTATGAAGGGAGAAAGAAAAAGGAAAGAAAGAAGGACAGAAGGGAGGGAGAAAAGGGAGGAAAGGAAGGAAGAAGGGAGGAAGTCTTGCTGTAAATATTATCACAATTTACATCTTTTAAATTATAAACTTTTTAAATTTTTTTTTGATAGTTTATCTTAAAATTATTTCAGGGGTTCCATTGAGGATTTCTTGCATATACTTACAAAGACATCCCATTAGCTAGCTAGGGTTGTGCACCCTCCCTTTAATTACTTTTACATTCTGCTGCCTCTGCTCCCAGCACACACAGATGAACTACAGCCTCCTTACACTTACACTCCTTACACTACTACCTGCAAATGCTGCCAACTTCTCTCCATGGGACCACGATCAGGACCATGGAGAGACCAAGTCCTACATCAAGTGTTTTCTGCCATTCTTAGTACATCAGAGCATCGTGGTGTTCCATCTACTGGTGGAAAGGTCTATCTGCTCTGTCTCCTTTCCGCTAGGTTTTCTCATACAGATACAACATACTTCACCCCAAATCATACAGAGCTCTTAATAATTTTTTAATGTATTAAAACTTCCCCCAAGAGTGAAAACTAAGACAACAAACAGGTAGGGTTGAGCAAATGAGCTATTCCTCCTCTAGTTTTGGCTGGATGTTTGATGATAAATTTCTCATTAAAATGTTTTCAGTTCTCCACTCTTTCCTGTGTCTATGCCCTATGCGGTGTGACTTTGTAGCTCCTGCATCAAGGGTGAAATATATTTCCTACTCCTTGAATCTGAGATGATTCTGTCTTCAACTAGATGAATCAAATGTGGTAGGAATGACTATCTTCTGGTTCTGACCCTGGTCTTCTAGAGATCTTTAATATTTCTGCTTTTGTTTGGACCCCCAAGACTATCATATGAACATATCTAGTCTGCTGGAAATGAGAGACCATGTGGAATAAAGTTAAGCCTGCTGACACATCCTAATGAAGGCCCCCAACCTGTGAAAGATCTAAGCCAAGCTGAGAAAACCCAACCTATAGCTAATCATGGAAAAGAGTAAAAATATACTAGACCAACCATCTCTGGTCAACCTAGCGACTTGAGGGGGGAAAAAAGCTTGTTGTAACAGATTACTAAGTTCTAGAGTGGTTTGTTATGCAGCAAGGGCTAACTGATACATTTTTCTTTCCAAGGAATGATTTTCTCTTAGGAGGTCTTCATTTACTGATGCAAATTCTGTTAAAAGAGCCTAATATTTTAGCTTGGCAAATAAGCCTAGGTGCTCTGAACCTCATAAAGCTGATTCAAGTTGTAACAAGCCTGTTACATTTTTTTTAAATTGGGGTATGTCCATGTTTCTAGTAATTGTGTACCCATGGACATATAATGCTTTACATACATCTTAAAAATAGTAAATGTTAAAATTATTTTGCTCATTAGTCACATTTTCCCCATATTTTTAAGGTTTTCACATAGATAAATCTTTTTCTTTTTTTAAAAATCTTTTTCTTAAAACCATATCCTTTCTGATTCTGTAAGACCCAACCATATGTCTGAGGTTGCTTTACTAATTATGCTACTTTTAAGGTCTGAGTTTACTTTAAAAAAAAATTCTGTGGTATCTTGGACAGAGTTGAATGAATAAATGAAGGAGTTAACAAATGTAACCACTTCTTCCTTACCAAGGGTCAGTATTGAACGGCAGACATTGACTGAGCCCTTACTAGGTGCTAGATACTGTGTCACATGCTTTAGATGAATTTTATCATTTCACCCTCATATCAGTTGGATGATATAGGTATTAATATTCTCCATGTTAGCGGGTTTAACTAATGTGATCAAGATCACAAAGTAAATGGCAGATTATGATTTAAATCTATGTCTTACAAAAGATTTATAGAAGATGTTTCTGTGACCTGTGCTTCTCCCTCTGCCTGCAACACCAGCTTCTCCAGAACCCAGACGGGTTGTTTAGTCACCAGTGAGTGTGGATCGTCCCTAGAACAGTGTTTTATTTAGGTCAAGACCTTGGAACACCTTTGAGATTTGAATAGAGTTAACACAGTTGGTTCCTCACAAAGCACATTACCTTTTAGGTCATGAAGATTATTAGTGAGAGTTTTTCTTCAGGGGTGGAAAGTTAATTTACTTTTTCTGTTTTTTTGTTACACTATAAACAGCCTCAGAATTTCAGTGGTTTACAAAAACAGGTATTTCCTTTTCTCACTTATGGATGTGAAGGTCAGTGGGTGTTGGCTCATTTGACTGAACATGAGTGAGCTGGTTGCTAGGCAGCAGGAGGAGATGAGGTCTTTTCTATATGTCTTCATTATTGAGGGCCCAACAGCTACCCAGGACATGGTTTTGTTTGTTTTTGGCTTGGTTTTGGTTTGGGGTTTTCATAAAGATTTTATCAATCATATTTGAGTTCTTAAGAAGTCTCTTTCCCAAACTTTAAAAAAAATTGTAGGTCTCATTTCACAGATGTTTTCTTTAAGGTTTGATTTTTTGTTTTGTTTTGTTTTAGAACAGTTTTAGGTTCACAGAAAAAATAGAAAGGAAGGTACAGAGACTTCCTGCAAACCCTCTGCCCTCACACATGGACAGTCTACCCAATTATCAACATAACCACCAGAGTGGGACGTCCATTAAAATCGTGAACCCCATAATCAACCAAAGCCCCAAGTATACATTACGGTCCACTCTTGGTGTTGGACCATCTACGGGTTTGGAGAAATGTGTAATGACATGTATCCATCACTGTCATATCACAGATAGTTTTTTCACTGCCCAAAAAGTCCTCTGCGCTCCATCTATTCATCTCTCCCCACCTTCCAACTGCTGGCAACCACCGGTCTTTTTATTGTCTCCAGAGTTTCCCCTTTTGCATAATATCATAGAGCTGGGATCATACAGTGCACAGTCTTTCCAGACTGGCTTGCTGAGCTCACTGATATTCATTTAAGGAGCTTCCAGGTCTTTGTATGGCTTGAGAGCTCATTTCCTTTTAGCACTGAATAATATTCCATTGTCTGACCTACCACAGTGTATCCATCCATCCGTTCTGTACAAAAGAACATCTTGGTTGCTTACAAATTTGGGCAATTATAAATAAAGTTACTCTAAATATCCATGTGCAGGTTTTTGTGTAGATATACGTTCTTAACTCCCTTGGTTAAATACCAAAGAGCACAGTTGCTGGGTTGTAGGGTAAGAGCATGCTTCGTTTTGTAAGAAATGGCCAAACGATCTTCCAAAGTGACTATCTCAGTTTACGTTCCTGCTAGTAGTGAAGCCATGTTCTTTTCACGGTAGATGATAGGAATACCAGAGAAGAAGCTACCTGAGCAAATATATTTAAGTCTTGTTTGTACCATTTACCTTAACATTTACACAGTCGAAGCAAGTTACTTGGCCAAACCCAGCGATAATGAGGTACACCCCACTCACCACAAAGTCATGGTAGTGGTAGGGAAAAACAATTTTATAAACAGGAAAGGAGTGAAAACCTTAATGCAGGAATGCAGTACAATTATGATGATGCAATCTGCTACAGGAGCCTAGGAAGCTTCTGTGTGTCTCCAGAACAATTTGACCTATTGACCTGGATGGAAATCTCTTAAAGGGGTGCCCACTTAATAGCTCTCCAGAGCTTAACACTATCACTTTTTCCATAGATTCTCTCTGAAACATAATATAACTTCCAGTTTACTATCAAATGACTCTCACGCTGAGGGAGGCATATGGAAGCAAAAGGGACAAAATGCTTAATTCTTCCACCTGTGGAATATTATCAGGTATTCACTTTTAGACAATATGGAATGGTTCTGGAAAACAAGCTTCTGGAATCAGAGCAGCATGCAAATTCTGGTTCTGCCATTTGCTAGTTGTGTTACCTCTGGAAAGTTACTTGACTACTCTCTGTTAATGCCTTCTGCAAAATGGAGACGATAGCATTACCCACTTTGGGTGGGCACAACGATGGGCCCCCAAAGATGTCTACCCTGTAATCTCTGAAACCTGTGAATATGTTATGATGCATGGCAAAACAGACTTGCTGAGATAATTCAAGTTACTGACCAATGACTTTATGATAGTGAGATTACATTGGATTCTCTGAGTGGGCCTAATCATGAGCCTTTAGAAGTTGAGAATGGTCTCTAGCTTACTGAAGAGAGAGATATGGCCAGAGAAGTCAGAGAGACCCCAAGCAAAGAAAGGGGTTGACACACTGCTGCTAACTCAGATGTGGGTGGGGGGGGGAGGACATGTGTAAGGACCAAAGATGGGCTTCCAGAAAATTAGGGCAGCCCCAGTCTGCAGCCAGGAAGGAAACAGGGACCTTAGCTCCACAACCACAAACACCTGGATTTTGCCAACAACCTCCCTGATCACAGAATCTGACTTCCTCCCCAGAGCGTCCAGTAAGGAACACAGCCCTGTACACGCTTTGATTAGAAGCCAGTGAGACCTATGCTGGACTTGAGCCTTCCAGAACACTGCGAGATAATAAATGGGTGCCATTTCAGGCCACTACCTGTGTGGGGATTTGTTATGGCGGCAATGGAAGCCCGATACGCCACCCTCTAGCGCAGAATTCAACAATGTAGAGCCCTAATTAATCATTGGTACCTCTTCACTGTTGGACTTATGTGTATAACTTCTGGGGGCTCCTACTGTTTTAAAACATCCAAACTGGAGTGCAATTCTGCAAACTCTTCTGGCATAAAAATATCATTAGCAGGAGAGTTTTGGGATCTAGCTAATTAGATGTGGTACCTAACAAGCAGTGTTTTCTGTGTCTGTGTGTGCACAAAGGCCTTCTGCTGTCTGGCCACCACAGAAAACAAGTTGTTACAAATCCAACCACTGTAACTTCTCATTAAGTTTCCCTGGTTACTGGCCAGCAGTGAAAGCCTTTGTCTACCTTGAAATGCAAATGTTACGTTTCTCACCAACCAACCAGGCAAGATGAAAAGATCCTAAAACGTGGTCACAGAATTGAGGAGCGAGGAAAGTGAATTTCAGCACTTCTCTTCTCCTCCAAACATCTTTCTCTTCCCATATGATTCCTTTCTTTTGCTTTCTTCTCTAACAGTAATCTTCGTACTAGAAGATGATCCAAAGAATGACATATGAAAGCTGAAAAAGTTGGATTTGAAAGGTCTAGAGCCAGAGTAATTTGAGTATGGAAAGAAAAAAACCTAAAACACTGAGTCAGTAAGAGCAGGCTTGAGAGCCATGGACACATGCAAACTAGGTTATTCTTGCCTTTCTACAGACAGGCACCTTTCTGTTCAGTGATGCAGGAAGCATTACTTCTCTCTCATTCAGACGTGTAAGTACATGGGAGAAATGAGTAGGTTTGAAAAACCAAGCTCACAGGTTAGAAAACCAGGCTACTGTGTCTTCTGATCCAGCATTTTGAGACACTGATCCAAACAACTCCACCACTGTGCACCTCTAATAAAAGAAAACCACTTATCATGGTGGAGTGTGGGGTATCAGAACAATCATGCCAATTCCCATCACCCCACCTCAAAACGTTTAGCGTGCTTAGCAAACAACGATGATTTCGAAAACAGCCTGCTGCTCCGAGTGGGACTTAGGCAAATGGCCCTCTACCTCGTTTTGCAAATTATAATTTTGCTGGGGCTTCCATGAGTCCAGGAAGGAATATTTGGTCATACTAACTAAGCCTGCAGCAGGAAAAAATAATCATAGTGGGGAGGGTCTACTAAGGGCTTTTATTTTCAATTACTCTTACCTGAGTGATCACAGTTTGGGTTCTGGACAAACAATTGCCATGGCAACCATTATCTCCAGCAATTTGTATTCTTTGCTCATTTTTGTTCTAGTTTTGCAAAGCATTAGTGTTTTCGTGTTCAATTTATTTTTACCAGTCAGTGATACTCACATATGCAGCCATGCTTAACATCCACTCTCACACTGATATATTTTTTAATGGCCATGCATAGTGAAGACAGTTTCTTTTGTTAACTGGGCATTAAAATGTACCTGCTCACACATCTGCTTTTTTTTTTTACTGAAGTTTCCTTCAAAATGATTGAAAAAGATGGGCTGTCTTGAGATACCATCTCGCAGCTCTTTGTAGTTGGGAACTGGTGAACAGGGCTGGCCTGATCCGTACAACTTTTAAGGATGAAATTGAAAGGGAAAAGAATGGATGCCTAACTAGATTCCAGTAACCCTTTCTCTAATCAAAGTACCAGCCTTAGGGATCATTGCCTTTCCAGGCTCCATACCTGCCTCTCTATGACTTTCATATATAAAAGTGTGACGTGCTGAGATTTGTCCCTTTAAAGCCCTTTAATATCGGCTTTCCTGTACTTTTATGCGAAATAATTACGCATGCGTTTAATCCTCTACCTTACCAAAATGTTACTTTGGTCTTTGGTGCTATGATTAGCACATACAAGAATAAATGTGTAGCTAGTTTCCTGCTGGATGAATTTTGGCTCCTCTGTGTGGCTCTCTTTTCCTGACAGCACAAGGGAGTCAGTTCTATTTGCTACCAAAGGCTGTGGCGTAGACACATGGTGTGTTTTTTCCTGTGGGGATTTTTATTTTGCCACAAAATATTGAGCACTATTACTCCAGGCTAATTGCACAGCTGTATTTAACTTAATCCTTGCACTTTTCATTTTATATGGAGGCAAAAGAATATTTAGGCACATCAAGCCCTACTACAATAATTTTCAAACAGTAGCTCCTTTCAGAATCTCCTGGATGGCTTCTTAAAACTCAGGTTCTGCATGTGTTGCTTGGGTGGAGTCTAAGAATTTGCATTTCTAGTAAATTCCCAGGAGTTGCAAATACAGCTGGTCAACTCTCCACATCTTTGAAAGAGCTGCACCATAGTATACTTGATTAAAATATTTAATTTGGGGGGCATTTGGATGGCTCAGTTGGTTGAGCATCTGACTCTTGGTTTTGGCTCAGGTCATGATCTCGTGGTTTCATGAGTTCAAGCCCCACATGAGGCTCTGAGTCGAACATGCAGATCCTGCTTGGGATTCTCTGCCTCCCTTTCTCTCTGTCCCCCGCCCCTGCTTGCTCTTCTAGCCCTTTCTCAAAATAAATGAATAAACTTTTAAAAAAGATTCTCTCTCTCTCTCTCTCCCTCTTCCCCTCTACACCACTTGCGTGCTCTCTATTTCTCTAAAATAGAAAAACATCAATTAAAATATCTAATTGGGTTCAAGTATAACAGGGGTCACAGATTCTAAGATTCAACTATGTTGGGGAGTAGGGAGCCTGCAGACCCTCCCAGGAGAAATTCATCCCCACAGAAGTAAAAAGGCATAACTAGTGGGCCCCAGATAGAAGAGTTTATAAAAGAGGGAGAAGCTTGAGTTAGGAGTGACATCTCTCAAGTCTGTCTTCTGGCCCAGCCCCCTGTGGACTAACACATCTGCCCTGTGCAAAGTAGGAAGCTCCAAGGAAAATCTGCAAGATAGTTCATGGGACCCCAAGAATCTCTTGCTTTGGGGTCCTTCGATAATGGAGCTGAGTAGAAGGGAGAAAGGAGATCTCCCCCAGTCTTCCCTCTTCCCCCGAGACTTCCCGCAGTTTTGAGATTTAAAGGCTGTGCCTAGCAGAGCACGGGTACATTAGCAGAGGCTGCCAGCAAAGAGGCCGGCAATGCCCTGCAGGAGACAGACATGGCTTCCAAGAGTGGTCAATATGGTCACACCCAGTGGATGCTCAACAAATACGGTGGAAATCAGCAATTGCTTAGAGGGAGACAGTGTTGGCGCAATAGACACAAGACACCGGCTGAATATCCAGAACAATTTTGACAACTCTGGGAAGAAATGGAATTCATGAGCATGAATGAGAAAACCCTGAGACTAACTCATTCACTTTACATTCATTTATTACTCAGTCAATAATCACGGAGTGCTGAATGTATTTCAGACATCATGCTACGCGGCACAAAAAGACATGAGCCTATCTTCATGACACTTAAAATACACACACTAATAAAATTATTAGAGTGTATACGCTATACATAGGATACTACTGGTTATTCAGGGTCAGAAATATATGGAAAATTAGGAGTGTAGTAAATGGTGAAAGACATTTTTGGCTGGAGTACCTGATAGAGAAAGAAAGACAACAGAGTGGTCGTGGAGTGAGCAAAGTTTACACTGTCATGTTTTGTGTCCAAATAAGGTGTCTTGGTGGGATGCTGGGTGATAAGTCCTTTACAATGGTGATATCGGAAGGTGGCTGAGTGGGGCTGGCTGGAACTGGCTGGGCTACTTGAGTGAAAAAACACCAGAATCTGAATGCGTCTCCTGAGTTCAGGCCAGTGGTTCCCAGAGTCTTATCAAAGACAAAGGAAGAAATTCTAAAGTAGGAAGGGTAAGTTGAGCATATCTTGATGGCAGAATGATTGCTTTCTTTACACAATGAGGTAACTCAAGTTCTTTCTCTACATAATTTCCCTCAATGGTCTGTCTCTTCCCTCGTATGGGATGGACTCCTATATTTGTGGAAGCAGGACGAGCTGTCACTCCATACTTAATGCAAGGTCATTGGTTGTCCTTCCAAAGCCTGATGTCTGTCCATGGGATTTCCTCCATCTTATAACTACTCCACTGGAGCACATGGCCCCCATGATTGCTGTGGAGGGGACTTAAGAGTCTGAAGGTATTTTTATAAGAGTCAGGCTGGCAGTGGCTTTTATCATTACTTCCCTATTGGCCAGAACCTGGTTACATAATCCCAGTTTCACTGCAAAGGAACCTGAGAAAACATGCATTTTAAGGATGACTGACAGTCTCTGCCCGTGCCCAATCTGTGTCTCCACCTTTGACAGCTCACTGTGGCTTCAAACCCCCAGATCTGATGGCCAGATGGGACTCATCCTCTCCAAAAGCAGCCTCGCTCTGTATTCTTGAATATATAATGCCACCTGAGTCTCCAGCTAGAAAGCCTTCCTTCTTCCTTCCTCCTCCCCACATCTTTCCATTTATGATCCTAGTCTCTCTCCTTCCGGTCTTCAAGACTATGCCAGGACATAGTGTTATCAGCAGACTTCCTACCTGGCCTCTCTGCCTCTGATTATCCTTCCCTCCTCCTTCCCTTTCCACTCCCCAAACTCAAGCTAAGTTATATTGTGAATGGAAATTTGATAATTTCTCTCTTATACCTATTTTTTTATTAGCTTCCTTTTGTCCTTAGGAAAAGTCCAGGTTCTCACGCATGGATTTTGAGGCCTTGAAAGCTTAAACCTCTCATCCTATTCCCAGAAAAGGAAATAATTATTGAAGCAACTCAAAAACAAGCACTATTATTTATCATTTGATAAATGTTACAGAAGTACTAGCTGCTAGGAAAGTGCGAGGGATATTTAACCTAACTTGGGGTGACAGGTCTAACCTTAACCTGGGGGTCAGGACAGGCTTCCTTGAAGAATTAATATTTAAGCTGAGAGTTGGAGAAACCAAGGGAAGCAGTGGGGACAGACAGGAAGTTCAGGGCCACAGGCTCACGGGCTTAAGGACAATGAGAAGGGTGCCCCTGTATACAACACGGTTTTCTATGTAAGTGCATTTCCTGAGTTCTGGGAAGCTTTGCAGAGAAAGAACATTCCAGATAAGAGGTCAAGGGCGCCTGGGTGGCTCAGTCGGTTGAGCGTCTGGCTTCGGCTCAGGTCATGATCTCACGGTTTGTGGGTTCGAGCCCCGCATCAGGCTCTGTGCTGACAGCTCAAAACCTGGAGCCTGTTTCTTATTCTGTGTCTCCCTCTCTCTCTGACCCTCCCTTGCTCACACTGTCTCTCTCTGTCTCTCAAAAAGAAATAAAAAACAGAAAAAAAATTAAAAAAAAACAAGATCAGTGTGTACAAAAGCTATGGGCAACTTAAGGAAGGTGTGCCGATCTCAAATACTTGATTTGAATCACTATTTGTCAGTTTATTTGCTAAGATTCTATTATCTAAATGTGAGCACTTTCAAGTCACCTGGGAAATGTAGTTAAACCTTCATCAACCCTCCCATATACACACACTGACCAATAAAGTAAGACTTCGCAGGGATAAGGCCAAGAATTTGTTCAGACCTTGTTTTTCCCTTTAATTTAGAATCCTCAGAGAAGTCTGGTCTATCTGATTCAAAGACTGAAATTTGAGAGAATGCTACCTAAAATATCAAAAAATCTGGACCGATCCCAGCAATGGCACAGGGTATCTCTTGGCCTGACCCACTAGAAAAGCAGAGTTGTTCAGAAGAGAAGGGAGAGGAACAGGGACACCATTAACTTACCTTTCATTGTGGAATCCAAAATGATTCCACTTCATTAAAAATACAAAAAAAATTAAAAACTTTTATACAACTAAGGGTGTTTATCAAGAGTATTTTGCTTTGTCTTCCTTTTTGTTTTGTTTTGTTTTTCTTCTTACCAGAGTAGCAGTTACTAAACTGGAATGTGGAAGTGATAGACAAGTTGGATAATCCCAAAGGCTTGCTCTTTTGAGAACCAAATCGATCATTATGTAAATTAGCTAGAGCTTTCTGTTGTAGCTGTTTGTATATTCATCTTATCTCTTTCAATGAACTTCGAGCTTCTGGAATCCTAGAGCCTGTATTTCTTCAGTAAAATCCCTCTTCTTCATTGTAAAACCTTGCTTGTAATAGTCTAAATGAAGGGGTAGGGAAGGAAACACTCTAATCATGGGCCATTTCAAATGGAATAAAATCCAAGTTGTGTTACAAATAGCTACAAAACACCTATGGGGCCTCTGCCTAACTCTTGGAGCTCAGTTCCTATCTCCAGGTTCCTGAGTCAGTATGTTGAGGTGACCTTGGCCTTCCTCTACTCAAACACTCCAAATTCCCTTCCCACCCCCCAAACACGGGGATCTTTACATAATTCACAGCTGATTCTTTACATAATTCAAAGCTCAGCTCAGATCCCACCGGCTCAGAGAATGGAACAGAAACCAGAGTATCTAAAGCAGACCATGTCTACTATTGCTTCCTGTCTCATTATGGTGTTGGATTTTTCTACATGTCACTATATGAAATGACCTACTCATTCACCTGTGGGTCCCTCTCTCGTTCTGGCGTTACAGACAGTCCATGGCAGCCATGACTTGATCTGCCACGTGATACAAATACACATAGGTTCAGGGACTGAATCCACACAACTCCCCATGTTCCACGACCTAGAGTCTGTGCAAGACAGTGTATACACCAGCAGAAAACAGGTGGCTCTCCCAGATTAAGATAATTATAAGATTTAATAGATGGAGGCAGAGATGAGAGGAAAGAAAGAGACCAAGTTATGGAACCAAGAAAGCCTTTATTGGGATCTGCAATTCCTGGGTGAGGTTCCGTGACTCCGGGAGTGAGGAGTCAGGGAAGTCGCGCCTGGTACGGGAGGGGCGAGGTATTTTATGGTTGAAAGACTTCCGGTCCGGTCCTGGGAGAGCAGACCACCAAATAAGAGCATTTCAGGGACGTGGCAGGATGGGATAGGTTGCCTCTTCTGTCAGGGTGATGGGAAGCTGGGGCTTCGTGATTGGCTGTTTTCAAACTGGTGCGGAACATTCCAGGTCTGCAGGTGAGGGGTGGGGGTCGTTGGTGCACAGTGTTTTTCTCCAACTCACAGCATAATGGCCGCTCGGTCGCCATCTTAAGGTAACTCTTACAACAATGAGAGGAGGGTTTAATAAACAATTCATTTACTAAGTTGGGGGCAGTGCATAGAAAACTGCACTAGTATCCAAGGGCTGGTGAAAACAGAGGTGCCACCCAAGGCCGACTGAAACAGAGGAAGGACTGAAGTGAGTACACACAGCAAGCTAGAGAGCATCATGGAAAGAAGACTTCCTTGCCAGGACTGCAAGATGATGGGAGTGTGCGGGGCCCCAAGGGAACTAAACACTCCTTCCTCCAAATTCTCCCCTCTGTTATAATCTTCTTAGGTTCCCCATTAGCTGAACTAAAAAAGAAGCTAGAAGATAAAGAAAGATGCCTTTTATACCTTTTCATCTTAAGATAATTCTAGATTCACATGCAGTTGTGAGAAATATGCAGGGAGATACCATGTAGCCTTTCACCCAGCTTCCCCAATGGTAAAAATTTTGCAAAACTGTAAATTTGTAAATTTCAAAAATAGCATGTTATATTGACACTCAAGATTACGAACATTTCCATCACCACAAAGATCCCTAATGCCGCTGTTTTACACTCTGTGTCCATTTCCCTCACACCCATGCCAGGGCATGAACTCCTGGCCACCACTCCCCTGTTCCTAGTTCTGTAATTTTGTTATTTCAAGACTGATATATAAATGGCATCATACTGTACCTACACACTGGGGTAGGGTTTTTTTCACTCACCACAACCCTCTGGAGATTCATTTAGGTCATTGCATGTAACAATAACCCATTTCTTTTTATTACTGAGTATTCCATGTTGGGCGATTGTTACAACCCGTTTAACCATTCATCCATTGAAGGATGTCTCGTGTCTTCTTAGTGTTAGGCTATTATAAATAAAACCATTATGAACATTTGTGTACATGTTTTTTGTGAACGTAAGGGCTCATTTCTCTGGAATAATTGCCAAGGGTGCAGTTCTTGAATTCTATGATACTTTAAAAGTATTTTTTAAGCAACTACTAGATTTTCTTCTACAATGGCTACACCAGTTGCATCCCACCACCAATGAAGGAATGATAAAATATCTCCACATCTTTGCCAGCATTTGGTGTTTTATTTTATGTTATTTTTAAAATTTTATTCCGATGTGTGTGTAGTGTGAGAATAATTATCTGCACTACCATAATAACCAGTGAAGTTGAACATATTTTCATGTGGTTATCTGTACCCTCTCTTCAGAGAGAGGTCTCCTCGTGTCCCTTGTCCATATTCTAACAGGCCTGTAGTTCTTTACTCTTTTTTTGATTGTTTGTTTTTAATTTATTTTCGAGAGACAGAGATAGACAGTGTGAGCAGGGGAGGGTCAGAGAGAGAGGGAGACACAGAATCATAAGCAGGCTCCAGGCTCTGAGCTAGCTGTCAGCACAGAGCCCAATGCGGGGCTCAAACCCACGAACTGTGAGATCATGACCTGAGCTGAAGCCAGACGCCCAACCAAATGAGCCTCCCAGGCACCCCTGTAGTTCTTTACTCTTGAGTTTTACGAGTTCTTCAATTGTTCCAGATATAGTCTTTTGTCAATATGTTATTTCTCCCACTCTACAAATATGTTTCCACAGTACTTTGCCTTTTTCTCTCTTAACAAGAGATTTCATAAAACAAAAGTTTTTAATCTTTAAAGTACAATTTATCTTTTTCTTTTTTTTAGAAAGCATGATTTTTGTGTCCACTAAAAATTCTTTGCCTGGTCTTATCCCCAAAGTTTCAGAGTCTTTTTACATTTGTTTCACATATACTGTCCAGGAATTTTAGTTGTGCTTAGCAGGGTGAATAGGAAAAAGTATGCCCACTCCACCTTCCTAGAAGACTTTTATGTAGCCGAGTGTCATCCTAAGGACAGAACAAAGTTAAGAGTAAATGTGAAAAGAAAAATGGAAAATATCTAATACAGGGCTTCAGTAAGAGAGGGCATACACCTACTTAGGCTGCTTTTACTTACACTTACATATTTTTCTAAAGAAAAGCAAACAGACACTTGGAATATATTCATCTAATTAAAAACATTTTAGTAATAGTTACTCTGTATTCTGTTCTATGATGTCATTTGTGAAAAAAGTCCTTTTGGTAGATTCTGCATCATTTGGAAGTACTTATATAGTTATTCAAAGAAAAGAAAAAGCATCAATAATGGCTAAAAAAGCTCAAGTACTATGAAAAGCTGTCAGAAAATAATCTATATCCTTGTAGAAAGATCTTAATTTTTTCTGTCCTCGCATCCTTGTACATCAGTAGAATATTCAATATAATTGCATACAGATGTTTGGACCCAAGAGAGGTAGAGACAAGATTATTTGAAGTAGATGAATTGCTGTTGGATTCTTCCCAAAGACCAGTTTTCTCATTGATTTTTTTTTGGGGGGGGAAAGCTTCACTTCTTATTACAATGTCTATTTTCCCTCTGTCCCTTAAATATGTTTTGTGCTCAAGTAATAATATTGGAAGCCACGGACAAGGGAGGACTGGAAGTTGGGTCTTGTCACACAAATTGGAAAGCGTCATGCAATGTCCTTCCTGAAGGAGAGAGGAGACAAGGTTTCCCTTTGGATGGGCTTTTTGACAATGCCCTTGATCGGGTAACAGCCCAGGGATAAATCACAAGCTATAACTCATTTATTGCACACAGCTTCACACACAGCAAAAAGTTGTAAGATTATTCGCAGAAAGTATGCATCTTACATCAACATAAGTGTGGAAAAATACCTTTTTAAAATGGCAGTTTGTATTTTCAATAATAGTTCCATCTCAATCACATTCTATACTTATAAATTTCACTGGGCTAATAAAGAAGGAGTGAGAAAAATCAGTTGCAATAAATAAGCTTTTATTATCTTACCTCTTCATTTTCAGATATTACATTGGTGTGGGATGGAAACAAATTCAGTAGTGAGGTAACATGTAAACTTGTAACGTGCTCTATCTAATCATCATAAAATGACCATTTCAAGAAAATAGTGGATTTTTTGGTATTAGCTAAAATATATTTAACTACATCAATTGCCTGTTTTGATCCCTCTTTTTTTTTAATTTTTTTAATGTTTTCTATTTATCTTGAGAGACAGAGAGAGACAGTATGAGCAGACGAGAGGCAGAGAGAGAGGGAGACACAGAATCGGAAGCAGGCTCCAGGCTCTGAGTTGTTAGCAAAGAGCCCGACACGAGGCTCAAACCCACGAACTGTGAGATCATGACCTGAGCCAAAGCCAGATGCCCAACCGACTGAGCCCCCGCCAGGGGCCCTTTGATCCCTCTTTTAAACACAGTTTTACTGAGGTGTAGTTGACATGCAATCCACACATATTTAAAATGTGTAATTTTGGAGCGCCTGGGAGGCTCAGTCAGCGTCTGACTTCAGCTCAGGTCATGATCTCACATTTGTGATTTCAAGCCCCGTCTTGGGCTCTGTGCTGACAGCTCAGAGCCTTGAGCCTGCTTCAGATTTTGTGTCTCTCTTTCTCTGCCCCTCCCCTGCTCACGCTCTCTCTCTCCCTCCCTCTCTCTCTCTCTCTCTCTCTCTCTCTCTAATTCTCACTCTCCCTTAAAAATAAACATTAAAATAATAAAATAAAAATTAAAGTGTGTAATTTGGTAAATTTTGACATGTGCACAACTGTAAGTACATTTTCTTTATATCTTAAAGTTGCACCTCTTTTTCTTTCTAAATGTTTATTTTGTTTATTTTTTGAGAAAGAGAGCATGTACAAGAGTATGGGCACATGAGATAGGGAGAAACAGAGAGAGGGAGAGACAGGATCCCAAGCAGGCTCTGCACTGTTGGACTCAAACTCATAAACTGTGAGATAATGACATGAACCCAAATCAAGAGATGTTGCCTAACCAGCTGAGCCACCCAGGCACCCCAAGGTTGCTCCTCTTTATAATCCCTCTCTACTATGCTCCTTATTACCTCATTCACAGATAACTACTGATCTCCTCTATCACAATAATTTACCTTTTGTAATATGTGGTATAAAGGAAATCATTCTGTATGTTTTGGGTTTTTGTTTTTGTTTTGTGTAGCTTCTTTAGCTTAAAATTATTGTTTGATATACCTTCCTGTTGTAGTAATGTCAATAGTCCATTCCTTTTTATTGTTAAGTCATATGCCATTGTGTAGTAATGAAGTGTCTTAGCAATTTAGTTACTGATAGACATTTGGTTTGTTTCCAGTCTTTCAAAATGAAAACGGAAGTTGCTAGACATTTATGTACAAATATTTGTACCATTATATGATTTAATTTCTCGTGGTTAATATGTGGCAGTGGAGTGGCTGGGCCACATGATAGATGTCTTCTAAAGCTGTTGCACTATTTTACATTGTCATCAGCAGCGTGTAAAAGTTCCAGTTACTTGTGAACTAGATGCAAAAGTTCTAAATTCTATGTTAGGGAATCAAATCCAAAAATATATAAAGAGGATACTACATCATTTCCAAGTGGGATTTATCCTAGAAACACAAGTTCAGTTTAACATTTGAAATCAATCAATGTAATTGACTTAGTCTATTCATTTATTCAACAGATACTTGCTGAACATGCTCCTATGTCTGAAACTAGAGTAGACTTTCGAGATATAGCAGTTAAAAAATTATGTGTGTGTGTGCGCGCGCACATGTGCTTGAGTGCACGCACATGCCTTTGAAGAGGTCAAAATAGAATGGAGTCAGAATATATTAACAACAGAAATAGGTAGTATGTCAAATGCTAAATGTCATGGTCATAGGCAAGATAATATTTGAGCAAAGACTTCAAAGGGATATGGAAGTAGGTCATGTGGTTATCTGGAGGAAATGTGCTCCAGGTAGAAGGAGCAGCAGGTAAAAATCTTTGAGGCAGAAGTGTGCTTCTGGCCAGTTTTGCTGAAATAGAGTGAGCCAAGGAAATAATAATAGGAAGAGATGATATTAGATAAACAGTCATGAATTAAATCATTTATGCCTGTGTGTAGGCACTTCCAGGATTTTGATTCTTACTCCTTCATTGTAAGTCTTGCAAATGTGTTGAGCAGGGGACTGGCATGATCTGAGGTCCATTACAAGGCATCATTCTCTTGCTGTACCAAGAAAAGCCTGTAGGAGACTAAAGGTAGAAAATCAGGACAAATCTCTAAAAGACTACTTAAAGAGAAACAGATAGTATGTCAAATGATAAATGCCATGGTCATAAGAAAGGTAATAGTTATTTTCAAATTGGATGGAAATTTGAGATAGAAAGAGAAAAGATTCAAGAATATCACCAAGGTTTTTGTTTTTTTCTGTTCTGTTTTATTTTGTTGGAACATCTAGAAGAACTGACTTCTTATTTATTGAAATGAAGAAGGAAGAACAGACTTTGAGGGAAGATTGGGAGTTTTTTTTAGATTTGTTAAGTTTTAGAGAAATTTGAAAACCTTAGGTGGAGATGTTAAGTAGGCTATTAGATATTCAAATCAGAGAGAAGTTTGATCTGGAATATAAGTTTGGTAGTATTTAGTACATTGGTGGTATTTAAGGCCATGAGACCAAATGAAATCACCAAGGGAATGAGTGTTCACAGAGACAAGTTGAGAAACACAAGCACCAATGTTGTCAAAATTAACAGAAAATGGGAGGTGCCTTTGGGGGCATGACTTGGTAAGTAACCCTTGAGACCTACAACCTGTAAAAGTTGTAGCCAGTAAAAAGGAAAGAAAAAATGAGAGTATACTGTCTCTGAATCCAAATTTTTAAAATGTATCAAAAAGGGGGCAGTGACCACTTTCTATTCAACACATATTATCAAATGTATTGAGAACCTGATTAGTCATTTCTCCTTCCGTGGCACTATACAGAGGGAAATCAGTCTGCTTCACCATCTGCAGTAGACAGAGAAATATGGCGTCCATGATCCCTGCCTCACACTTTTTCTTCAATATTGCAATCCTCTCCTTGCTTTTAACTAACATAATATGGCAAAGGTCATGGGATGTCACTTATGTGATTAAGTTAAATTATATAAAACTCTGCCTTGCTAGTAAAATTGTTCTTACACACCTGCTGACCTTGACAAAGCAAGCTATCATGCTGTAAATAGCCATAGTGAGGACATTAGGGCAAGGAACTGTGACTCTCCTCTAGGAGTAGAAGGTGGCACTGGCCAACAACCAGCAAAAGAAGGAAGGCTCTCGGGGAGCACCTGAGAAGCTCTGTCAATTAAGCATCCCTCTCTTGATTTCAGCTCAGGTCACGATCTCACGGTTTGTGGGTCTGAGCCCTAAATTGGCTTATGTGCTGACCATGTAAAAGCCTGCTTGGAATATTCTCTCCCTCTCTCTCTCTGCCCTTAGCCCCTCACAAATAAGTAAATAAACACTGGAAAAAATAAAGTAAGGCTCTCAGTCCTACAACGCTAAGGAAAATTCTGGGGCAGCTCAAGTGAGTTTGGATGTTGCTACTTCTTCAGTTAAATATCCAGATGAGAACATGGCCCAGCTGATCCTTTGACTATGGCCTGTGACACCTGATGCCCAGGTGTGCCCGGACTCTATACCCACACAAACTGTGAGATAGCTAATGGAGGCTACTGTAAGGCACTAAATTTGTGGTACTTTGTTACACTACAATTACACACACACACACACACACACACACACACACACACACACACAAAATCCATTTGGGTTAAGGCATCAGTCCTGTTCCACATACCCAGAGACCCATATATAGGATAAGTGCCTTGTGAACCATACTGACCCTCGTCCAAGACCGGATCACTAAGCAAAGTCTATCTCTATTTCTAAACACTTCTTCTGCCAAGTGTATCCAGTGTTTCCCTACCAGAAACACAGCTAAGTTGATCTGGACCCAACTGTCCTTAAAGGCATGAACTCACCTGCTTCTGTTAGACTGAATTTCATATTTTTGTCTACTTTCAATACAGATGCATCTGGGCTGATTGTGCTTGGTTGTGACTAAAACTTGCCTAGTTAAGAGTCTGGTTCTCTGTCTAGAATCCTTGAATGCTATACCTGACTCCTCATTAATTACCTGAGTGATTCTAACTAATACCACTCAAAATAAACTACCTTAAATACCATAGGAAATTCAAAGGAATACTGGCTGTGAGATCAGATACAATTCTCCATTCATCACTTGCTGAGTGACCTGGGATAAGTGATTTCACTAATCTGAATCTTAATATCCATATCTATAGAATGGGGCTACATTCCTAGTTAACTGGAAGGCCTAAATAAGAAATACTGGTGAAATGATTGAGATTAATAATAATAATAATAATAATAATAATAATAATAAATTGTTAGTTTTACTGGCTCTCCTTTCTTTCTGAAATTAAGCAAATTAGAGGTTTTTTTTTTTAAGTTTATTTATTTATTTTGGGGGAGAGAGAGAGCATGAGCAGGGTAGGGGCAGAGGGAGAGAGAATTCCATGCAGGCTCCACACTGTCAGTGCAGAGCCCAACATGGGGCTTGAACTCATGAATTGTGAGATCATGACCTGAGCCAAAATCAAGATTCAGCCGCTTAACCAGCTGAGCCACCCAGGTGCCCTGCAAACCAGAGTTTTCTTGAAGTTTCACTCATACCTCTGAACAGAGAAAAATGTAATTTATTATTCTAAATATGCCTACTAAGATATTGACTTGTTTGTACAGTATCCATTAAATTCTGAAAAACAGTTACTCTGAGGAGGAATTAATACTCATTAGAAGCTTCAGGAAAAAATACCATTTGCAGAGAGAACTAAGAGCCCTCATCAGATCAGCACGATCCACTTGAAGCTCAGTTCACTACAACTTCAGTGGGGCTTCACAGATGAAGTTCATGGGCAGAAATATACTGAAAACCTTCTCAGGCAAGTTTTGATCCAGAAGGCAAAGAACGGTATATTGAAACGGTCTTTGGATAATTGATACAAATTAAACTAAGCTTTCAGTCAATACTATAATTACCAGGGTAATGAAGAGTGAAAAAAGAATATCAGCTGGTGTACATGAATTTCAGTTAAGTTTCATAGCGCAGCTCAGAGCTACACCTTTTCACTTATTGGAGAAAATGCAGACAGAACCTTATGTCTTAGCTTTCATGGGCTGGAGGTCCCGATATTCCTTTATGTAATTTTTACCATTCTTCCACTTTTGGTAAAAGGACTCAGAGTTGACCTAAAATGCACCTTTGTGGTTCAAAAAATTTTTTTTGTATTGGGACACCTGGGTGGTTTAGCCGGTTGAGCATCTGACTTCAGCTCAGGCGGTGATCTCGCATTTCGTGAGTTTGAGCCCCACTTCGGGCTCTGTGTTGACAGCTGGGAGCCTGGAGCCTGCATTGGATTCTCTTTCTCTCTCTCTCTCTCTCTCTCTGCTGCTTCCCCACTCACACTCTCTATCTCAAGAATAAATAAACATTAAAAAATATAGTAAAAAATGTTTTGTATTAAAAAGGTGCATACAGTTTGTATTATTCTTTATAATAATGGCCAATTTAATAGAAAAAATACATGAAAGTTTCCATTGGCACTATTTTTATTAATGTTTTTTTCCTGTGGGTTTTGAATTTTGAAATTTTACTTTGTCACTGACATTGGCATTTTCAATTTCCTTTTAGCACGCTTATATTTTTTCGGATCAATTTGTAATAATATAAATATGTAATCAGAAGCTTTTTTTTCTGTAATGTGTAATACAAATGTTCACCTGGGTTTCGTGTTATCTCGAAATCCATAAAAAAAGAAAGAAAAAAGCTACTTGAAGGAAGGGCATTTTTAAAAAAAATTTTTTAATGTTTTATTTGTTCTTGACACAGAGAGAGATGGAGCACGAGAGGAGGAGGGGCAGAGAGAGAAGGAGACATAGAACTGGAAGCAGGCTCCAGGCTCTGAGCTGTCAGCACAGAGCCTGAGGCAGGGCTCGAACCCAGGAACATGAGATCTGACCTGAGCCGAAGTTGGAGGCTTAACCGACTGAGCCCCCCAGGCGCCCCAGGAAGGGCGTTTTGTTTGCATCTTCTACATTATACTTCTGGCACATGCAATAATTCCTGGCAAGCAAATGTTTTATAAGATTTAAAGAGTCCTCTGCTGGAGGGACGCAGCACACTGATGCTTGGATGGAGGGAGAGTAAAGGCCTCTGTTACTGACAGCTCCAGAGAGAAGACGGCCGCCAGACGGGGTCATGCAGGGGCTGCCCCCGAAGATGAAGCAGTCGCCAGCTGCCATTCCAGAAGACCGTTTATTCGTGGCAACTGAGGTGTGCTTAGCTGGGTTTCGTGGGTCTCCTGTGGGACAGGCTAATTTGAAAAAAAATTAGGGTACCGGGGCATAGGGCCTATCCCTGCTTTCACCGCTGGGACGTTAGGGCTCAGTGGCCATGGAGTATGGGAGTCTGATAAGGGGAAGTGGGTATAATTCGTCCTTTTTTTTAATAGTTTATTTATTTTCGAGACAGAAACAGACAGAGCACAAATGATGAGGGGCAGAGAGAGAGGGAGACACAGAATCCGAAGACAGGCTCCAGGCTCTGAGCTGTCAGCACAGAGCTCGACATGGGGCTTGAACCCATGAACCATGAGATCATGACCTGGGCCGAAGCCAGATGCTTAACCGACTGAGCCACTAGGCGCCCCTAATTTGTCCTTAATTAGCTTCTCTAGAAAGGGAAACAATCGGGCTCTAGACAGGGCTTCCAAAATAGCTCAAGACGGTGCTTAAAGGATTTTAATATAATTTTAATTGTAGTACTGTAGATGTTCAGGATATATTTGTTGAATGAATTGTTTAATGTTCAATATCATTTAGGTTGCATTTCTGAAATGGAAATTTTTTCATGTTTTATGCATTTTCGTATGTAAGTACAGCTTTATAAATATGACCAAAAAGAACATCAGCACATGATTTTCACTTCCTACTTTGCACAAATGGTTATTCTCTCATGTTATTCTTTCAGATGAACTTGAGAATGATTCTCTTGAGCGTCAAACATTTTCTTGAAAGGGTGTTTTGAATTGAAACCCAATTTGTAAGATGATTCGTGAGAATTATTAGTCAATGATCTTGAATCATCTTAACTTCAGAAATCGTATGTGTATCAGTAGCTATTGCTGTGTAACAGAAGAACCTGAAATGGGCGACTTAAAACAATGACAATGCATTATTTATCCTGGATCGGATGAATACAACTGGGTGATTATTTGTTCCATCGAGTATCTTCTGGGGTTTCTCAGTCTATGTTGAGAGGAAGGTGCCCCTCACATTTGCCATTTAATGATAGCTAGACAGTCACCTTTCTCTAGAAGCTCCCTTGTTCCCCAGCACTTTACTTCTTCCCTATGTGTCATCACCAACAAGGCAGCATATACCTTGTTCTGTAGCCGCTGGTTTGCAAGGACAAACCCTGATGCACTTGTATCTGTGTCAAACACAGATAGCTCACTGGCCAAATCATGTCATATGACCCAACTCAAAGTTAAGGTTATGGACAAAGAAATGACTCCAGGATGGAAGAGCAGCAAGGCCACATTGCAAATGGGCTGGAAACTCAGAAGGGAGGTATTTGTAGGGATTAAACTGTCTAACACAGGGGTCCCTTTAGCCAAAAATTATTTCTATCCCACTTGCATGCAAAATGTGCGAATACCCAGGACTTCCAAGAACCTCTGCAGGCTCAGGCTCAATCTTGAAGTCCAGGGTGAGATCTAAATTAAGTCCAGACAGAAATGAATATCCATAATTGCAGAAACTCTTGTTCCAGAGATCTGTTAACGAAAAAGGTAACTGTGTCTTATGCACCCAAATAACACAATACATTTCCATTCAAAATGGGGAAAAATAGGGAGAAAGAGAGAGGCAAATCATGAGAAACTCTTGAATACTGAAAACAAACTGAGGGCTGAAGGGGGAGGGAGAAAGGGGAAGAGGGGTAAGAGGCATGGAGGAGGGCAATTGTGGAGATGAGCACTGGGTGTTTTATGGAAACCACCTTGACAATAAAGTATTAAAAAATGGGGAATAATAGTGGTGCCTGGGTGGCTCTGTTGCTTAAGTGCCTGACTTCAGCTCAGGCCATATTCTCATGGTTCATGGGTTTGAGCCCCGCATCTGGCAATGTACTGATAGGCCAGAGCTTGGAGCCTCCTTCATATTTTGTGTCTCCCTCTCCCTCTGCTTCTCCCCCCACCTCTCTCCCTTCCTCTCAAAAATAAATAATAAACATTAGAAAAAATTAAAAAGCAACAAAAATACAAGAGAATAATGGAAAATAAATCATAATAACTAATCCATAATAATTTTGAAATCTGATAGGAACTTGCCCCTAATGATCAGGAAATGATCATTGATTATGGCCTACTTTTGTTCGCTAGAAGGATTTCTTGAACCTCCTTTTTTTTTTAAACCACAACTTTGGCTCCATCTGCTATGTTCCTTGCTACCTACAAAAAAGTTGGAAGCCTCTCTTCATTTTGAAATGCATTTATCACTTTTAGTTCAAGCTGGTGGCACTTTGCCAATATAATTCTCTTAAAAACTTTGTGGGTTATTTTAGGAATCTTACTGGAGTCCCTTAATGCTTCAGTAATTTGCCCCTCAGCAATTTTATGAGATAAGTTCTTTCCACTTTGGATATATCAGGATTCCATGTTATAAATACCTTGAGATTTTTCTAGAAGCATTTTGAATAACTGAGAGGCAATCCTTTAAATCTTTCTGAGGTCTTATTCATGAATTGTCAGAACAAGTATTGTTAAAATGTCACTATTATCCAAAGCAATCTACACATTCAATGCAATCCCAATCAAAATTGCACCAGCACTCTTCTCAAAGCTAGAACAAACAATCCTACAATTTGTATGGAACCACAAAAGACCCCAAATAGCCAAAGTAATATTGAGGAAGAAAACCAAAACAGGAGGCATCACAATCCCAGAATTTAGCTTCTACTACAAAGCTGTCATCATCAAGACAGTATGGTATTGACATAAAAACAGACACAGAAACCAAAGGAATAGTATAGAGAACCCAGAATTGGATCCACAAATATATGGCCAACTAATCTTTGACAAAGCAGGAAAGAGTATCCAATGGAAAAAAGACAGTCTCTTTAACAAATGGTGCTAGGCATGCTGGCAGCAACATGCAGAAGAATGAGACTAGACCATTTTCTTACACAGTACACAAAAATAAACTCAAAATGGATGAAGGACTTGAATGTGAGACAGGAAACCATCAAAACCCTAGAGGAGAAAGCAGGAAACAACCTCTTTGACCTCTGCTGTGGAATTTCCTACTCAACACATCTCCAAAGGCAAGGGAATTAAAAACAAAAACGAACTATTGGGACCTCATCAAGATAAAAAGCTTCTGCACTGCAAAGGAAACAATCAACAAAACTAATACGCAACCAACGAATTGGAAAAGATATCAGATAAGGGCTAGTACCCAAAACCTATAAAGAACTCACCAAACTCCACACCCAGAAAACAAATAATCCAGTGAAGAAATAGGCAGAAAACATGAATAGGCATTTTTCCAAAGAAGACATTAGATGGAAAACAGACACATGAAATGATGCTCAATGTCACTCATCATCAGGGAAATACAAATCAGGGAGATACCACCTTACGCCGGTCAGAGTGGCTTAAATGAACAAACCAGGAGATGGTAGATGCTGGTGAGGATGTGGAGAGAGGGGCACCCTCCCACACTGTTGGTGGGAATGCAAACTAGTGCAGCTGTCCTGGAAAACAGTGTGGCGGTTCCTCAAAAATTAAAAATAGAACTCTCCTATGACCCAACAATAGCACTGCTGGGAATTTACCCAAGGGATACAGGAGTGCTGATGCATAGGGGTGACTGTACCCAAATATTTATAGCAGCACTTTTGATAATAGCCAAGTTAGGGAAAGAGCCTAAATGTTCATCAACTGATGAATGGATAAACAAGATGTGGTTTATATATACAATGGAATACTACTTGGCATTGAGAAAGAATGAAATCCTGCCATTTGCAGCAACTGGAGGGTATTAGGCTAAGTGAAATAAGTCAGAGAAGGACAGATACCATATGTTTTCCCTTATCTATGGATCTTGAGAAACTTAACGGAAGACCGTAGGGGAGGGGAAGGGGGAAAAAGTTACAGAGAGGGAGGGAGGCAAACCGTAAGAGACTTAAATGCTGAGAATAAACTTAGGGTTGATGAGGACTGGGAGAGAGGGGAAAGTGGGTGATGGACATGGAGGAGGGCACTTGTTGGGATGAGCACTGGGTATGGTTCGGAAACCAATTTGACAATAAATTATATTAAAAATGTAAACAAAAATTAAAAAATAAATCTTTCTGAAGAGGTCTTAACAAAGGCTCTCAGAGTTAAACTCTGGATTTGATCTTTACCCTGAGTCTGTTGGTTATTTTGAGGACGTTCTGCCAGTCAGAGAAACTTCCAGGGCTTTATACATGTTCTTTAATTCTGCTTGAAAACTAAGTAGTTCCTACCTTACTTTATCTTCCCATATTTATTTCTTTTTAATTTTTTAATGTTTCTTTATTTCTGAGACAGACAGAGCATGAGCAGGAGAGGGACGGAGAGAGAGGACACACAGAATCTGAAGAATCTGAGCTGTCAGCACAGAGCCCGACACGGGGCTTGAACTCACAAACTTCAAGACCTGAGCTGAACCTGTATGCTTAATGACTGAGCCACCCAAGTACTACCCTCCCACCTTCCCGTATTTATTATAAGCAGCTAAAAGAAGACCACTGACACTTTTTCAACATTCTGCTAGAAATCTCATGAGCAGTACCACAGGTCAGTTAGGTACATTGTACATTATTTTCCAATGTTCTATTGCACATAAAGCAGATTATCTTTTCTTCAGTCTCCAATAGCAATTTCCAGTTTCCACTCTGAGTTTTCCTGCTTTGACTGGGAATAGATCTCTTTAAAAAAAAATGCACACAAAAACTCATAAGGGTAAACATAAGAATGCATATTAATGAAAAGTCGCATTTAAAAGGCCAGCAATTCTTATAACTGGCAAAGGGATCATATCTAGATTATGGGAAAATACTAAATCTTACAAAGGGTATGAAGTCTCCAGTAAGGCAGATGAACAAGTCCTAATTATCTACTGGATACCATCATGCCCAAAGTTAATAATACTGTATTGTATACTTAAAAATGTTTTAGGAGAATAGATCTTATGTTAAATATTCATACTAGTTTCATTTATTTATTTTAAGAGAGAGTACAAGAGGGACAGAGAGGGATGGAGAGAGAGAGAACCCCAAGCAGGCTTCCCAGTGTCAGTACAGAGCCCCATGCACTGAGATGTGGGGCTCAGACTCACAAACTGTGAGCCAAAACAAGGAGTTTTGGCCACTCAACCAATAGAGCCACCCAGGCTCATCATAAAAATATAAACAAGAGGGGAAGAAACTTTTGGAGGTGGAGGGTGTTGATGGCATCAGTTGTGGTGATGGTTTCATGGGTATTATCTACCAACTTGTCAAGCTATATGCATCAGCTCTTGGTACGTCAATCATATTTCACAAAAAGTATTTTAGAAAAAACTGATAGAGTTGTAAAAAATGTCAATACATAACTTGTGTTCAATAGATAGAAATCACCATCTTCTTCTTCTATTTCTTGATTTTTTAAAAAAACTTACTTTTTTTGCAAAGCAATATTAAAAGAACAACAAGAATGCAAAATTAAAGATGTCAACTGTTTACAATTCCATATGATAGCCAAACAAATGTTAAGTTTTCACTAAAAAATTAAGACTGACGATAATAACTGATAACACAGAGCAAAACAAAATGTCATACACCGTGGGAGGGAATATAATTTGGTAAACTATTTTTAAAAAACTTTGGCATAACCCATGGAAGTTTAAGATGCACTTACCCTACTATCTAGAAACACCAATCAGAAGTATGGCTCCAGGAGAACGCTCATGATCATTTTTAATATACTCAACCTGGAAATGATCTAAAAGTCTAAGTGAACTGAAATATAACTGCACATCCACTAAAATGGTCCCGTATACTTACTCTAGACAACACCGGTGAAATACGCACACAAAACATTGATCAAAAGAAACTCTGCATTATTCCAATTACATAAAGAAAAGAGGACTCAACTAAACTTCAGGGTTTTAGGGATGCATACTTCAGCAGGAAAGGTATGAATAACTGAAAGATTCTGATAATCACAGTGGTGTGCTGGGTCTAGCCCAGGCTGCGTCAGGAGAGCTGACTGGGGCATTTCAACCCACGTCTGTGTTGGCAGCTTGAAATGAGCGATGGTAGGAATATTTACACTCTTGATATCAGCAAACAGCACAGAGCTGAGTTTTTGCTTTGTTTTCTGGCGAAAGGGATGTTAAACATCTGTCGGCACACCATTGCTTAAAAGTCGTGATAGTGGTCATCTTTAGGAGACAGAAGGGGACAACTATTAGGGACAGGAATATTGGGGTCTGATCAGCTTCTAGAACCCATTGTGTTAATTAGCCAGAACTATAGTTACATAGATTTTCCCATATGTGTTCTGTATCACAATAATCAGTTTTTCAAAGACCTGAAGTAAATGCAATAAGGCAAGAATAATAAATAAAAGATAAAGGTATCACTTTTACAGATGAGATGTTTGATCAATGTGACATAAGTGAAAAATAACTGACTCTTTCTTTCACTTAATAAGTTCAGTAAGGTATGGGTGCCTAGATGGCTCAGTCAGTTAAATCTCCAACTTCAGCTCAGGTCATGATCTCACAGTTCAAGCCCCACGTCGGGCTCTGTGCTGACAGCTCGGAGGCTGGAGCCTGCTTCAGATTCTGTGTGTCTCTCTCTCTGTGTCCCTCCTCTGTTTGCACTCTGTTCCTCTCTCACTCAAAAATAAATAAGCATTAAAGATTTTTAAAAATAAGTTCAGTAAGGTGTCCAAACGTAAGATAAGTTTATAATACTTGAATATATGAAATTTTCTTCACATCAGCAATAAACAATTTAAAAAGGCTATGCAAATAATTACCACTACAAATAGATATATTAAATATGTATGTAAAATCTAGCAAGCACTGTACTATGCTATAGCAATGAAAAGCAAACTATAAGAAGATACCCTAAATACGCAGAGAGAAAATTCATGTCTTCAGCTGGGAAGACTCACTATTTTGTCGATGCCAATTATCTCACCAAATTACATATCCAAATTCATCACAGTGAACATCAAAACAGAATAGTTTTGAACATTTTAAGCTGATTACATCTAAAATCCAAATAACAATGAATATAACTTGAACTGTATAAAGAACAGAGAAGGAAATCCTATCAGGTAGTTTCATATTTTATAAAATAATAGTAAAGCAAGCAATGTAATATTTGTAAAGGAACAAATAGATTAACCTAATAGATAAGAGAGTCCAGAAAAAGATTTCTACTAATTTCAGCTCTTCTGATTCTTGAAGCTAATTCAACAAGCCCATGACCTCATCTGGTGGAAAGGAGACAGAGCTAGGGCACAGTTCCCTGGAAGATTAGCACTCTCTCTATCTCTTAAGTTTTCCAGAGGGTCCACTTCCAAGCATTCAGTATTTGACTCTAATTTAATATCTATTTCCTGAAGAAGCTGAAAATATTAAAAAGAAAAAAATCTCTGTACATAATTAAAAGAATATAAAATAAAATAACAACTGGGTGTTTTGCCATCAAGTTGGCAAAAAAATAAATGTTTGGAAACGGTCAGTACTGGCAAAGATGAGGAGAAACTGATTATTCTGATACAAATGAGTCATTGGAAACAGTAAGGCCTTTTGGAAGGCAATGTGTCAGTAACTAACAAAATCTGCATGCTAATTCCTTCCACAACAAACCCTGCTTCTAAAAATCTCTCCTAAGTAAATAGCACAGGTGTGCGAATAAGTTTACCATCATCAGCATCGGAGAAATAAAAAACAGCACTAACTGCACCATATTATTATATGTAAGCATAGACAGCAATTTTTGAATTTTAATGAGAAAACTGCATTCACATATTCCTTATTTTGTAAATTAAGATGAAAAGTAAAGCAAAACAAATCTAAACTTTGGTACACTTTCCATTTGTCTTATCATCTAAGTTTAAATTCACGTTTTGAGAAGATTGTGAATAGACAGAATTTTCATGGGGAAATTTGTTCTCCAATACATGGAATTTAGAGTCCTTCAATGTTTACGTCTTTAGTCTTTGAAGCAAACTCTCTAACTTTTTGAGCAACCAAGGGATGAAATAAACAAGACAACACATTTTCTCTTTGCTCCTCTTTTTCTTTAAATCTGCAAGTTAGAAAAAGGAAGGGGGGGGGGCACATAACACGGAAGTTACGTGACTCAGACTGTCCAATCGCCAAGTTTCTCTCTGTTGCTATGCAATCTCTCAGGCTGAGCTCTCATTTACTTTTCAGAAATAATAGTTCCTGTTTACAAATGACATATTTCTACCCCATCATCTCCTGGCCCTCTGTCCCTACCTGTGCATTGTTCCAACTCACAAATTACAAATTTAGAAGGTAACGTTTCCTAGAGAAACACAAAATCTTTACCATTCCTCTACTCTTCTCCCAGTGGGTATACCTACAATAAATTTACAACAAGTGTGACAGGTCAAAGCAGCAGGTTATCTTGGAAGTAGCCTTGAGAATTGTCTGAGGGGCAGTGCCTCCCCAGAGCAGAACACTTTGAACAAAGTGGAACAGAAGACTTTAGAACAGAGGTTAGACTGGCTTCATTAAATGACATGCATGCGGTTGTGAAAGGAGTGAGGAAAATCCTCAAATTGTGTAGAAAAATGAAGAAGTAAACATAGTTTCAAGATCCTTCTTGAGGTAGATCTATTGTCATTTAAGAAAAGAAGAGGTAACCAGAGTGAAAGGCAGGTGCTGCATTTTATTTATTTATTTATTTAATATGTATTTATTTATTTTCAGAGAAAGAGAGAGAGAGAGAGAGAGCACATAAGTTGTGGAGAGGCAGGGAGAGACAGAGAGAGACTCTCAAGCAGGCTCTGCACTGTCAACACAGAACCCGATGCAGGGCTCAAACTCAGGAATGGTCAAAACGTGACCTGAGCCGAAAGCAAGAGTCAGATTCTTCAACTGAGCCACCCAGGTGCCCCAGGTCCTGCATTTCAAAGGATATTATTTTAGGGGCGCCTGAGTGGCTCAGTCGGTTAAGCGCCCAACTCCAGCTCAGGTCATGATCTCATAGTCTGTGGGTTCGAGCCCCAAGTCGGGCTCTGTGCTGACGGCTCAGAGCCTGGAGCCTGTTTCGGATTCTCTCTCCCTCCCTCTCTCTCTCTCTCTCTCTCTCTCTCTCTCTCTCTCTCTCTCAATCTCTCTCTCTCTCAGCCCCTCCCTGGCTCACACTGTCACTCTCTCAAAAAAATAAACATTAAAAAAATTTTTAAAGAATATTATTTTATACGTTGATAAGCTGGTAAACCTCCCTGGTAACCGACATGAACAATCAGGCCACCTCAGATTCTTATTTGAGCACATCCCTTTTTCCTTCATGGGGATGCCCCGGTATTCCTGGTGAACAGTTAGCCAGAACTGGAGAAGAGCACATTCCTGAAAGAGAGGCTGGGAAAGAAGGGACCCAAGTCCTCAGAGAACCTCTCACAAGCCATCTTCTTATCCCACGTCTTGGTTGAACTCGAATTAACATTCTGAGACACATCTGGAAGACTTGGGTGTGCATATCTACCAGAGGAAAATTATGTAATGACAATACACTTAGAAATAAATATGCAGGGAAAAAATCAGATCTTACAGTCTTACTTAACCTTTAGTTTAAATAAATGGGAATAATGTAAGATAGATGCATACACACACACACACACACACACACACACACAATACCTGTTGTATATCTGTTGTTGGACTAGACAGGTAAATAGATACATAGGGTCTGACATAGAAAAGAAGAAAATCAGAAAGATACACAAAATTACAAGTTATAGATTACTCCAGCAAAGAATACACTTTCATTCTTTTAAAAATATCTACCCCTCAAAAATGGAATTATGGGCGTTTTCACTTTTGGTGTGCTTTTTCTAGATTTTTCACATTTTTTTAATGACCTAGACTGGTCTTGATCAGAGAGAATGCTTTAAATGCTTTTAAAAAATAATCTTTCCTGGGGTGCCTGCGTGGCTCAGTTGGTTAGGCATCTGACTTCAGCTCAGCTCATGAACTCACTGCTCATGAGTTCGAGCCCCGCGTCAGGCTCTGTACTGACAGCTCGGGGCCTGGAGCCTGCTTCGGATTCTGTCTCCATCTCTCTGCCCCTCCCCTCCTCTCTCTTTCTCTCTCTCTCTCTCTCTTTCTCTCTCTCTCAAATATAAAAAATAAAACAAAAATTTTTTAATGATCTTTCCTTCAATTAGCCATATTTCTAGCTCAGATCCTCATTAATCATATACTCACAAGAATACTATAATCCTGAAAAATTGTATGAAGATCAGCTTTTTACAATTGAATTTCTCTCAAGTACACAAAAGTGACTTTCTCTTTTAAGAAAACACTGCTGTGAATATTCTTCTAAAACTTTGCCATGCTCAACTTGATTAAATAATTGTCTGTAAAATCAGTGATGATACATATCCCATTTGTAATTAAGGATTGGGAAAATATTGTCAGTGAGTATAAATCGGTAAATGCCTTCTGGATAGTAAGTTAGCAATGATTACAACTTCAAATGCCCACATCTTATCATTCAACAATTCTACTGCTTAAAACTATTATTAATAAAGCTCACAAAGATTCACATTATAGCACTGTTTTTAATAGCAGATATCTGGAAATGATTTGAAATAAAATATTCCTCCACAGAAGACATCTATAAACTAGGGTTTATATTCCTAAAAACCATGCTGTTACAAGAACAATCTGTGTTTGTGGGTGTTGATGTGAGAAAGGTAAGGTTCAAAATACCGTATGTGAGGTAATCTCATTGAAGAGCATTTAAAAGAAATAGAATATCCAGAGATAAAAATACATAAACACTATGCGCCAGTTTGAATATTTTTTCTGAAATGAATCCCAGATATTAATGGTTTTCTTTATGAAAAGGAATGGCAAGAAGAGAAATGGGAAAGAAAAACTCTAGTATTTTTTAAATTAACCCTTTATATATCATTTAGGTCTTGTCTTGTATATGCCTTGTATTTAATATGCAACAACTACAAACATTTAAGCACTTAAAAATCAAGGTGTAGAAAACTGAGAAATCACATGCGGCTTTGATGAGTCTACATAAATACATATTCATTTATCTACACAAATATGTGAATCATGTGTATGTGAGTGTGTATGAGAGCACCATGTACAGGTAACCTATAGATAAAGGCGGACACGTGTGCGTATGTGAAATACACAGGGATATCTTTCTGTCTTTGAATTAATTATGTCACCAGTTCGTATCTAATTTTAAAAACTTCTCTACAAAGAACTCGTTTTCATGTAGTTTCCCTCCAAGAAAAAGCAACGTCTAGATCTGCACGGGGAAAAGTACTTGGGTGAACGTGCCAAGGGTTAAAATATAATGGAAATTAATTATTATCTCCCCTACATTTTATTAATCTGGACATTTTCTCGCTTGAGAACACATGATGTGCTGAATTTATGGTATACAATCCTGTTTCGGAGAAATAAAGCATCTTAGATTATATCCTTTTTAATTCATTGAAGTATAATGGATAATAAATTATTTAGTTTAATTAAAACCTCTTTATCAGATGGGCATTTACCCATGACATTGTTATGCACAACTGGTGTTCTGCAGAGGCATCGTTTCTAATTCTCTTCTCATTTCATTCACGGATTCCTTTAATTGCATTTCAAATTACATCTATTTCCACAAAGTCATACTATAAACCCGTCAGACAGTTGCGCCTACTCCTTTACCTTCAGAATTAAAAATCCCTCTCTTCTGTTTGCTTTAAAATTCATCCTTTTCCCCTCGGGTTTGAATGGAGAAACCAAGGAACATTGAAAGATGGTATTAAATGGGTTTATAATACACTGGCCTGGCTTGACTCTTAGCTCTCTCTATAGGAAATTTACTTATCTCCTCTGAGACTCAGTTTCTTTTCTCATCTAAAATATGAAGATAATAATAGTTTTGTAAGACAATGAGGTAATGCATGTAAAATAGCACATTTCTTGGCACTTGGTAAAAAAAAGTAAGTTTGACAGAACCATAATTACTTTAAAAGCTTTTTTAAATTTTTTTCTGTTTTTCATTTATTTTTGAGAGACAGAGAGACGGCATGAGCAAGGGAGGGGCAGAGAGAGAGGGAGACACAGAATTGGAAGCAGGCTCCAGGCTCTGAACTGTCAGCACAGAGCCCGACGCAGGGCTCGAACCCAGGAGCCATCAGATCATGACCTGAGCCAAAGCCGGAAGCTTAACCCATTGAGTCACCCACGTACCCCAAATCATAATTACTTTAATCAAATTTTACTCCATGTCTTGAGATGAATTTTCATTTGGGAGGATAGAAAGATGACGTGGTGCAAATACAGACTTCTGACACTAAAACTTCAGGCTGAGAGTCTGGAGATCGTACAGGAACATTATCAGGATTCTGGCATCAAAGTTTAATTTCCTTTGAGCACGGGGTTCCCTGATTCTCAAGGGTCCCACTTCCCCTCTCCGCTTCCTCCCCTTATAAGTTCATTATATTCTCAATTTTAATATCATTTTAAATTGCCTTTTTTTTCCACTGGAGCGGAGTTGACACACAACGTTACATTAGTTTCAAGTGTACAACCCAGCGATCCAGCAAGCCTATATGTTATTCTAAGCTTAATTGCCTTAATTTTTATATGTTGCCAGATTCTTATACTCTTTTTTGAAGATAAAGGCAAGACAAAGAAAGGATAGGAAACACAAAGAAATTAATTGGATCACAGTGTATAGGAATCTATAAGGTGCCAGAAATAAGTACCTTACTAAAGATTTTGTGGAGAGGCAGGAAAAAGAATTATAATATGTACTACAAGACAAGACATATTACTGAATTTCTCATAAAATGTATCTCTTTTTTTCCTCAATGATTTTCTTGCCTTCAACAATCTCATCTCTCTTCTTTTCCTTCCTAAAATGGTCTAGGAAACAAAAACAAACAAACAAAAAAAACCCCTCCATCTCTTAATCTTCACTCTTTGGTGCCCCATTCAGCAAAATAAGGTTCAAGACTTGGCTAAAATAACATCATCTGTTTTTCCTTCAGCACATGACTCGGGGCCCCAGTCGGAGCAATGGCCCTGGGCACAGCAGTCTTTCTAACTATTTGACGGTCCACAACTCACATGCCTCTTTGTGCTTTCCTCTTTCCTCCTGGGGGAAAAAATCTATCCTAGGTGTCATTTCCCTTGTTTACATAAACTTGAATATCTTTTATTAAAAAGACTCCCACTCACGGTCTCACAGGCTATACTCTCATAGGCAAATACGTGACTAGCTATACTAGAGGACAGGACCTCTCAGTTCCAGCAAATGCGGTGTTCGTAACAATGATGATCGCAGAAGAAGTGGTTGGAAAGGAATAATGACAAGAATACAGCAGAGGAAAGCAGGATACGGCACGATCTCTCTTGAACTGCACAACAACTGTACGAATAGGTACTGCGTCTGTGTTTCCGAGTGGGGTTCTGAGCCTCGGGGAGGTGGGGTCACGTGTACGAACTCACACAGCCAGTGTTCACCTAAGGTGCACCCCTGTCCAAAGCCCAGTCTCTTACCAAAATTGTACTCTATATTGACTCCTTAAAATGCAAAAAAAATAATAAAAAAATAAAGTAAAATAAAAGATGTTCACTGGTAATGGTTTCCATTTCTACTTCTACTTTGCCCGGTAAACATATTCTGTGTGCTTTTGATATGTCAGATACTAAGCTGGTGTGTTGGAAATTTTGTTAAGTGGATCTTATTTATATTTTTCATTTTATCCTGCTTACCTGTCTTGTCCAAGCAACATGCTGTTTCTTTTCCTGAATTAGTTGTTTTATTTTACTGTCCTTGTTACTGTTTTGGTGGCAGGAAGAAATGGAGATGCTGGAAACCAGATCTCAATGATTATTTCTTCATCAGGAAGTATCTAAACTTTGTCCACTTATCCATAAAGCCCTCTCTCTTTTCCCTATTCGATTTGCAATTTCAAGTGGATCAGACTGCTATGAGAAGAAAATGATATGATGTCAAAGTCACGGCGTGACTATGACAGTGGAGACACCTGATATCCTTGTGACGTTTGCTGGGGTTGGTGGAGGTCAATTACGCCCAACTACTTACATGGAAATTCTTATGCATGTGAATATCCCTGGGGGAATAAGAAAGGGATCTCATCTACCTTTTCATGCCATTACATAAAACTACATTACTTATCTAATTCCGCCCTTGCAGCAACCTTATAAGATAGGTATTGTTATCTTCATCGTTTAGATATGAAAATAGACCCAGAGAGATTCAAAGATGGACTAAAGATCTCAGAGCTGAGAGATATGGGTTTCAAGCCAGATTTTCTCATCCTACCCTATCACTTATGGCTTCTCCTCAAAATAACATTATAGAACCTTGTCTCTATACAATAAAATTCTGTACAACAGTACAGATTATTACTTACAAGCACAGTAGGAATTCTTTACATCCTGAAAATACGAATTAAACCTTCTCCATCCCTAAAGGAACACTCTTTCAGCATCTGCCTCGTGATTCATCTTGCTGTACAACAGAACACATCCGTTTTGTTTGCCACTGTGCACCTTGCACGTGCTCTAGTGCCTGTTACACGGGAGATGTTCAGGTAAATATTACTGAAAGCATGGATGAAATAATGATGGATGAGCAGCAAATGTTTACACTGTAAGCCATCTTCACTATAGCATAAATTAATTCCTATGTTTTCCCTCCTTGGATCACTTCCCCTTTTCAGGGTTTGAAAGTGAAAGCAGAGAGAAAACAAAACAAAACAAAAGGATGAACTAGAGAAGCTCTGGCCAGAGAGATCACAGAGGCTCTGCAGCAGCCTATGTATTCTCGTAGAACACATCCCATAAGCTAAAACAAAGAAACAAAAAACCAGAAAGATATGCAAAGGGCATATCAGTATGGGGAAAATGTGGACCCAAGTACCATAATTGGGTGGCATCTGGCCAAAAGCAAGGTGATGGAACCACACACACAACTTCAAGATAAATCTGGGGGCCTGGGGGGTGGGGAGCGATGGTTGCTTGTTTGAAGTTCCACCTGCATAAAGCCTCCTGTTTTCTGTTAAGAACAAATGTAAAACATGTGGCATCTGGCTTTCTCTGACTGACTTATTTCACTTAGCATAACACCCCCCAGTTCCATCCACACCGCTGCAAACGACAGGATTTCATTCTTTCTCCTTGCCAAGTAGTATTCCATTGTATGTGGATCTTGAGAAACTTAACAGAAGACCATGGGGGAAGGGAAGGTTGAAAAAAAAGTTATAAAAAGAGGGAGGGAGGCAAACCATACGAGACTCTTAAATATGGAGAACAAACTGAGGGTGGATTGGGGGGCGGTGGGGGAGAGAGGAGAATGGGTGATGGGCATGGAGGAGGGCACTTATTGGGATGAGCACTGGGTTTTCTTATGCAAACCAATGTGACAATAAATTATATTTAAATAAATAAATATTTTTTAAAAATAAAGAAAGAACAAATGTAAATCCTCTCTGAAAAAATATGTCCTCGATTTTAGCCCAAATTTCCCACAGTTTAAGATCAATTACATGAGTCCAGAATCATGACTGCAGACTCTGAAAAGAAACAGACCACAAGGGTAAATGTCAGTACGAGCTGTAAACAGCAGAACTGGCCTCCAAGAACTTCACGTAACAGAATTATGAAATATGAAATATGCCATAAAAGTAACTTTGTAAGAACCTTAGAGATATGAAATAACAGAAAGACTAGAGACATTCAGTCCGAGAATCAGACAGTGCTAAGCAGAATCAGAAGAGAAAGGAAAAATATAAGGCTTTTAAAAATTGGGAAAAAAAAAAAAAAGCTCCTGGAATTGAGGGGAGGCGGGAAGAGGGTTACACAGAAAATCAGGCAGAACTTAAAAAAAAAAAAAACAAAGAACTAGGGAACAGGAAAATTGAAAATAATTACTCAAAATGTAATCCAAGGGTAAAAATTATAAAAACTAGTAAAAGATAGTTAATCTGAGCTACAGAAGGACAGAACCTAGGTGGGTAAAAATGCTTTTGAGAAATAGTAACTGTACCTTGGAATCAATGATAGCTATCAGAGCAAATAAACGAAAAGAAACCCCACAGTACAGGGAAACTAGAGAAGACCAAACATTACGAGAAGGTTGTATTAGCAGAGTAAGAAGACAGACCCAGATCAAGGAAAGAATCCTTCTGACCGCTTCTCTACAGCAACATGAATCTTACAAAGAAACAAAGGGGCTAACTCCCAACTGAGGGAACCCACACCCCGTAAAATTATACTTCAAGAACAGAAGTTGAAATAAAGTCATTTTTATATAAACAAAAACAAGGAACTTTTACAGTCATCAGGCTTTTATTAACCAAAATTCTAATGCATATTCTTTAAAACACAACATTATGCGTTCAATTATCTCCGGGAGAGAAGGTCTGAGATCCAGAAAGAATGAATAGAAAAACTGATAATGGCAGATATTCCCAAACAAACACTCAATTTAAAATAATAATAATAATGTCTGGGGGACCCTGGGTTGCTCAGTTGGTTAAGTGTCTCACTTTGGCTCAGGTCATGAGCTCGTGGTTCGTGAGTTCAAGCCCCACATCAGACTCTCTGCTGTCAGCACAGAGCCCTCTTCAGATCCGCTGTTCCCCTCTCTCTCTGTCCTTCCCCCACTCATGCTCTCTCTTTCAAAAGTAAACTTAAAAAAAAATTAGGGCACTTAGTGGGCTCAGTCAGTTAGGCATCCAACTCCTGGTTTCAGCTCAGGTCATATTCTTGTGGTTTCATGAGTTCCAGCCTTTCATCAGGCTCTTTCTCCCTCTCTCTGCCTCTCCCCCACTTATGCTGTCCCTGTATCTCTCAAAATAAACTTTTAAAAAATAAAAAACAAAAAATGGTCTAATTTACTGAGTCACCTAATGAAAATAATACACTGAACAATAGCCTATTTTCTTAAATGTTTATTTATTTATTTTGGGGGGAGGAGAGAGAATCCCAAGCAGGCTCTGTGCTGTCAGTGCAGAGCCTGACATGGGGGTTGATCTCATGAATCATGAGGTCATGACCTGACCCAAGATCAAGAGTCAGACACTTAACCGACTGAGCCACTCGATACCCTACAAAGACCTATTTTCATAAAAGTGTAATCAGAGTTTAAATATTATCAGTCCCTTTAATTATTTGGCAGGGACTATGGACATTAAATTTTGAATAGGAATAGAATATATAATTTCCAATATGAAAGACACACAAAATATTAAAATAATGAGATAAAGGAATCATGATACATTTTGCCAATGGTAGGAACAAAGGAAAAAAAGAAGGTTATAAAAGTTGCAACCAGACGGATGCAAAAGCTCACTATGATGGAAACAAGTCTAAATATATTGATACGTACCAAAATGTACAGGAAATGGCTTGTAAATACCAAAACAAAAGAAAACCCGAAAAACCAAAACACAAACAGAAAAACCACTGAAAACCAGAGCTGTTATTAGAACCCAATTCTGCTGAGGGCTTGTGGTATCTAAGGAGAAATTCTTTCCAAGTGTTTATTGATGGCATGAAATGAAAATTATGATTCAAATCCAAACCACAGAACCCAGAATCAACTAGACCTTCCTTAGGGAATAGATGCCATTGTTTCTATTAACTAAAATGTTAATCCCACAGTTCTATCACTAGCATGCCTGTATCACAGAATGAGACAACTATGCCCAGAACCATTGGGAAACTTACCCAAGGCTCTACCTCCAGGGGGTGGAGAAGCTCTGCTGCCTCCATTTTTATTTTATGCATTTACCGGAAGTTCAAAGCCAAGTCATACACGTGGGGAAGGGTAGTGGGATGGAATCAGAAATTACCCTTCTTGGTTGAATTTAGAGCTTCAGAGACTCAAAGTAATCAGCTCACTATAGTACAGCAATAAAGAAATTGCACACCTGCTCTCACTCACCACCGCACGCAGTGTTGTGATGTAAGGACAGATGGGTCGCTTACAGACTATCCTGAGCGTTTACATTAACCCACATTCTCTGTGTTTAAGGTGATTCCCTGGTGTGGGTGACAGAAATCCACTTCATCTCTCTCTCTCTCTCTCTCTCTCTCTCTCTCTCTCTCTCTCTCTCTCTCCTCCTGACCCCATTTCCAATAGCTCAGCCCCTGCTGGGTATGAGGGGATGGTGAACACAGATAATCAGAAGAGGACCCCATCCTGGTCACCAAGCCTGGGTGAAGACAGACACGGGCTTGGGAACGTCTTAATATTCCAGACCATTCCCTGCCATACTTGCTTTCAGGTGATCATTGTCAGAGGTGAGGTTGAAACAGTGCAGCTTAACTGAGTTCATTTTCTGAGAACCACAAGGTCTTTTCTTGATTCTGGACAAGCCTGACAGGGTACCACGAGTGAGAAATTGTTTTCAAAGACGCATGTGAATTTATCAATATGTTGTCTAGGACAAGCATGTTTACAGAGGTGGCAGTTTAGATGGGGTGGGGCGAAAGGTTGAGGGCTCAGAAAGTGGAGAGGAGAAGCATAAACAGGAAACCAGGAACGTAATTTACAATTCTTTTTTCAAATCACATCTTTTTCACATTTTTCGCCTCAGATAATATGGATTGAACATCCATCTGTCTTCATGGCAGAAGTGGGTTTTGTTTTGTCTCTCTTTTTTTTTTTTAACCCTACGTAGACAAATTCAAACAGAATTAGGGATTAATTACCAGGAAGAGCTGATAGCTTTTCCAGACGCCCTCTCTTCCATCAACCCACACGTTGTCTATAGCACTGTGATCTTGAAAAACTCTTTCTGTTTCCATTATTTCCTTCCTTCCTCTGTTCTCCCTGCCAGGAAACAATCACTGTTACTCCGGGGAACAATCACTATTTCTCTCTACTTCCTTCTGCCTCTTGGCTTGTAGAATATGCTAATGGCTCATGGCGCATGAGCTTCTTTTCCTGTCCATGTTCCTCCTCCCCGCAATTAATCACAGCATCACTTTTTCAAATGGACCCAACTGGCTGCTTGACAGAGAGCACTGTCTGAGCTCATGTTTTGGGGAGAGATAGAGAATGGAAGAAAGCATTCAAAAGAATCTCAAAGCAGGTTTCTTTCTTTTTTTAAACTTTATTTATTTTGGGAGACAGAGAGAGCAAGCAGGGGAGGGACAAAGAGAGAAGAAGAGAGAGAATCCCAAACACTGTCAGTGTGGAGCCCAATGCGAGGCTTGAACTCATGAACCGGAAGATCATGACCCAACGTGAAACCAAGGGTTGGATGCTTAACTGACTGAGCCACTGGTGCCCGGAAGCAGATTTTCAATATTCCTTTGCAAAGGCCCACATTTACCATGATTATGGCTGCTTCCTATAATAGTTTTCATTGAATAAGAAGTTGGATATAAATATGAGTTATCACATATTGATCACTTATCATCTGTCAGGCATATGCTAAACTCACTAAACATTTATTTTGTTTAATGCTTACAAACATTCTGTGATTCTTGCTTTCCCCATTTAATAAATAGATTCAAAGTCCGGCATCACTCAGACAGAATCACCAGAGCACGTGTGCTCCTATCAGCAAGATGCCAAAGAGCCGGCCAGAGGGGAAGGCTGGTGCATGCCACCCGACCTTGATGTGACAGAGCACTTACTACATGACAGCCATTGTGCAAGGGGCTTCTGGTGTGGTGTCATCGCCACACGTTATGACTACAACTTGGGGAGGAGGAAGCACTGTATTCAGGTTCAATACATGAGCAAACTGAGGCCAAGAACTTGACTTGCTAAGGAATTTGACCAAAGCACACAGCTAGTCAGTATTTGATGTGGAACTAAAACTCAGGTCTGTGTGATTCCACGCTCACCTCTCAGTGGGTGGGGCAGGCAGCCCCTGACACGGGCCCATGGGATCCCCCGTCTCCTGGTATTCACACCCTTGTGTCATCCTCTCATCTCCAGTGTAGACTGGGCCTGCCGATTCCCTTCTGACAAACAGAACAAGGCAGGGTTTGGGGATGTCACTGCCAACACTGGCCCACAGAAAGACCACGACTTCCGTTTCTCTCCCTCCTCTGTTTCTCCCTCTCCCTGGCTTACTTTGCGGGGAAGGGGGCAAGTTTCCAAGTTTGTGAGAGGCTCACATGTCTGGAATGGATGAGTCCAGCTAACAGAGAGAGACTCTGAGACCTGCCAAGGACCCCAAGAGTCAGCTTCTTCTAGTGAATTTTCTCAGACCTGCCAGGTGAGTGAACTTGGAAGCAGATCTTCCCCCAAGCCAACCTTGAGAAATCTGTAGCCTCAACCAACACTGTGATTACTGCTTCATGGGACACTCTGGAATAGAAACACCAGCTAAGCTGTGCCTAGATTCCTGATGTAGAGAAACTGAAATAGTATAATGGGGATAGGTGGGCAAGGGATACATCTGGGACAGACAATGTATTCTAGAAAGTTCTAGAAGTTCTATATTAAAATCACTTCCGGGGGCACCTGGGTGGCTCAGTTAGTTAAGCATCCAACTTTGGCTCAGGTCAGGAAGCCTGTTTCAGATTCTGTGTCTCCCTCTCTCTCTCTCTGCCCCTCCCTACCTCTCACTGTCTCTCTCTTAAAAATAAATATTAAAAAAATTTTAATCCCTTCTAGAGCACATCTAGCTTTGAATGACCAAAATACCCAATAATCAAAAGCATGAATAAGTGAATAAATATTGTGTTTTCATTCGAGTTCACTAGATTTCTATCAGAATTCTTTTTTTTTAAAGGTAGTAGTTATTAGTTTTATAGAATCATATAAGAAATATGAAAATAGCCAACCATAAGCCCATTAATATTTTGGGAATGCTCTTTTGGTAATATACATAATTATTTATATATATTAAAACAGAAATTAAAATCCTATTGTAATACTGTTTTATAACTTGCAATTCATTAATATTTTTCCACTTAATTTTTAAATATTTCTGCATTTTATTAAATGTTCTACCAAAATTCTAACACTTCTGAAGGGTAAGGTTTGGAATCACTTTAATCATTTCTACATACCGGCTGAGCTTAGCCTCAGAGAATAAAAGTTCTGAACTTTGGAGAAGAGATGTCAAAAAGGTGGGAAATTCAAAGTTAATAATTTGAACTACAGGCAAGATAGAGTCTATGTTATGTTACTAATACTTAATATTTATTGAGAAAATTTATCATAAATAATTCACCATTTGCTCAACACTAGACAAGAAGTAAACTATTCAAAAATTAAAATTATATCTGATTATTTGTATATTTATTATTTGTTTTAATTAAGATTATGGGCCCCTCCTGCTTTGCAATGGCAGAATCTCTATGAACTGGACCCCTAACTAGTCAGAATTTTTGTATAATCAAGACAAGTTTGCTGTGAACTTTGGAGAGAAAGTGACAGATACTAAGCAGGTGACCGAGAATGCCTTTCGGGTGATGTCAAGAAGATGCCCAAGTTCTATTTTTAAAGAATAAGCTAGGAGCACCTGGGTGGCTCAGTTGGTTAAGTGTCCAGCTTCAGCTCAGGTCATGATCTCATGGTTTGTGGGTTCGAGCCCTGCGTCGGGCTCTGTGCTGCTAGCTCAGAGCCTGGAGCCTGTCTTCGGATTCTGTATCTCCTTCTCTCTCTGACCCTCCCCTGCTTGGGCTGTCTCTCTCTGTCTCTCAAAAAAATAAAAATATAAAATAAATAAAATTTTTAAAAACATTAAAAAAAACTATTAACATGTGACTATTCTGAGTGTTATCTTTTAACAAGAAAAGCAGGTGTTGGTGCCTACGTGAGCATTTATCAGTCTAGTGGGCTGCTCTAGACTATTATCTGAAGCATCCTGTCACGTGGAATTCTAGGAGATCACACCTAAGAGCATTTCCTGTATTTTAGTAGACATATAAAAGATTTCCAGACAATGAGATCAGTAGGCTTAACCTCTCTGAGATTAAATTGGGGAGAGGGGACATTCATTTGAGACATCCATTACTCTGGGGAAACACAAAGGCTTTTCTGGAGAAACCATGAGTTAAGAAGTGGTGCACACACTAGATTAAAAATCCTAGGTTTTAAGGCTTGCCTAAGAAAATGGCAGAAATTCTAAGACAGACTGTTTGGAGGCCCGAACACTGTCAGTACCTCTTTGATTTATCTTTCCTGCCAACCTCCATTTTTCCTTTCAAATCAAAAGCTAAAGTAAGACACACATTTGGGGGAAAGTTGTCAAAATTCATTTTATGGAAATGTGCTACTCAGGAGTATCCTTTGATCAGCTGCCGCATCTTTTGAAATTGAAATTGAATAGATTATATGGTGACCTACCTCTTCTCTCCTCAGAGTTCAGCTGGAAATAAATTGGAAATGCACGTGAAAAATACAAACTCTTTTTTGGTCCGAGTTTCCCTAATATTGCTTTTACCCCATCTTTGCGCAGGAGATGTAAAAAGCTACTGGCAAATGTGGGCTCCTGGAATCCTCACTAGAAAGACAGGCATGCTTAGCTTGAGAAATCATATTCATAAATTGTTCATATAAAATATGTAATTAAGCCAAAAACTCTGGGTCTTCAAGACATATGGATTCCAGGACTAACTCCTGCTCAGTTTCTAAAGAGCTGCAAAGTTTCCTTCGGGTTTGGTAAGTCCACTTCTAGCAGTGAGCAAATTGGGGGGGGGAGGGGTTCAAATGACAGAAATGTAAATCGAACTAGGTTAAAAAAATTAAATAATTATAAAGGCGGGGAAGGGTCTCCCCTTCAGTACAGATAGATCTAGGATTTAAACACTCATGTCAGAAGTCGATCTGAGAGCTTCTTCTTTCTCCCTCCCCCTCACTCACTCCCCCTTGGACTTTTCTTTCTGTTCTGTTGCGTTTCCTTCTATCTCCTTATGGCTACTGGGGCCCCAGATTCAGGCTGCTCACAGCACTTGGTCTATTAAAATGAGTAGCTTCTGCAAACACCATGGTGTTCAGGCTCCCTGAGCCAGTGAGGGTCATGTGCCCAACCCTGAACTAGATGCGGGTCCTTGGATTTGAACTTGCTGACGGGACCCCTTGGTCAGGGACCCACCACTGAGACAGAGGAGGGAACAGGAGAGTCACGCACATGTGACTCACAGGGAGTAGGCCTGGGGACAGGTGGGCCTACAAAATAAAGTACTGAAGGGGCGTTCTAGAATAGGAAATAAAATCTGAGCAGGAAAAAAAGCAACAGATGTCCACTACACTGCCCACCAGCCAAAACTTCTGTTAAGCAGTGTGTCTTTTTCTAATAAAGCCAAAGTGTATTTTAAATTCCTCATTAGGCTTGAAAATTCTGTGATGCCCTTCTTTTATCAAAAGTGATGACAAACTCCAAACTAAGAAAAATAATTGGTAGACATTTATCACAGATGGCAAAGTCTATTCTAAGTGTTGCCCGGCGTGATGTTCTCCGCCAGCATATATAATGCCAATCACTGGACAAATCACTTAAACTGAGTCCTACCACCTATCTGGTTGGCAGTGGAAAACAATTTCACCAAAATCTGTGATGTGCTTGAGGAATGATTCTGTGGAGGAAAAAAAAAGTCAAGCAAATGTTCCGAAATGGGAGACATGGGGCTCCAGCATGGCCATGGCGCATACTGCAAACACATCCAATCTCTTCCAGAAATGCTCTTTTATAATCTCTAGGCTTGGCTTCCAGACAGCTAGACCTGACAGCCCAAGGGATCCAGGTTTCCTCAAAGCTCAGACAATTCAATCCTAAAAAAATAACCTCCATAGAATAACACAACCACTCTGAAATGGTCATTATAGACAATTCACTTGATGTATGTGCGGGCTTCGAAACGGAATAATTAGTCTGGTCCCTGAAAAGAACACTGCGAAGGCCATTGGCAAAGGATGGTAACGAGTTCAGCCACGTCTTCTTGGTCATGTCTATAATTTAACACCCATCTGCGGAAACCATTTCAACTGCAAATTAACAGATGGCCCTGTCCGTGGCTACAGAAATGACAGATTCAGACAGAGAAAGGAGTTTAATAAAATAATTACTGGTACACCCCCCCCCCCCCCCGCTCTCCTCAAGTTCGTTGTGCACCACTTTAACTTTGACAAAAGACCCACGTTAGTATCTGTCTTTGCGAAACAAAAGAAACCCAGAGGGGATTTGGACTTTCATGGGAGGGTAAGGGGCCCTTTGCTTTGCACCATTTCAGGATGTGTGAGGTTTCAGGGAGCGCTCCACTCACAGAGCAGGTCACACCTGTATGTGCAAGACTATTAACTTCATAACAGTTAATATCCACAATCCTTTTCAACTTTTAAATCCATACTGCCACGTCGTCAATTGATATTTATGGAGTACCTACTGTGCGCCAAGCCAAAAAGTCTTAGCAGTTAGGGAGACAAAGACTGAGGATAAACCGATAATGAAATAAAAATCACAACTTCAGGGGGTTAAGGCATTTCAAGAAAAATGTACAAGTTAGCGTGAAAGAAACGCAGCGTGCAGGGGTGAGGGCGTTGGGGGGAAGAGCTCCCCTAACGCAGAGTTAGTGAATAGGGCTGGCCTCTCTGACGGGCTGGAAGGAAGGGAAGAGAAAACCAAGAGGAGGTTTGGAAACTCATCTGCAGATGAGGAAAAAGCAACTTCCAAGACTGCCTAGGGAACCAGCTGAAGGAATTAAATGCTTTTACTGCTTTAAGTGCCTTTATTTTGAACTAAAAGATTTCTAAGGATTTTTTCCACCTAAAGCGTTAAAGCTTTTTTGCCTAAACCTTTAAATTTTTTTAATTTATTATTTTAATTTACAACCAAGTGAGTTAGCATCTAGTGCAACAATGATTTCCGGAGTAGATTCCTTAATGTCCCTCACCTATTTGGCCCCTCCGCCCCCACAACCCTCCAGCAGTCCCGTTGGTTCTCGATATTTGAGTCTCTTATGTTTTGTCCCCTTCCCTGATTTTACATTATTTTTGCTTCCCTTCCCTTATGTTCATCTGTTTTGGATCTTAAAATCCTCATATGAGTGAAGTCATATGATATTTGTCTTTCTCTGACTAATTTCGCTTAGCATAATACCCTCGAGTTCCATCCACGTAGTTGCAAATGGCAAGATTCCATTCTTTTTGATTGCCGAGTGCTACTCCATTGTGTGTATATATGTATGTATACCCCATCTTCCTTACCCATTCATCCGTCAATGGACATTTGGGCTCCTTCCGTACTTTGGCTATTGTCAGTATCACTGCTACAGACATCGGGGTGCACGTGCCCCTTGGAAACAGCACACCTGTATCTCTTGGCTAAATACCTAGTAGTGCAATTGCCGGGTCATAGGGCAGTTCTATTTTTAATTTTTTGAGGAACCTCCATACTGTTTCCTGAACTTTAAATTTTTAAAAGCTTTAAGTTTTCTGTTTTCTTCACATGTGCGGGTACCTTGTCAGTCTGCAGAAGGCTTCCTTCCTGCGGGAGAATGTAAGCTCCCTGAGGGCAGGGTTTGTTTTACTGTATTCCCAGCCCTTAGAGGTGCTCACCATATATGTGCCTTCAAGTATTTACTGGTTGAAAGGAATTTAAGTATCAAAAATTTGCAACGCAGTTAAAAAACTAAAGCCCTGCTTTCTGGTGCACACTCAAGAGTGTTCCACTGACAAGGGAGGGAGACGGAGAAAAAACTGTCAGTGGAATCAGCGTTGCAAGTTTTGTTTCGTTCATGGGACAGGGCTTTAGGATCCCAATTCTGACGCGAACAACAGCTCTGGAGGTGATTAGAGCTGAGCCCCCCATGCCCTATATGAATTCCTGCTGACAGAGCTTCTAACTTTCCATCTTCAACCACTTTTCACATCTGGTGTCTCAGATTATATTCATTCAACAGACATTCGAGCACCTTCCATATGCTGGGTGTCTCTAAGTCCTAAAAACACAATGGTGGGGCGCCTGGGTGGTTCAGTCGGTTAAGCATCCGACTTGGCCAAGGTCATGATCTCACGGTTAATGGGTTCGAACCCCGTGTCAGGCTCTGTGCTGACAGCTAGCTCAGAGCCTGGAGCCTGCTTCGGATTCTATATCTCCCTCTCTCTCTGACCCTCCCCTGCTCACGCTGTCTCTCTCTGTTTTTCAAAAATAAATAAAAAACATTAAAAAAAATTTTTTAAACAATGGTTAACAAAACAGTGAAAAAGAATCACTTAATTTAAGGAGTTTATATTCTGATGCAAAATGGGAACCATCTGCAGACTGGCTAAGGGGACTCACATATGTGCAGGGAGGAGGAGACACAGTTGACGTGTGGCTTTTCGATTGCCCTCGGTGCCAAGGGTCCCTGACCCCCACCTTACTGCCAGCCACTCCTGAGGCCGAGCTGAGGAGGAAGACTAACTAGCTGTGTCTCTCTCTTCAATGCTCAGGCTTCTGTCCCCACCCAGAGAATCTCTCACGAATAAGAAGTGCTCTTGGGTCTTATGTTGGGTTCTCTGAAGATGTGTGGGAAAGCCATCCATTTAAAAAGTGGTCCTGGAAAACACTAGAAGACAAATGAGGAAGATGGATTGAGTCTGGAAGGAGCCAAGAAATGGGGCAGTGTCACGCGAAGTCCCGTGGCAGGTGACCTTCGTTCAGTCCTACAGGGAAATCTGACCCAGCACCTGACCCAGTACAGGTCACACCCGAGTCACTGCAATGGGCACAAGCAGGCTGACCTTGGTACCATCAGTCGTTGGTTGAGGGTCAGCTCAGGGGACTCCACTCTCCCTGTATTCAGGCAGAACGGGTTCTTAGTGAACGGCCTGGAACCATGTTTGCAGGAACATGGTTAAGAAGTCCAAGGGGTTAACTGCAGATTAAGAACTACATCTCTTTCAGTAGTGGTTACAAAAGTGTGGTCCCAGACCAATGGCGTCTAATATCACTTGTTAGAAATACAGACTCTGGGGACCCAGCCCAGCCCTACAGAATCAGAAACTCTGGGGTTGGGGGGGTTGGGGCACAGTAAGAAACAGCCCCTTTACGTTAACCAGCCCTCCAGGGGACTGTGATGCACATGCAAATGTAAGATCTGCCCAGCCATACTCGGCAGGTTCCTCTTGCTCCTGAGCTCAACTAAGCTCCAGCAGGTCCTCCTCTTTGCCCCGGGGAGATCAAGAACAACTATGCCCAACTGAACCTGAACAACATGTCTCTTCTTCATTTTTCCAGGGTCTTGGCAAGCTAGACTCTCCAAGCCAACGCTGTCTCTAATTTAATACCTTTTTACCTGGGTTCTCCTAATATACAGTCAGAAGTTCATAAGAGGGACTCCATCTCCCCTCCCAATGAAAACAGCATCTCTGTAAGTAGTAATCCACCTTCCCTGTTCATTATAATAAAATACTGTATCTGAGTCCAATGTCAGAAAGGATGGTAATTCTTTAAGAAATAATGAAAACACCTGCATCCCTTTTCTGAAGTGTAGGTCATTCTCCAAGTGGCTCTGGAGGTCAGAATTTAAAATCGCTTGTCAGTTGTGAGAATGGGAAGAACATTTTCATTTCCCTAACATGTCTGACACACCTACATATATTTTTACTTTTTTTTACGAAAACCACACTGTAAAGCAGTGTAACATAGGGATTAATGATAAGGAGTTATCCTCAGAGAATCTGGGTTGGAATCCTGCCTTCCACTTACCAGCGGTGGGAACTCTGGTTACCCACTTAATGTCTTTGGACCTCATTTCCTTATAAAAGGGACAAATCACAATGTTTCCCTAGCAGCGTTGTTAGAAACACCATCAGAGATGAAACTGGGGGGATGATGGTCATGGAGAGGGACACTTGTGGGGAAGAGCACTGGGTGTTATATGGAAGCCAACTTGGTAATAAACTATTTAAAAAAAAGAAATTCAGAAGTCCAACACCTTGATCACCGTAAATATTCTCCACATATCTGTGGCTGTCTTTATGATCACTTTAAACATTGGCATGTGCCAGGTAGCTGCTAGTTACCTTCACACAAGAAAAAAGTAATAAATTTTGTCCCCTCGAAATTAATGAAATGGTGATCCTGTCTTTTCATAGCAGTTGCTAAGCTCCTTGTCTTAGGGAGTATTTTCTGTCCTTTCCTATGATCAACTCTAACAAAATAGAGAAAATATTTGCTACAGGTCAATTCTGAAGTAGTAAAACCTTGGTATGTGAGCATAATTCATTCCGGAAACATGCCTGTAATCCAAAACACTCAAAAACTGAAGTGAATTTCAGAAACCATTGGCTCTGTTGTGACCATGTGATGTTCGCGTCACGTTGTACTCGTATTATAAGACATTGTTCATTTATCGAGTTGAAATGTATCAGAAATGTTTGTTCGTCTTGCGGAACACTTGCAGAACAAGTTACCCGCAACTCAAGGGTTCAGTGTAATTACTTTGGACAGTTCCTTCCAATGATCTGTACTTATCCTGTTAGGATTTGCATCACAAGCTTTTAAATTTTTGGAAAACGAGGTCTCTGAACTCTTTTCAAGAAAAGAAACCAAAAGAACGATCATCTGCTCTTGCTCAAGACAGGGACAGCAGGCCACAGACAAGAGGTACCGTGTCCAATGTCTAATGCAAAATGGGGCTAATGCCTTGTCCCCAGCTGTCCTGAGCTCCCAGGGAGATGAGGATAAAGGGTGCGCGCCCCATCCCTTAAAACCAGAAGGATTCAGTCGAGATGTCAGACCTACTAATGCAGGAAAAAGGCTCATTTTGACTTTTCCCTAATGGAGACAGCAGGAAACAGGTTCTGGGGCTCTGAGTGGTGTCCTTGTATTAGCTCAGGTTTCTCACTGGTCCCTGAGGGTTTCTCTATTAATGGGTTTGCTATTACCCAGGCTTTGATCTATGTGGACTTCCCACTGGTTTTCACAATACGAAGCCTCCTTGGTTTTATTACAGAGCAGGCTATCCATAATGCATTTAATATTATTTCACCATCCACACCTCTACCCATATTATAGTTTCACCGAGAAGTGATTTTCCTCTCTAAGAATAAGGCACTGTACTTGGAATTACACTTCTGAGATGACAGTAATCCAGTAATCACTTCTAGGAACCCAGGTTTTTAGGACAAAATAATTATGATACACTTGGATACGGGGATGATGAGAAGAAATGCTAATTCCATCGCGCCCGATAGTTCAAGTCCAATAAAAGTTGACATACATTAAAGGCGAGCCTGAAACAAAAGCAATCTCAGTCTTAGATCAAATTCCTCTCTGGTACAAAAGAAAAATGACCTAAAACATCCAAAAATTACAAAAATATTATCTAATATATGGTGCACAAAGTGCTTTTTTCTCTCCCTCACGTCACTTAAAAATAACCCAGGTGAAGGGTGCTTGGGTGGTTCAGTCGGTTAAGTGACCGACTTTGGCTCAGGTCATGGTCTTGGGGTTTGTGGGTTCGAGCCCCGTGTCGGGCTCTGTGCTGACAGCTCAGAGCCTGGAACCTGCTTCGGGTTCTGTGACTCCCTCTCTGTCTCCCCGTCCTCTGCTCGTGCTTTCTCTCTTTCTCTCTCAAAAATAAATAACCATTAAAAAGTTAAAAACAGAACCGAGATAAATCATTTTCCCATATTATAAAATACAATATGACTTCAAAGACAGTGATCACTTTCTCTCTCCTTTTCCCCTTCCACCTCTACTTTATGTAAGATATTATTCTCCATTAGGTACTTCTCTTTATCTCCTTGAGGAAGAAGACTAGAAGGTATTTCTGTATTATTATATTTGTTTCTGTTCTTTTACTTTCTTTACAAAACACAGCAGTTTTCTTTGCCTGGAGAAGGTGGGGATGTCAAATGTCCGTTAGCATCAGTGTCTGTTAAACCGCGTCTGGTGATCAGTAAGTGCAAATGCAGGCAACAGGCACTGAGATCAAAAGTTTCACTCCAAGAAACCCCTTCCATTTAAGTTGTTTTAGAGACAGAGACAGAGAGACACAGAGAGAAAGACGTGTCAAAGCATAAAATGTATTTGACTACAATACAAAGCAATGTTTTCAGTGACAGCAAAATTATATCCCGGGCCGCCTCCCTGAGGACAGTTCACTGAGAAACGGTGCCGCAAAGGCAGTCCGTGGGAAACATATTTCCATCTTCATTTGAAAGATTAGCACCTTGTTCCTTTTTTGTTACCAAATTGGAAATAAAACCAGTCCCCTTGCTTAGCATAAGGCAGGAAGGAGGAGAAATGTCTATTTCATGAGATGTATCCTTGCGGCTCTAGCTCCGTCTCTGGTGTCAAACCAGCTCCCTCCACTGGGCTGAAAGTGACCGAAATCACATGGGTGGTAGGATTTCTATTTGTGGACTCCGCGATACGCTCCGACCTGGTTGGACACCAGCTTACGGCGTCTCGAGGCCGACAGTTGTATCCAGTGTTGCTATGCGTGTCTGGACAGCAAAGTGCGTTGGCCTGCGCACCGGCAAAAACCATCTCCATGCGGGATGGTGCGCATTAAACAACACATTTTGATCCTTTCCACATTTATATTGGTTTGTATTCCTGAAAAATATGAGGGTGCCTGCAAATCTGGAAAATGCATTTTAAAATCAGGACCTACAAATTTATCAATGAAAGAATAGAAAAACGGGGCAAGGGGAGAATGGCGGAGGCAGGCGTTGAAACACTCACTCTTCACTACAGGTAATCATGCTGACCACATCAGATCATTGTCAAGCCTGAAAATATGCTTCTGGGCAGGTTGCTGATATGAAAATAGCAAGTAGAGGGCCCGACACAAAGTCGTAACTCGTGGAGGGTCTGTTACAACTTTGGTGTTTGGGTTAATTTGTCTTCCTTCGACAGCAAACCTAATTGAACATAATTCAAGCTCCTGGAAAACACAAGGGATTCCTCTAGGCACAGCCAGATATGGGTGGAGATACTGCTGTATTTCTCGACTCGGGTTTTTCACTACAAGGGCTTCATTCTGAGACAGATTCTCTTAACATGGTGGTAAGCTGCTCGCCGGCAGCTGCAGCCTCTTCCCCTATGGGGCTAGCAAAGTCTATTTGAAGGTAGGGAGTAAAGGGGCGCCCGGGTGGCTCGGTTGGTTAAGCGTCCAACTTCGGCTCAGGTCATGATCTCACAGCACATGAGTTCAAGCCCAACATCAGGCTGTGTGCTGATAGCTGAGAGCCTGGAGCCTGCTTTGGATTCTGTGTCTCCCTCTTTCTCTGCCCCTCCCCTGCTCATGCTCTCTCTCCCGGGGGGGGGGGGGGAACCTGTTGAAGGTAGGGAATAAAGATCGGTGAGGAACCTTATCACCTCCCTCTAATTCCATAAAAAGTCTGAAGGATAATTCTCACTGGGTCAGGAGCATCTTGTGTTAAACCAAACCATCAATCACTGTGACTCTGGCCAACTATAATCCCATGAGCTGGGAACTGATCATTCCCCCAAAACACAATGGACCAAGTGTAAGAAAGAGAGGCCACCTCAAAAGAAAACTGGACTTCTGTGATCAGAAGATAGGGAATGAACGCTGAGCACGGACCCACTATAAAATGGCTGGTGAAATGAACCGAAAGTTTTCAGTGGGTCACAGAGCAGAACAGTTTGAGAGAAGCATGAGAAGTCAGGTTGGTGGGTTGGAGGGCAAGACTGAGAACAAATTCGTGTCAGGTGATAAAAGTGAGGTTTCAAGAGTTTGAACTGAACACACTTAGCTATGGGGAACATCTATATATTTTAACAATGGTTTCAGGTGGGAGAGGCAGGACTAAACCCGGAGACTGTGTTCCCAGCAGTGAGGAAAGTAAGGCAATGAAGCTGGTGTGAACAGAGGAGAGCTATTTTCTCCATGTCTAAATGTTTTCCATGACTATTGACCTACAGAAATGGACATGGTCTCTGTTTGAACTCGAAATAGGAAAGACAAGACTTAAAAATACTGTGATGGGATTAATTTCAGTGCTTCACCTACATTCTAGAAATGTATTTTTTGTGGCACCTTGGTGGCTCAGTCGGTTAAGTGTCTGACTTCAGCTCCGGTCATGATCTCACAGTTCGTGGGTTCGAGCCCCGCGTCGGGCTCTGTGCTGACAGCTCAGAGCCTGGAGCCTGCTTTGGATTCTGTGTCTCTTTCTCTCTCTCTCTGCCCCTCCCCTGATTACACTGTCTCTTTCTGTCTCTCAAAAATAAATCAATGTTAAAAAAAAAAAAAAGAAATGTGTTTTTCCTCCAAAGCCTGTTCTGCAAAAGGACGTGAACAAAATATTTTATGATCATAGGGTTCTGGAGTCAAACACTAGATTAATTACAACATAAAGATTTCTCTAAAACTTTGCAAATATGAATATCCGAGAGAAGGACATGGTCTGCAGCATTTCCCAAGTTCATGTGTCTCCAGAGTCCTTGCCTTCCATAGAGTATCTCATGCAGTGAGGGCTCCATAGAACCTACTTTGGGAAACACTGTTCAGTCCCACGTGTGAAGAGAAAGCCAACATTTACAAAATATTATCTCATCATGAGTCTTTGGGCCAGCAAAACCAAGGTAATCTTGGACCAGTCCCAGTTGCAATATTTTTAAAGTTATAATAGGGTAGTGGGTCTCAACTTTCTGTCTTGAATTTATTCATCTCTAGGCTAGTTAGATATGTGACAAATATCCAGCCAGACTAGAGTGTCAGTGTGTGAACATGGTGGCATTAATCTTTAGATGACCATGACCGTAAAGCCGTCAAATTATGGCCAAGTCCAAGGTACCAAAAAGAGTCACTAGCCCCTGGAATTGTGTTCTAGGCTCCGTGAAAACTGAATATATAGTAATTGCCACTGAACTGAACAGAGTGGAGACATTGTAGATCTTCAAAATTTTCTTAAAACAAAAATAATCTCAAAAGGGAATTGTTTTTCTGGCACAAAGAAAGCAGAGCAATGCTTTTCCATCTAGTCCAAATCATTTTACGCTATTTTTTTTCCTTATGATACACACGTGTTTAGGGAGAGAACTGGACAAATTGTGACTTGGACTGAACACGATGGATAGGTCTGCTTCAGATGATATGACACGTTTCTCTTGGCTCCTTCTCCCCCCAGACTCAGAAAATTTGTTGTGATTTTTTTCTAAGAGAAAAAATGGGGTTCTACCAATGATCAGTTTGTAAGTCAACACTCACCAAGATTGAAAAGTGGCTCTCTATCATGTATCCTCTTTATCCCATTGGACTTTTAACCTTATTCTCCAAACTGTAAGTCAAAGACCCAATGGTAGCCCCCCAGAGGCCATATTGGAAGATAGAAAATACTCCTTTCTATTCATAGAAATATAGTGACCTCTTTTGAGTGTATTTATATATGGGTTGGATTGAGATCATCCATAAGATCTTTTGGGAATGAAGCTCTTCTTCCCAAATATAGGTTTCTTTTGAGCATATTCAGAGGATAAAGAATTAAGGCTTGAAAAGGCAACGAAGAGTTAGAACAAAGCCGCTAGGCATAAGCAGACATGAAAATGAGAACTAAGTATGGATGAGGGCACGCATCAGGAAATCTATGAATCAGAAGCCATCCACCCTGCCAAACACTTTATTGGACTTGATGTGTACATAAGGTTTAGACCTCATCCTCTGTACAGGCAAAGGAGTATGTTAGAATAAGTAACGGTCTTATCAGCTCCTCTACAAACACTAAAATATTCAGTTGGGACCTTTCAATGTTTTCACTGTATTTAGATTTATTTAAAGTAAAAAAAAAAAAAAAAGAGTGTTAGGCTATTAGGATACTATCCACTGGAACTAAGGAAGAAAACTGTGCGCCTCTTCAAGCATGAGGTGTGAAGCACCATTGTTTTTCCAGAATTAAGAGAGTATATAACAACGTGCATGTCTCCTCCTGGCCACTATGTCATATTGTGGCAACCATTGCTAACTGCCAACCGAATGGTCATTTCTATGGTTATTACCTTTTTTTTTTTTTTAACTAACAGCACCTTCATTTTGCTTAAGCAGGCATTATATTCATCTACAAACATTTCTATCCTTTTCTTGATGTGCCCAAGCATCCCCATTCTTTCCACTGAAAGGTAGACAGATGCTTCTCTGAATGGCACCCCTTCCCCAAAACCAAACACCAGATCTCATTTTGTCTTGTTCTCTTCTCCCTTCCTGGATCATGAAATGTTCTTGAGGTTCTGAATTGGGATTAGAGGCATTAGTTTGAACGGAGGCATCCACACGTACATATATGTACATGTGTGTTAACAACTAGTGCCTGCATCATTTATTATATGCCAGTATGCACAAAAATGATTGACTCCTTGTCCAGAACAGAGAAATATAAGGAGATTTTGAACCTATTTCTGTGACAAGATGTAAGGAAGAGTTTAAAAACTGATGAGAATGTGCCAAAAGTTTTAAGAGATGGCTTGATGTCAAATCTGGAAATATGTGAATATTTCATAAATAATGACAGCAGGTGATTTTCACATACTAAATTAAAAATGAACCCATGTAACTCTACAGGATAGGAGTATACACATTCATTAAGGAGGAAGGGAGGGCTTTCGACTTTTTGTTTTTGTTTGTTTACTTGGTTTCCAATACAATACGCATACTACTAACTAATAAATGTTGAAGTAAGGAAAGATTATAAATTCACGATTTTGCAAGGACAATAGCAATAATTTATTCAGACAAAATCAGTAGTGGAGATTAAAATCCTTGTTGTGAACAAGATAGTCACACCATTTAAAGTATCTTCCCAGAGATTACTTAGTAATTACAAATGGAAGGGAGGGGTGACCTCATAGTGCAGAAATCTAGCAGGTGCTACCCGGAAGAAGTGAGCAAATGTCATCTAATCAAAATTGCCTCAAACAGGGCGTCTGAGTGGCTCAGTCAGTTGGGCATCTGACTTCAGCTCAGGTCATAGTCTCATGGTCCGTGGGTTCAAGCTCCACATTGGGCTCTGTGCTGACAGCTCAGAGGCTATTTCAGATTCTGTGTCTCCCTCTCTTTGCCCCTCTCCTGCTCATGACTCACATGACTCTCTTTCTCTCTCTCTCTGTCTCTCTCTCTTTCTCTCTCAAAAGTAAATATACAGTTTAAAAAATTGACTCCAACTGACATCTTGTACCTCCTGATATAACACATGGAGAAGGACACGACACAACATCACTTGCACAGTATCCTTGCTAAAACTGCACAGCCTGAGTTCAAGTACAAGGAAAAATCAGAAAAGCCCAAATTAAAGGTATTCTACAAAACAGCTAACCTGTATTCCTCAGCATTGCCAATATCAAGAAAAAAAATAGAATATTGGAAAACTGTTATCAATTAAATAAGAAACTAAAGAGACACAGCAACTAAAGGAAATATGTGGCCCCAGATCTGATCTTAGAGCTGGAAAAAATAAGGCTCATAGGAACTTATGGAAATAATATACATAATATAATACACAACGCTGTGCTTTGGGACATGATCTTAAATATTTGAATATGGAATGTATGTTAGATAGTGAAATTCAAACAGTGTTAAATTTCCTGATTTTGATAAATGTGCCAAGATTTATGTAAGACAATGTCCTTTGACTTTGAAAATACAAGGTGATGACGCAGGTCTAGAGGATTGTGATGTCTGCAAATTACTTACAAATTGTTCAGCAAAAAAACAAATAGGGAGAGAGAGCCCAAGAGGGAGTGTGCATGAGAGAGAAGTGGAAAATGTTAATCATCAATGAATCTAGGTGAGGAGTACGTGACATCATTGACTAATTTCTAATATAATATAAAACTAACAAAAAAAAAATTTTTTTTTAATTTGATAAACAGGATATGCAAAAGTATATTATGCCTTTAAGTTGTTATTTTATAAATGGATGACTCTTGATGTCTGACTCTTGTTTTTGGCTCAGGTCATGATCTCATGGCTCGTGAGATCAAGCCCCAAGTCAGGTCCTGTGCTGACATTGTGGAGCCTGCCTGGGATTCTCTCTCCCTCTCTCTTTTTGCCCCTCCTTCTCTCTCTCTGCCCCTCTCTCTCAAGTTAATTAAACTTCAAATAATTAATTAATTAAAAATAAATAAATGGAGGATGAATTGAAAAATAATTAACTAAAGAAAGCAAGAAAAAGGAATAAAAATAATGACTGGTGCATTTGATAAAGAAATACATGACACATGAGACTAAGAGATCATTACATAACAACCGTTAAAGAAGTTCTCTTTCTGAAAAAAGAAGATTAATCAAAAGAACTTAAATTAGGAGCACAATTAAACACAGAAGAACTTTTGCATGTTATAGAAAAATAAAACATGCAACTTTGTGCTAATAAATTTGAATATAGTTGTTTCATTCATTAATCATTAATAAGAAAATACAAATAAACAAAATTCACATGGATTTATTAAAACTCATATTTGGAAATTTAAAAAATGGGTTTTTTCCCTCAGTTACTGCTCTTTAAATTTTAACATATACACATTCACACAATTTGTATATATATATATGTAAACACACACACACACACAATAATATAACACAATAATTCTGGACTTACATGAGCTTAATTTTTGTTTTAATTTCTCATTCCCAAGGACATAAATCCCCATTTTATGTGCTATTCCAGAATTTTCTTAAAAGATTCTCCAGTCAAACAAAATCTCTATGTGAAACCTGACATAGATAAAATAAGAAAAGCACAGATCTAACTCACCCATAAATACAAATGCAAAAGTCCTAATAAAAACTTGGCAGATTATATTTTGCAGTATATTAAAAGATGAAAAACCACTACCAAAGAGACCTACTTTAAGGAATGAAGAATGTTTCAGAATTTAAAATAAGTGAATTTTATTTCGTGTAAATTATACCTCAATAAAGCTTATTATTTTGAAAGTATGAGATTATCTAATATTTATAATCTATATAATCACATCAAATATATATACAGCAAAATCTGTACATTAGGTTGGCATGGACAAATAAACTACGAAAAATATAACGTAATGCTTGGTGATAGATTTGGGCAATGTTTATTGTTCTTTGTGCTTCTTTTTTTTTTTTTTTAGTTTTCAAATGATCTACCATCAGTAGAAGACAACATCAAGAAAGTATGAAGAAAACCTACATATCACTGTTCAGATCCTCAGTAGGAATTAAACAATGTAATGTGTGTCGTTGGTGGGGGTGGGGACGGGAAAGCCAAACTCTAGTAATTTTGGTTTTGAAGCATTTCAGTATACAGGCTTCCTTGGGACTGTATCTTAAGCCTGGTAATACTACTCTAGTCTGCAACAGCAAAGCATGAAATAAACTAACAACCTCACACTGTCTCCGAATCTTGACTTACACATTACATTTTACTTTCTTAGTTCTGATCCTTCACCCTCTCTCCTAAGGAGTCAGTTGGTTGCAGGTTGATTAAACAGAAAAAAAGAATGGCAGTGATATATCTTTTTCCTCTAAAAAGTTCCCCCATCATTTCTGAAATAGATAAGTAACTTAACACTCTGATATTTCAAGTTAAACTTTCTGCCTTTTACAAAATATGCACTTTCTTTTAATGAGTTTTGGATTATAGTATTTAGCCTGAAAGAAGTCCTATAAATCTGACAGTTGAATTTTATTATATGACTTTCTAACAAAATTGACATCCCCTCCATTTAAACTTATAGACATTTCATACTAGATATCAGTTCTGATGGTTAATTAATGTGGGCAAATGACTTTGTTCTTTTTGAGAGTCATATTTTATTGGCTTTGTTAGTGTGCTTGATCCACTTCAGTTGAAATCTCTTCAGAGTATATATGTAAACAGCACCAAAATATTTTCCCTTTTTTTAGGATTAAAGTAAAAGTAAAATTTAGCACAATGAAATTATTTTTTAATATTTCTGGTATATGGTTATGAAACTTGTTTGGAAATGCACTGAAGTAGGATGAATTGGTATTCTGATTTCATTCCTAATGTGCTGCTGTCTATTGTTTGGAAAATAGGAAGACAACTGAGCTGTTGAGACTGAATGATCTATTGACTATCTAATTAACGCCTGGGCCATTTCATTAGCATTCAGATGTTTTATGTAGGTTGGCAAAGCTCCCGTGGTTTTGTAATCTGCGGGAAGATGGGGAATTTAGATGACCACTTTGGCAAAGAGGCCAGGGCAGTGTCTGAAGGCGCAAGACTAGGAGGGACCCGAGGGAAATCGTGGCTCCTGAGGGCTCACGATCTCACTGCTCAGGCACCTGAAAGAGGTCCCGAGGACAGAGGGCAGCCTTTTCTTAAGGCAAATAAAACCCCTCTCTCCCTTCTGCCATAAAGAATCCATCTCACTTCTCTGTCCCTTAGTTTCCTTTTTGACTACGTGGTCTCTGGCACATCTTCCACTCTATCCATCCCTCATTCAAACTCAAACTAAGAGTTAATAATCACTGAAGCGTCTTCCTCCACACCACCACTTTGGAAGACAACACACTTGGGACTAAAATGGGGTCAGTTTTCTAAGACCCAGGAATTGTACTATTAGGTTTATTTTTCCAAAGGATACAAAAATGCTGATTCAAAGGGGCACATGCACCCCAATGTTTATAACAACGCTATCAACAATAGCCCAGTTATGGAACAAGCCAAATGTTCATCAACTGACTAATGGATAAAGAAGATGTGGTGTATATTCCATGGAATATTACTTGGCAATCAAAAAGAATGAAATATCGCCATTTGCAACAACATGAATGGAACTAGAACGTATTGTGCTAAGTGAAATAAATCAGTCAGAGAAAGACAAATATCCTATGACTTCCCTTGTGGAAACCATCACTATTATTTCACTTAAGTTCACTGTGGAACTTAAAAAACACAACAGATGAACATAGGGAAGGGAAGGAAAAATAAGATAAAAACAGAGAGGAAGGCAAACCATAAGAGACTTTTAAATACAGAGAACAGAGAGTTCCTGGAGGGGAGTGGGCTAAAGGGTGATGGGCATTAAGAGGGGAGCTCGTTGGGATGAGAACTGGGTGTTACATGCAAGTGATGAGTCACTAAATTCTATTCCTGAAACCATTATTACACTATATGTTAACTAACTCGGATTTAAATGTAAAAATAATACAGTCATTTTTTTCAATATGGTATTGTGTGTGTGTAGAAAGAGAGTATAAAAACAGACAATGGAGCACCTGGGTGGCTCAGTCGGTTGAGCATCCGACTTCAGCTCAGGTCATGATCTCGCAGTTTGTGGGTTTGAGCCCCGCCTTGGGCTCTGTGCTGACAGCTCAGAGCCTGGAACCTGCTTCAGATTCTGTGTCCCCCTCAGTCTCTGCCTCTCCCTCACTCCCACTCTGTCTCTCCTTCCCTCAAAAATAAACATTAAAAAGATTTAAAAAGCCAAACAAACACACAAAAACAAGTTCTTAATTGCTCAGAGCGACTTCAAAAACCAGGGGAGAAAACGCCTACTCCTTTAACAGTTAATATTTCCCAAATAAATCATCAGAAAGGATATCTTCCCAAAGCCCAATCTATTGGTTTTCTTCCTGCATAACCAAGTACACTGCCTGCCAAGCACCAGGGTCACAATGATGAACAAGCACTCAACAAAGATCTCTGTCTTCCCAGAACCCCCAGGATAGCTGGAATCGAGTCAGCAAATTAGTAAGTAGCAGCAGAGGAATCAGAAAGCGCACGAGGTGCAAAGAAAGCAAACAGGTGATATGCCAGAGCATAGAAGGCAGAACCCTTCCAGAGGGATCTCTTCTGTGAAGAGATGACATTTCAACCTGATGCTTTGAAGGAGACGAGATGCTCACCGAACCAGAGCCAGGGGAGGGCTTTCTTTCCCAAGGAACAGCGGGTAAAAAGGCCACGAGGTGGCAGAGAGCTCGGGGTGTTCAAGGCACGGGCAGAAAGCAGGTGAGCTTCGATGTGGTTAAAAAGCAGCCAAGAGCTGAGAGGTGAAGTTGCAAAGGAGCCCAGCCAGCTCCCGCAGTGGCATCTGGATTTCGACTTCATTCAGGGAACTTATTTGTATATTTCATCGTAATGGACAACGCATATACAGAAAGGTACACTAAGCATTAAAGTATAAATTATCACAAGGTATGCAGTTGTAAAATCAACTGCAAGACAAAAAAGAGAACCTTCCCAGCATCCCAGAACCCCCTGCCTGCTTCCTGTCACTCAGAGCTACCTTCTCTCCTTCCACAAGGTAAACGATAGTTTCACTTTTAAAGTAATCATTTTCTTGCTTTCCTTTATACTTTTCCCACCTAAGTATGAACTACTGAACACTACAGCTCAGGTTTCCAGGTTTCTAAAGTTAAATAAAATTGTTCTTTATATCAATTTGCGTATGGCTTCTTTTGCTAAGTATTATTGTCCCCTGGAGGCTCAGTTGGAAGAGCCAACTTTGATCTTTGCCACTTTTGATCTCTGGGTCATGAGTTCGAGTCCCGTGTTGGGGGTAGAGCTTACTTCAATCAAACAAACAAACTAACAAACTTTTAAAAAATCCACAAGAGGGGCGCCTGCGTGATTCAGTCAGTTAAGGGACCGGCTTTGGCTCAGGTCATGATCTCACAGTTCGTGGGTTGGAGCCCCATATCAGGCTCTATGCTGACAGCTCAGAGCCTGGAGCCTGCTTCAGGTTCTGTCTCCCTCTCTCTCTCTGACTTTCCCTGCTCATGCTGTCTCTCTCTGTCTCTCATAAATAAATAAAAAACATAAAAAATTTAAAAATCCACCAGAAGTATTATTGATACAACTTAAATATAATTTTAGAAAGTCACTTATGTTGTTACGTGTAGTTATAAATCATTTGCTTTTATTCTCTACAACGTAACATTCATGGAAAGCCTATCCTTCAGTTTAATGTCTGTACCCATTCTGTTGTGGATGCACACTGGGTTGTTTGGGGGTCTACTGAGATGAGCATGTAGGTACACATTTTCTGGTGACTACGTACACTCATTCTTGTTGGCTGGCAGGCCTGGAGCTATAGAACTGTGGCATGTCTTCAATTTAGTGGGCAATACCTCCTCCAAGTCATTTTGCCTCTTCTTTTTAAAAAAAAATTGTTCTTATGTTTATTTGTTTTTGAGACAGAGAGAAACAGAGCATGAGTGGGTGAGGGGCAGAGAGAGAGAGAGGGAGACACAGAATCCAAAGCAGGCTCCAGGTTCTGAGCTGTCAGCACAGAGCCCAAGATGGGGCTTGAACCCACGAACTGTGAGATCATGTCCTGAGCTGAAGTCGAATGCTTAACCGACTGAGCCACCCAGGCACCCCCCTTTTTTTAATGTTTGTTTATTTTTGAGTGAGAGAGCACAAGCAGGGGAGATGCAAAACGAGAGGAAAATGCAGCATCTTTGTAGGATCCAGGCTGCAAGTTGTTGGACAGAGCCCGATGCAGGGCTGGAACTCAAGGACCTTAAGAACATGACCTACCTGAAGTTGCAGGCTTAACCGACGGGGCCACCTGGGAGGCCCACTTCTTCTCTTCAGTGTCATTAAAACTCATGCTAACACCATGTGTGAGACCCCCGGCCCCATGCCTCGCCACCAACTGGTATTGTCATGCTTTTCAATTTTTGCTCTTCCAGGGACTGCTTTTATTTTTGAAGATTACTATGGATGCTGCCTGATAGGCCAAGTAGAGCAGGTGTAGACGGGAGGTTCTAAGGACAGAACTAAGAGGACCAGCAGATAGACTGGGTTAAAGAACTGAGGAAAGGAAAGCATCAAGTATGATTTCCAGATTTCTGGCTTGAATAACTGGATGATGATGATGACGCTTTCTGAGACAGAAAGGACTAGGAGCAGAGAGAGTCAGGTTTTGTGCAGGTGTGTTACATGTGGGATGCCTATGACGCACCCACCTTATGTCAAATCAGTATTTCAGTACATGGGTCTGGAGCTCAGAGGAGAGGTCAGCAATGGAGGTACATTTTCACTATTTGCAGAATGCTATTATTTGGGGAGAAATATAGATACACCAGAAAGACCGTCCAAAATTTAGTGTTGAGGAAACATAACTTTTGAGAGATCTTGTGAGAAAGGAAAAAACAGAAAGCAGATAGAAGAAAGGAAAGAAGAAAAGCTGAGATAGTGTTAAAACAATAACAACAACAATCAAGAAAGAACTCAAGGGAAAATTTGGTGAGCTGTACCAAATGTTGCCGAAGGGTTAAAAAATTAAATACCATTCAGTGGATTTGTCTACACAAAGATTGGTAACCTGGAGAATATTGGTGCACTGGTAGGCAGATGATCAAGATTGTAATGGGCTGTGAAGGACTCTAGAAAATGGTGATGGTATGTGTAAAATATCTTCAAATTGGAAAGGAGAACAGAAAAATTGATCAGAAGCTAAAGGAATGAGACCGTCAATGCAAACTTTTATAAAGATGAAAAGTAACAGAATAATTGTATGTTTGATGCAGTGATCTAGAATCAAGAGATAAATTGGAAGATGGAGAAGAAAGAGGAGAAAATAAAGGTGCACCATCATGGTTAAGAACAGATGTACTGCAGGTGTGCAGCAACAATGGAAGGATCTCCTTTGAGAGATGCAGGAGCACACCTTTTCCTGTAACCAGCTAAGGATGGTAAGTAGTGACGTATGAAAAGGCGGATATGGTGTAAGACAGAAGGACAGAGATCGTTCCTGAGGAATTGCATGTTCTGAATGAAGTCTGAGTGACTTTCTCAGGTGGTAGAGAGAAGATAGTAACTAAGGAGACTAAGACGGAAGGAAGGGAGGAAGGGAGGAAGGGAGGGGAAGGGCGGGGAAGGGAGGGGAAGGGAAGGGAAGAAAGGAAGGAAGGAAGGAAGGAAGGAAAGATGGGAGGGAGGGAAGGAGGAAGGGAGGGAGGGAGGAAAGAAAGGAGGGAAGGAAGGAAGGAAGCAAAGGAAAAGAAAAATGTACCCTTAAGAAAAAAGCTTCATAGCTTTGAAAGGTCTACCATATAAGCATTGAGTTAAAATCGGGATCAGTCACAAAGGTTGATTTTCTCTAGCATGGTTCCGCTCTTAATGTGCTGATACAAATGTGGTTGGCCACGTGAACTGCAAGACACAGAATAACCGGTGCACGGGGGGTTAAACAAACAGGGATTTCCTTTTCTCTCACATAATAGAAAGTCTGGAGATAGTAGGATGGCTGTTATTGATTCCAGCAACTGCTAAATATTGTCGTCAGGGATGCAGGCTTTTCCTATCTTTCTTCACTGCCACGCTCAGCCTGTTGTCTTGAACTTGTCCCACTGGTGTTCACAGCAAGGAGAAGAGGGGGCCTCACCAGCTCCGGTACGTTTCTTTTAGAAAAACAAAGGATTTCCAGGAAACATCCCCCAGACTTGCACTCACATGTCAGTGCACCTGTGGCATGTGGCCAACTCTAGCTGCAAGGGAGCCAGGAAAAGTGACTCTCTAGCTGTGCATTGTTGCCCTGAGTGAAATCAGGGTTCCTGAGTAAAGAAGAATGAAGAATGAATATGTGTTAAACAAAGAGTTCTGCCTGCCCCAGGAAAATGGTGGGTGTTTGAGTTCAGCCACACCAGAGTTCACTAGGCTCATTTAATAGAGGGAGGGAGAGAGAAGGCCAATATTCTCTGCAAGACAGCGGTTATCGGCACCACTGAGGGTACTGAAGATGCAAGATGTATTGTGGGGGCTGAGAGCAAGCTGCAAAGAAGAACTTCAAGACAATTTAATGCCTCTACTTTGGAAAAAATATATACTGAACTCACACATGTAATTTCTAGTATTGGCTTGTTTTAAACATTAAATTTCTTAGAACGAACTTTCATCTAAAAGAAAACAATAATCAATCCACCCAATTACAGAGGCAGGCTATTTTTTAAATGCATTCATTCTGAAATATTAAAATACATGGCATCTGGCACCATGCTATGATATCTTTTCATTAATCAGAATGAGGTATGGTACTGAATTATCTGCAAATTGCTACTTTCTTTTCGGTGACCTGTAATGTTTCTGCCACTGAGGCTGGATTTTCATATACCAAATAACAGTGAACCTCCACACTTCATCTAGATTCACCAATCCTACCAAGAAACAAGTAAAATGTTTAATTTAAAAAAGAATAAGAAGAAGGACAGGGGCATCTGTTTAAGCATCTGACTTCAGCTCAGGTTATGATCTCACTGTTTGTGGGTCCGAGCCCCATGTCGGGCTCTGTGCTGACAGCTCAGAGCCTGGAGCCTGCTTCAGATCCTGTGTCTCCTCTTTCTGCTCCTCCCTTGCTCACACTGTCTCTGTCTCTCTCTCAAAAATAAATAAACACTAAAAAAATTTAAAAATAAGCAAATAAATAAGAACAACACTTGATTGTTTTCACGGAATCGAACGTTGGAAACCATTCCCAGACAAGTGCAGGACCTGCCTACGCCATTCAAAACGATGGCATCATCTAAGCAAACTCGAAGATGCTCTCTAATATTCTGAGAATCTGTTTCTGCTCAAACCTATTATGATGATGACAATTTCATATATAGTTTGCTGCCAAAACAGTTTTCCGCAGCAGAAACTCACATGCAGATTGTTCCCACTCACTGTTTGGTTGCAGGGTAATGCAAATCCACCCAAGGACACCCAACGAGGTGGTAAAGAAATTCTAGGTTTTAGATAAATGATGGTAGTTTGTTATCCTTGGTATCTACATTCCAAAGGGTAGTTTTCACTGCCCTGAAAAGATCAATCAATCTTGCCACAGCCTGGCTTTAAAGAACGTGTAATAACAGCGGTGATAAGGCAGGCAGATAACATCTACCCAGGGTTGTAAGGTTCCAGGCACTCTACCGAGGCCCTGCCTTACCCAGTCATCCCTGTTCTGCAGAGGGAGCAGAGGCCAGTATAGATTTAGTGTATTCCTAAATGACACAAACAAGATGACGCCATCGTTAAAACTCAGCCCGATTTCAGAATGTAGGGTGGCCATCAACATTTTGTCCCTCAGCCCTCAATGTACAGGAAAAGGTCACACCTCGGGATCATTTCCTAAATGACATATGTCCCAAAAATGTAATGAATGGGGTATTCCCAACTCCAAAGCCCAATTTCCGTTCTCCCAAAATACTCAGCCCTGAGGAGATCAAAGCTTCCTATGACACAGCTGTCTACACTGAGAAAGTCAGCCAGTGACTGGCAGATCGCTGTTTCTCTGCAACCTTAGAAACAAATCCTTAGGAGAAGTTTGTTCGAGGGAGAAAGAAAACAACAACAACAATAAAAATCTTGTTGGGGGTGCCTGGGTGGCTCAGTCGGTTGAGCATCCGACTTCAGCTCTGGCCATGAAGGGTGTCACGGTTCGAGGGTTCGAGCCCCATTTTGGGCTCTGTGCTGACAGTTCAGAGCCTGGAGCCTGTTTCAGATTTTGTGTCTCCCTCTCTCTCTGTTCCTCCCCTGCCCATGCTCTCTCTCTCTCAAAAATAAACATTAAAAAAATTTTTTAATCTCGTTGAACCTTAAACTGACACAAATTTATACATTTAACATATGCAGCCTAGCATCACTGCGCTCGCTTGATTCCAAGAGGAAGATACCAGGCAATCCAAGTTATTTGCCACTGCTTCATAATCAGGCTCCTCTTTATGTTTCTCGAACGTCTCTTTATTTGTATTTCTGTGGGTTCTGCGCATTTTCTACCTCTAAGGGACACAAAAATAATATCACAGAGTTCCCACAGAGTCATAAAGTGGTAAGTACTACTACTAAAACCAAGCACTTACTTCATAATATTGGATTGAATGGCCAAACACCAGGCAGACATATATTTCAATAGTTCTTCAATCCTTTGGCCATTTATTTCCAAATTGGATATGCCATTTACATTTAGACTAGCCGCCCATTTTCATTTTGCCTCAAGTGCTGTTAGCAGAATGGCCCATATAATACAGTAACTTTGATTTTTCCTGAGGATCGATCTTTACTTGGTAGGGAGAAAACTTGCCTAAAACCTACTGCATTCTAAACTGTTATCCAAAAATTTCATGATAAGCCTACACAAGTTGAAAATGTTTTCTTCCCTGTTATTTATTTATCTTAATAATATTGTGAGGGACGCTTGGGTGGCTCAGTCGGTTGAGCGTCTGGCTTCAGCTCAGGTCCTGACTTCGCGGTTCATGAATTCGAGCCCCACATCAGGCTCTGTGCTCTGCTCACACTCTCTCTCTCTCTCTCTCAAAAATAAATAAAAATCTTTTTAATTTTATAAATTTTATATTTATAAATAAATTTTATAAATAAATTTTATTTATAAATAAAATTTTAAATGGTAATATGTGATATAGGTATGACAGTGTGAAATACTCAGAAAGCTCCTCTATAAGTAGTGTGTTTTTAAAGAAAAATACTAATCCGCTCTTGACCTAGTTTGCCAGTTCATATTCAGACAAGAACGGCCAAATCATATGGACAAATTTTTTAAAATCAGAAAGCACGGTACTTTCCATTATGAAAAGCACCTCACTTTGCTAATGGCCAAACATCAGTGAACTTGTCATTTAGTAGAATATCTGTTATGTAGATTTGGAAATGGCAAACTGAGTACCACACAACGAAACACAAACAAGGTAATTTAAATCACGGGTTATTTCTGTAGAAACAAAATGTGTGCTTGTTCAAAGTTTCTAAAATGTTTTGGAGAGGTGGTTGGTTTGGTACCTTAAAGCACCCACACACACCTCCTGTTAAAAAGTACGGTCTGTCCTCCTCCATACCTGCGTCTGTGATGTGAATTAGCTTCCATGTAAACAGGGAATAAAAAGATGATGCCAACGTAGGGTTGAAAGCACGGTGCACAAGAGGGCACCGGACGATGACCGTTCACTCCAAGTTCACTCCAAGTTCACGCCATCTGACTGACCTTGGACTTTGTCTTGGAAGTGATTTTTGCATGATCCTTTCCACTCTTTATGTATTTCTTTATCTATTCATTTATTTTTGCAGCTTCAACCCTTCCTTATGCTCTCTTCCAATGAGTTTTCTTGACTTCTCATAAAAGATATAAAGTCCTATACTTACTGAAGTATTTATTTATTAAGAAGTAATGTCCTAGGGCCCCTGGGTGGCTCAGTTAGTTAAGCATCCACCTCCTGGTTTTGGCTCAGGTCATGATCTCATGGTTTGTGTAATCAAGCCCTGCATTGGGATGCTCTTTCTCCCTCTCTCTCTCTGCTCCTCCCCCACCCACATGCACTTGTTCTCGCTCTCTCTCAAAATAAATAAATAAGCTTTAAAAAAAGGAAGGAATATATTTGTGCTTGTATTTATTTTTTTTAGAATTCTTATTATTTTTATTATTGTCGTGATTATGTACTTGCATGGTTTGGTTTGTCTAATGTTACTTTCCCCCAAAGCCCCATTATTTTTACCAAGTAATTCTGCGGGGGTTTTCAGGAACACGTTTATTGCAATAGAGCAATATCTGTGAACAATGTGTATTGAGTATAGATCATATGAAGAGTCTCATGAGACATTTGCCTCTCCTTCGACTCAAGAATGCTAGTGCCTTTCATAAAGAATTAGTTTGCCTTCATCTTAGTGCCGTAAATGATGTCATTCCCCTTTGTTAGAAGATGCCTTATAGATGCCTTTGTTCCCCTTATGTTAGATTCCCATAGAGAAATGTGAGCTTTGTCCTATCCAACCAGTATATAAGATTTGATATAAGAGTTTTTTGTATTAAACTCATTACTGGTTCCATTTCTTTTGATGATGGTGGATGTTAGAATTTTCTCCTTTTTGTATTCCTTTTACAATCCTGTTGCTTTATATATTGCTTCTAAACTGCCGTTAATATTGTCTAAAGGTGGGAGGTTTTATATATACGCACATATATTTATATATACACGCATCCATCTACATATAAATAGCACATGCGTATGCAGATAGATATACTCTGTATTTAGAATTACTTGGTTATTTAAATAGAATTTGAATGTAAGTAGCAGGTGGAAGGAGCCCAAAATAAGTCAGCTGGATTTAAACAGAAAAGGTCAATTGATTACCTGGCTCTGTATGACTTTTCCACTGTTATTTTGGAGTTGTGGAAAGAATGTCTCTATTACCCACCAGGATACCATTTGTCACATTGGAAGAGAACCAAAATTCCCTACAAGGCATTCTGGATTCATTAAGAAGTTAGCACATCCTCTCAAAGCCCCTAACTTACCCCCAGTGTGTATTAACAGACCGAGGGAGCCTGAGTCAGCAAGTCGTAAACTTTGGATCTACACAAAGTAGAGAAGAATGGAAGGCACAGCATGTTCCGGTTGTAAAATGTAAGATACCACCAAGATACAGGATAGAAGAGCTTGAGGAAATCACACCACCTCAGTCACACAAAACCCAAAATGCAAAGCAATGGCCGGGTCCCTTTGATTAACGCAGGATGAGATTGTAAGTTTCATATATTTCATTCATTCGTTGACCAAGTGTCTATCGCACACTCAGTAATGTATACATTACTCTGTGGTTGGCTCACCTAGATCCCCTTGCCCAAGAAACGCTCTGAGTCTGTCAGGATTACCTGCTGATAGCTCACAATAACACCCTTCTCTGGGAATTGCCCTCAGCCCATGGGAGCCACTCTCTTGTCAATGACTCACCTAGGGAAAGGAGGGTGAGAACCCAGTCCACTGGCTTCTACGTGGGACAACTGTGTGATGGGAACTCAAGCTCCAGAGCTCTCCATGGGATTAAACTGAGGTTGGGTGGCCAGAAGTTGAGGCTTCCCCAGGACTCACTTCTCTCCAGGACACCACCTCAGTGAAGGACTTGCACAAGGAACCTCATCGCAGGCTCTGTACCTGGAACACCCAATCTATGACACCTGTTTACTATGGGCCAGAGTCAGTTTGAGGTGCTCACCAGACGGGCAAGGTTACTGCCATTATGGAACTGACCTTCTACTGATGATGTAACTTTAGAAACACTTTCCATGAACACACAAGGTCTACCTGGGAACAGGCGAGTGATATTAGGTAGCGTGGGCAGGACAAGGCATTCCTAAGGAGCAACACCTGAGCTTTGACTAAAATGTTGAGCATCCAGCTGTGTGAAGACACAGAGAAAAAGTGGTTCAGGCAGAGGCAACAGCAGATGCAAATATCCTGGGGTAGAATACGCTTTCTCTGCTTTAGTGGGGATCTCCTCCTCTCCATTCCTGATGTTCTCTTCTTGCAAAAGCAGCTCATTTGGTGCCATTTCCAGCCTCTCTCCATCCTCAGTTCCCTTTGCCCCAGAGTGCAGGGGCATCTGAGTGGGAAATTTAGGCAGAACAACTGTTCATGCTCAACTCATTTGTACACTTTCTCTCAGGAGCAGCCTTCTGATTGGCTTCTCAGGAGGCAGCCCTGCCCTGATAAAGGGGGGAGAAGGGAAAACCCTGCCCTGAGGAAGGGTTCCCTGTGACTGGCTGCGTTTAGTCTACCCCGCTTTGGAATTCCAAATCAATAAGCCTTCTTGACCAACACACTTCAAGCCATGTCCTTCCACATGGGCTCTACAGAGATCAAGGCACTATTTGACCTCCATCCACCATGACTCACTTCATCAGCTTCTTCTCAGTTTGTTCAGAACTAAGACGGGCAAGGCTTCTCCCCTTGCCCAGAGGCCACATGAACTTGTAATCCACCTCACTAAGGTTTATTTAGGATACTTAGAAAAGAGAAATCGTCAAATACGGCAATTCTTTCCATTGAAAATAAGGTAAATAAAGGAGTGGACTTTGATAATAGCATAAATGATTTCGTTTCCATTAAAACCGGGACAGTAAAATTATAATAAATTCTGTTGTTAGTATAAGTAAAATGTCTAAAGTGATATTAAAGTTAAGAGTTTCAATACACCTAGTTTTCAATGATTCAATAGATTTTCAACTACTTTAAGGTTTTGGAACAAATTAAGTATTAAAAATACATTAAAACTTGTACATGAATGCACATTTTCCTTTTGCCTCAATGTTAATTTTTTTAAAAATACCGCATTATGATACTACTTCTCTTGATTACTGACTTTCTGTAACCCCCCCTCCCATATACACACACACTTAAATTTTGTACGTAAGTGACGTACTGGGGTGCAGAAATTTAAGGTAAGGACAGGGATAGCGGTAAAGGGTGGGGGTAGGAGTTAAGGGACGGGTGGGTGTGAGGGACAAAATTTTAAGATGATGCCTTATTTGCTTCATACTAATCCTAGCCCCACACTTAATATGTTCTAGAAACGAGGAGAAGTGTAAATTGGGTTTAGTGAGCCATGATAGGAAAAGACAGAAGAGTCAGAAAGGTGGGCTAGACTGATACCACACAGGGCCTTTAGATAGGGATTGAAAGAGATGTTTCATCTGGAGTTTGGAAACTAGCAGCTGGTCCACGCCCCCACCCCCACCAACTGCCACAGCACCAAATATGACTGACTTCAAAGTACTCTCTGTTCTTACTATAGAAAAATTAATGTTTCAGTTTCCCCCAGAAAGATATCTAACTTATTTCCACCTGAAACCTCTATAGTTATTCACAAAATCTACCAGCAATCTCGCCTTGATGCTTGATGTTTTAAAGAGCCATCTTGTATCTGTAAAGTTCATATGAGCAATTTGAGTAATACAGAAAAGTACACAAAGATGTCAAAAATCAGAAGAATACACCAGGCACCAAGGAGGTTAGACGTTGGTGAGAAAACAAAGAGCAGAGAGATTCTTGGATTATCTTCAGAAATAAGAATAGTAATTTTCTTTCCACGTTGCAAAAACAATAAGGTTTGCTTGCCCCTACACCTGACCCATGTGATGGCAGGTTCGTTTCCTTGCCTTTTTAGACTGTAAAAAAATATTTTCTCATAAGTAATTAGTCAGGGAATGTAGCGGGAGAAATTCTTATTTCCTCTGTATTATCATCAAGGAATAAGATATTAAGGCTTAGTTCCTACCATCTGAGTATTTTGGTAAAATTAAAGGAGATATCTCTAGTATTTTCCCTAATGGTATCATCTTTTTAAACATGGAACAGAATTGGGGCGCCTGGATGGCTCAGTCGGCTGAGTGTCCAGCTTCAGCTCAGGTCACGATCTCACGGTTCATGGGTTCGAGCTGTGTGCTGTGTCGAGCTCTGTGCTGACAGCTCCGAGCCTGCAACCTGCTTCAGATTCTGTGTCTCCCTCTCTCTCTGACCCTCCCCTGCTCATACTGTCTCTCTCTGTCCCTCAAAAATAAATTAAAAACATTAAAAATTTTTAAAAATAAACATGGAACAGAATTTAAACTTTTGTTGATGTTCCTGGAGAATCTCAAAATTCAATGCTCATGGGCTTAAGCAAGTAACATAAATCCGTAGCAGGCGCAAGAGAAGAGAGGGAATGATCAGGACTGTGGTAAAAATGGAGGATGTTCATTTCCATTTCAAAGGGTGCAGCTCAAAATTCTTTAACAGAAAAGCTAAGGATTTTCCAAACGAACCCCAGTCTTCCTATTTGTTGATGCGGACAACTAAGCCATTTTTTAATACTGTACAAGCCAAAAGACAGAGTTCTTACAATGGCTGGTGAGAGTTATCATTCTGAACATGCAACTTTGTGCTGAGTTGGATTACAGGATGGCTTTTCAAGGATGCAAAGGTAAAAAGAATTAATTGCCTTTAAGAGCTCTGCTCTTCCTACCTCACTGCTACTTCTTTTTTTTTAAGCTTACTTATTTTGAGACAGAGAGAAAGAGAGAATCCCAAGCAGGCTCCTGTGGAGTCTGATACAGGGCTTGATCCCATGAACCCTGAGATTATGACCTGAGCTGAGATCAAGGGTCAGATGCTCAACTGCCGCCTTTTAGAAGACTCCCTGAGGGGAAAGTATGGCATCCATGTACACCAAGGGTTTCAAATGGCGTTTTGCAGAGTAGCTGTATGGCCCACTTTGAGACAGAAAGATAATAGGCACAGCTTCCTGGAAGCTACTCCCATTTCAAACAGAACACCTCCTCTCCTCTGTCTTTTACAATTTAGGCTTCCAGGAAAGATTTAACTTAAAGGATCTGCATCTAAATGAAGCTTGACAATGAAGAAATAATTGGACTAAAGGAAAATTATTAAAACAGGTTAGTACTTTGATAATTCTGATAAACACGCTAGGTGGTGATGAATAATACTGACAGATCATGATTATTCAAATTGACCTGCATCTCTTATAAATCTTTTTCAAAGAAGTGCTATTTTTGGCAAAACTGCTTATGTTGACCTAAGTTAAAAATTTTCTTAATGTTTATTTATTATTTAGAGAGAGAGAGAGAAAGAGAGAGAGACAGATATGAGTGGGGGAGGGGCAGAGAGAGAGGGAGACAGAATCAGAAGCAGGCTCCAGGCTCTGAGCTGTCAGCACACAGCCTGATGCGGGGCTCAAACCCATGGACCATGAGATCATGACCTGAGCTGAAGTCAGACACTTAACCAACAGAGCCACCCAGGTGCCCTGTGTTGACCTAAGTTTAAATCTGTTTATAATGTTTCCACGTATATTAGTGTTTGACTCTGATATGGTTTATGTGACTGTTTGGTAAAGTTTCATGCCTGTTAAAAAAAAATAAGAATTCAAAAATATATTGGTGTTTTCCAACTGTAAGGGAGGTTCCTTGTGACCAGAAACCAGGTTCATTTTGCTCACCCCACCATGTCCTGTCTTTGGAACAGTGTGTGCAATGCAGAAGGTGGTTCACAAATGTATGACGACCAAGAAGTTGAAGGGAGTGAAGAGCTGAGCGGAGTTGAGGGTGACAGTGGTGGCCTGGCACAAAGCCCCAGAGACCAAGTAAGGTGAAGGATGGACACCCAAATAGGAAAGGCAGTGATGGATGCTACACTGGGGGGTCATTAATTAAATGAAAAGATATATTAAGAATAACAGCAGCTAGGGTTTTTTTCACTATTGGAGAAAACAGGTTCACACATGGACAAGGAGAAAAGTAGTTGAATTCTATAGATACAGATATAATATGGATCTATCCTTCTGCATGTACACATTCATACATACACACACACTCATATCCAGTGCCCAGATTCTATTTTCTGAATATCATTTTCTACCTACGTTTCTTGTGGTAAAGGCTGAGTCGAAGCTGAGACAGAAGCAGAGCTAGATAAGCTTAGATCATCTTGTGCCAGAAAGCGGGAACAGTGACAGACGGGAACCATACTTGTCACGGTGGCACTGCATAATGCACAGAACTGTCAAATCACTGTGTTGTATGTACACCCGCAATTACCATAATGTTGTATGTCAACTTTCCTCAATAAAAGTAAAATAAAGTCAAAAAAATTTTTAAATGTTCTCAGAGAAGAGCAGACACACTGAAGAAAGAAGACAACGTAAGCCTCAAAAGGGTCTCACTGGTCAAATCCGGTACAATTTCCTCATCAAAATGAACAACGTAATAACAGATTATGCACATTAAATAAAATATGAATCCATGAGATCACACTGATATGAACAAATGGAAAAATAAAAATCTTCTCGCAAGAAAGTCAACTAATAAATGTAGAGAGAATGATGGAACTGGACCATCACCACTCGACAACTACCAGAGTTAATAATTTAGCCAAGAAATATCAATGAATATGGAAATAACTAGTAGAAGTTTGATTAGGAATTGGATACTTACATTGTTGGAAGTTAACTCCCCCACAAGATGCACATTTAATTGCAAAGGGAAAAGAGTAACTTCCCATTGGGAAAAGCTCAGAAGTGATCAAAGTGAACACCAAGAGAAATGGTAACTGCGCTTTTCTCGATGGGGTGTGATGACGTGAACAGCTCTCACAGATGTGTCATTAGAATGTGACATTCTCTCCCCTTATGCACAACCTCAGTCAAATGATGAGGAAACATCAGATAAATCCAGATTGAAAGACATTCTAAAAATGGCTCATCAGTAAAGTTCTAAATTATCAAACTGATATCATGAAAGACAATGGAAGACTGAGGATATATTCCAGGTTGAAGACTAAAGAGACAGGCCAGCTCAATGCAATTGTGATCCTGGATCGGATTCCTTTGCTATAAATGACATTATTAGAATAACTGAAGAAATCTGAATGGGGTGCATGGATTCGATGGTAGCAATATGTCAATGTTAACGACCTGAATTTGATGGCTATACTGCGGTTATAGAGAATAATGCCCTCATTTGTAGGAACACACACTAAAATATTAGCTGGTGATATGGCATCATGTCACCAACGTACTCCCAAATGATTTAGAGGGAAAAAAAGTTCCTTGAACAAGGCTTTTCTGCAGATGTGAAATTATTCCTAAATAAAAGGTACATTCACATTGCCCTACATTCACATTCTGTGAACAGGATAGCCAGTATGTTGGTTAGTAAAAATCAAGACAAATTAAAACAACGTAGGATTGTTCCAATGTGAGGAACCAGAACCTTCTTAATTAACCAGCAATCTCTCCTTTCACCTTAACAATCAGCCTCTCACTTAGCAAATATTTAAGGACTATGCCTTATGTGCCTCTTGCTATTCCAAAGATGAGCAAAATGAACCAGGTGCTGCTTACATGGAGCCTGTTTTTTTTTTCTCTTTTTTTGGAAACTTGCACGTTGAACACATTTCTTTTTTTTTTAAGAGAGAGAGAAGGAGAAAGGGAGTGGAGATGGGAAGGCCGGAGCCAACACTGCTTTATTACCCCACTGTTGAGTTTCACATCATAATCAAGAGTGGGGAGACAGCCTCTGAAACAAATCAGCATCTCAGACGTAACCTCTCGTGTGAAGGTCAAGGGTAGTGTGGGTACAAATGGCAGTAGCATCTATGTGTGTGACCAGCAAGTCCTGAGGTCCTTCTTATCTGACCTTGCAATATCCCTTTGAGCGAGGCACATGACATCGGTGACCTATACCACGTTCAGCACAAAGCAAGTCAGATGGCACACGGCCCAGGTGACCTCCGGGTGCTCCCGCTGCATGCATCCCAGGTGTGGTGAACTGGGACATTCTGGTGGAACGTCACCTGTGGTCCTTCTCTCCTAGGCTTTCCAGAGAGAACTCCAGGACACAAATTACCGCATTTGGGTGCAAGGCAGGCAATGCAAAAACCAGGGAAGTAGGCCTGAGGCCACAGAGAAATGACCTTGCTTCCTGGTCATCTTCAAACACATGATTGGCCTTTCATTGTATCTTTCCATTTCCTATATTTGCTAGACACATGAAGTCCATTAAATCTAAAATTTCCTCTTTCGTGTGTAGCAAACAATAGGGCAGGGCCAAAAACAGCACCTAGAACCTGGACTCAGAGTTGGGGATAATTGAGGAAGAGGGGTGACTGTGGTGAGCAGGAAGGCACATGATCCATTGAAACAGAAAAGGTCCCAATCAAGTTTGGTAATTTCTGCCAACAGAAAATTCTTCTTTTTTAATGACATTAAGACTTAATTCACATAGCATAAAACTCACCTGCTTAAAGTACACAAATCAATGCTTTTTAGTATACTGAGTGATGCAACTATCGCCATAATCTAAATCTAGAACATTCTCACCATTCCCACTGCTCATCCCACTCCCCCACTCCTCCTGCTTCTGGCAATCTCTACTGATCTGCCCATTCTGCCCATTTTATATACATGGAATCTGGCAATGCGTGTTTCCCAGTGACTGACTTCTTTCACTTAGCCTCATATTTTGGAAGTTCATCTATGTCGTTGCAGCTAACGGTGTTTTAAGAGCAACCAGAAACAGATTTTTATGTGAACTCTACATTGTTAAATGATGGCCACTAACTTGAAAACACAGCACAGTCAAGACGAAAGATCTGTGATAGCAGATCTGGTTTTTAGAACGCCATTTTGAAATCGTCATTGACAGTGTAGATGTTATACACAAATGTTGAATAACCATTGAGGTCCAAGGCCCCTTGCCTCTGTGTCCCCAGTGAGTGGTGGACCAAGGGCAGAGTGGGAGGAGGGGTCTGTCCTGGGTACAGGGAATGATGACCCACATTATTCATAGAGAATGTTTAAGTGATAATAAATGACTAAAAGTTGGTTTGCTTATCATCTTGCCAAATATTCTAAACAATATTGCTATTAAAAATAATCTTGGGGCGCCTGGGTGGCTCTGTTGGTTAAGCGTCCAATTTTGGCTCAGGTCACGATCTCGCAGTTCCTGAGTTCAAGTCCTGCATCGGCCTCTGTGCTGACAGCTCAGAACCGGGAGCCTGCTTCGGATTCTGTGTCTCCCACGCTCTCTGTGCTCCTCCCCCACTCACATTCTGTCTCTGTCTCAAAAATAAATGTTAAAAAAACATAATCTTTCTCCCAAACATATTTTGGATATCTTAGTTCTCATCAAGTGCTCTATCATTGGGTATTAATAGGTAGCTTCAGATTAGCCTGTTGTCTTTATTTTTCCTTTAAAAAACACAGTTCTATACATGGCAGTTTATTTGGAGAACTTCCCGTTGTAAGTTGGCCTTGGACACTGGTGGACTGATTCAGTCATGCGCCATCTATTTCAAGAATAAACTCTTAAAGGTTCCGAACCCTCCAAGCTCGCCTGGGGTAGCTTATGTCCTAACCCCCTCTGGGATCTACCTAGTTTTGCATTTCAACAGTCCATGCAAAACCAACATGGATCACTCAGGAATTATAACAAAGGAAAAAAACAAAACATGGGATACTTCAAGTCCTATCCTTTCATGTGACCACTCGGAGTTTTTACGCCAGAAAAATTTTAAACTTGCTTAATAAACAGAAGCCATAATGTCACTATTTGTGATTCCAAAAGAAAACTAGGTCGGCACAAATCTCTCTCTTTAAAACATGTACTGATGACATTAAAAACTATTAGTATGTTACTGTTTTCCTTTATCACCGTTATTTTATTTTTTCTTACATGTATATTTATTTACTTTTTTACCAGCATGTTTATAAAAAGAAAACATGATAAAACAACATTTTCCTCATTTATACATCTTTTCTGCCACTATTTTATTTGCTTCATTTCACAGTATTTACTGAAAATGTCTTTGTCATTCAAAGGGAGTGACACAGGAGATCTAGTCCAAGTACCAGAATTACTGGCTATGTCACTAGCTCCTGGGGAGAGAGAGCCCAAAGGATTTCAGAAACTAAAACATGGCATGCCAATGATAAACATACCCCTTCATTCGTTTAACAAATAACTTTAAGAACTAAGAGTGTGTTAGATGGTTTTCCAAGTATCTACTAGTGTGTAACGAAGTGTCCCAAAAGTCAGTGGTTTAGGGTGTTTGTTTTATGATATGATAGAAACTCTAACACACATGTGTTCTGAGAACTCTCCAAGGAAGGGGAAAAAGAGCACAGATATAAAAGTAACTGGGAACAGAAGGAAGAGCAGAGACAAAGCTGACTAGACCAGTGACGAGGTCCGTTCTAGAACAGACAGCCATGCTGCTCTTAGATCTGGGCAACTGGAGTCCCTGGCCTGGTTCCAGGGTTTGAGGCATTTTTCCTCTGCCCCCCACCCAGGTCCACCACAGATATCCCCACCCAGGAACCAGGGTCCCCACTTCCTTAAAAATATCACATATTCTCAGGATCCTGGACTCTTCCATTCAAAGGGCCTGTGTCCAGTTCCAAGACCTAAAAGATCCTCTTCCCAAGTCAGCTTTCTGAGAGGACACTTTTGGGGACTGCTCTCTGCTTAGGAAAGGAGAATAAAACTTGAAAAACATGTGGTCATGACCGAGTGGGGAAGTCCAAGTATGCTTGTTCTCCATACTCCATACGTATGTACTCCCCTTACATACGTTCAAGTATGTACAGATGTTAGCCGCAGGCTTGCCAGACAGTTGATCTGCAAGCCCTGGATGAAAGGTGGGCTGTGTGACTGGTGAGTCTGTACGTTGGTGGATGACTGGTATTGGCATGTGGAAGCTCTCCTATGATGGCTATTTTATCAAGAAAATAAAAAGCAACATCATCAGTCAAGTTGGAGGCAGAGGGGGGTGCAGGTTTGAGAAGAAAGGAGAATGGGGGGTGAGGGGGCCAAGGAAAGTTGTAGGAGAATCGGCAACACAGATTGCCAACTTAAAGTTAATAATTATACATCTCAGGTCAGACCAATTAGTGGACTGTGTTTAGGGCATGAAATAGGTAAAGTCTGGACTCAACCTGCAATGTGTTTTCTCTGATGCGGATGATGAAAGCCAAGAGGGCTGAGGTCATATCTGAAGGAGATTATGATGAGGGGCTTTGGGACCTCCGCTGGGCAAGGAAGGAAGTGAAGATCAGAAGTACTGAAGGACTCTTCATGGTGGGGGCTCAGTGGTTTGTAGGCTCTGCTGGGTTGATGTGTTGTTGGAATCAGAATACAGGCGAGTGACATTGTCACGTACACGTGATGATAGGACAGTGGGGTCATGACGCTGGGAATAAAGTGGTGTCCTGTGTATTGGTGACAACAAAGTCTTGACTGGAATCTGATCATGAGTGAAGAGGCTGAAGACCACTGCAGAGTCTATAACATCGAGCGCTCAGGGGGTGGAGGCTTTATTTCCATGAATATTGAAATTACCAAGAATCATGAAATAATGGCTAAGGCAATCAAGTGAGAAAAGCAAGGTGCACAACAAGACTATAGGAAGCCCTCATCTGAGTAAAAATAAAGTCTAGACACAATCTGTAAAAATGCATGAACGTCATCTACACACCTGTACGCTTACATGCACACAGACTAATTCTAGAAGGAACCACAGGGAATTCTATCCATCGTCCACTCTCATTTTCCATCATAAATCTAGAGGACTAGAGGTTTGAGACTAGGAGGAGTCTTACTTTTCAGAATACACCCTTTGGGGCATTTTTGGAATGGTTTACAATATTTCTGCATTATTTCTCAGTTTAGAAAGGAGGGAAAATAGCTAGCTAATAACAAATAAAAACCAGGGCTCCTTGCTGGCTCAGTCAGAAGAGCATGTGACTCTTGATCTCTGGGGTCGTGAGCCAGAACCTCATGCTGGGTGTAGAGATTTACAAAAAAAAAAAAAAGGAAATAAACATAAAAAATAAAAATCAATGTTGATCTTAGTGAGGCTTACTCTGCTGGAATTGCTTTTCCTACATTCTCAAGAAGTCCGCAGTCCTAAAAATGGAGCCAAGTTTTGAGAATAAAACTCTCAGAGTAATCAGGACAATTAAGATGTATTTAAACATCTCTGGGTTGAGGAAAAATGGGTTTTTCTTGCTGCTGGCAATGTAAGCAACCAAAGTCCTTCTCTCTAACTGCCTTACTTGAGAAAGCCTGTGTCTTGATCAAAGACCAAATGATTACGGTTTAGCCACCCAATGTCTTCTTGCTGATTTAATTAACATAATGTTCCCTTAACCAAATGAAACAACATTATTAAGCTGCATTGATGAAATGCAGCCCAAACTCTCACCGAAAGGCTGCCAAAGGGCCTGGGCTTAGAAAATATTTTCCCGTTTCGTGCTCTCACATGAGAGCAGTTCAAGTGGGGGCTCAAGGAGGTTCACCACCTCCTAACTGAGGGAATTCCTGCAGAGAGAGAAAAGGATGGGGCCCAGCCAGGAACAGGAGAATCACGCTGAAGCAGACAATGAAAATACCCCCTGGACCTCACCCGAAGATTCCTTCGCCTCTGGGGACTATCCACTGAATGACTGAGACCAGCCCCTCTGAGAATTTACAGGGCAATTATATTTTTGCAGATTAATAAGATCAAGTCTGCACATGAAAATGGTCAAGGCAATGTCTCCCCATCTCATCTCCAGCAAATCTCTCCAAATGGCAGACAGTCATGTGCTCCCACCTGTGTTGAACCTTTTTCTGTTGAGAAAAGGGAGCTCATGTCAATGTGAGTAGGAGTTCTTCAGAGGACGGTAGTGACCCAGTAATATCACGTAATTTTTGTGAGTGACCTGGTCAAATGTAAAGTCACCCATCCACTTCTCTCGATCCCCCTTGCCACCATAGGGAGCAAAAGGGACTCTTGTAAGCTGGAGAGCTCATACCTTGTCTAAAGGGACAGGCACTGTGTGTCTGTGACCATGCCCTGCACAGTAGCCCTGCACTCAGCTCCTGGTTCCTGACCACCTGTCAGCTCTGCCATTTGGGTCTTGGGCAAGTTTCCCCAGGCAAGGTCACCTAATTTTCTCCCAGCAGCCCTGTGGCTTCTAAAAATATCAATCAATTTGGGGCACCTGGGTGGCTCAGTTGGTAGGGTGGCCGACTTCAGCTCAGGTCATGATCTCACGGCGATTGAGTTTGAGCCCCACGTGGGGCTTTGTGCTGACAGCTCAAAGCCTAGATCCTGCTTCAGATTCTGCATTTCTTTTCTCTACCCCTCCCTACTCGTGCTCTCTCTCTCAAAAATAAATAAACTAAAAAAAAATTTAAATGCCAATCAAAGTCTCCATGATCCACCCCACTTCCAGGTCCTTATTGGTTTCTCACTTTCCTGAAGTTCATTGCAGACTCTTTGGCAGGGCCTTCCAGCTCAGCAGAGCCCGGCCCTGAGCCTCCCCCCTACATCTTCCACAGGTACGCTCCCCCCCCCCACTTCAACCCAGTCAGCCTCACAGCCTGGGCCAAATCCCTGCCCACCTTCAGATCTGGCACACGCTGCCAATTGGGTCTGGAATTCTCTTCCAAACAAAATCACAATCCCTAGCTGGAAAATCCTTACTATTCCTTCAATTTCAACCAAAAATTTCTCGCTTAGACAGCCCTTCCCCAAATCCTTATCCTCAGGCAGGGTCTACCATCATTCTCTCTCCCAGAACATAGTGCCAAAGTGAATACCACGATTTGGGGCTCAATTCCTTTAGCGGCCACCCCTCTCGCTAAATCATAAGCTCTAAGAAGCACATGACATTTCTGTTTTGCTCACTCTCAAGTCCAAAGATAGTGCCTGGCACCTAGTAGGTGCTCAATCGATAGCTGATGGATGTATGATTAAGAGTTCATGGAGCGCCTTCTATGTGCCAGGTCGTGTGTTGACAAGGAAGCAAAAATAAATCAGAATTGCACCCTGCTCACCAGTCCATAAAGAGCCAGGAAGTAAGCATCCGAGAGTTATTCGTTTTCGGCTAATTTAAAAAACTACTGAGAAACTCGGCATTTCAATTCCACGAGCCAACACATGAAGCAGAGAAAATTAATCCAGGCCCCTGAGTGTGATTTCAGAGCTGAACAAAGGAGATTTTTTTTTTCTTTTCCACATATGTCTCTAGCCTGTGAGTGCCAGCGCCTGGCAGGAGTGTGCCGCTTCCCCTGGCCACGCCCAACGCCGGACCTAATTAATTGATTACAGCACTCTCTGTGCTGCCAATTAACTTCTGACTCCTTTTCAACACAGTCCAGGCAGCCCCACCAACGGATCAGAGTTGGCATGAAAGATGTACTGGTTTTTCCATCCCCCTTGCTAGCCCTTAGAGCCCATGGACAATAAAGGCAGAGAGAACTGACAATTGTGTCCAGTGCAATGGCATCCTCTTCCTGCCTCTGAGACTCTGGTTGGAACATCCCCTGGGCACTCACGGTCTATGGGAGCCTCGCTGTAGCCAAGTCACTCAAATCTCCACTCTGCCCTATTCTTAAGCGTATTCAAGCACCGTCTTCAAGTGGACTTCTTCCTCGTGTCTATTTGTCGACTCTCTTGAGTCTTTCCTGACTATTTGGGGAAAGACGGACAACGTTTTTCTAAGAAAAGTATTTTAAAACCGAATTCTCATATTTGCATTCGACACAGAAAGGCCAGGTCTTAATGGAATGGCGCTTCCTTTCATTTTCAATCCTAGAAGGGCAGCCACAGTGTCAGCTAGTTTATAGTGCACATCAATTCATAAGTCTTCATTATTTTGAATTACTTATTCATGAGCCTAATTATTCCCTAACACTAATGTGTGTCGCTCAACTCGGTGGGCACCCTTCATTAAAGGATTTCAAGGCCATTAACTGGAAATCCACATAAAAATTAAATCTAGACTCTGACCTCATGTGTTTCTTTTGCATTAGTACTTTCATTGTAAAGCAAGCACATCTAATCGTAACTCTCGTGTGTTTGTGCGCACACACGCGTGTGCCTGTGTGTGTGCCTGAATGCTCTTTGTTTAGCAGTAAACTCTAAGCTATAACTTCTGGAGACTGCAGTTCTTCATAATGTATTCAAATAAATAAAGAGCTAAGTTAATATTTAATGTATTATTAAAAAGCTTTTTTCCAGAGAAATCAACATCTTTTCCCATTAAATATGAAATATCATATTAAAATAAATTAAAATGTTGCCTATAAATAAAAAATGTTCACAGGCTAGGTCATGGGTCCTAAATTGTCAGACAATATTATGATGCATCTACAAAATGTAAATCGTATCATTACAATAATAACAATAACAATAACATATTTATTAAGCTTAGCGTGTGGTTATTAGCACCATATTAACATTTCAGGTATATTAAAGCATTTTATCTTTAGAGCAATTATGTTATTATCTCCATGCTATCTATGAATAAACTGAGGCACAGAGAAGTTAAGCAATTTGTCCAAAGTCCTCCAGCTAGTGGGATTGCAGCGAGTAGACCCCTGCCCAAGATCATGATTCTGGGTCAAGAGTTCAAGCTTTTCGGGCACCTCGGTGGCTCAGTCGGTTAAGCATCCAACCTCAACTCAGGTCCTGATCTCACTGCTTGTGAGTTTGAGCCCCACGTCAGGCTCTATGCTGACCACTCATAGCCTGGAGCCTGCTTTGGATTCTGTGTCTCTGTCTCTCTCTGCTCCTCCCTTCCCCCTCCACTTCAAAAATAAATGAACATTAAAAAAATTAAAAAGAGTTCAAGCTTTTAATCCTCATGCTATACCACCTCTAGAATTTAGCACACTGCTTTGTTAAGTAGCAACTTCCAAACATCATTAACCTCTTTAGTCCCTTGTTATCCTTTGTATCAACAAAGACCAATAGAATCCTTGCATGCGAAACGGGTTGAACAGTTCCTCACTTCGTTTTTCACAATGGAATCCTATATCCTAGGGCTTTGAATATTTCCAAATACTAAAAATGTGCTCTCTGTTGGGTCCTCTAGGTATCCTTTGACCCCCTGGGGATACCATCTGTGATGTCACAGGACATTTGACACCTGGCCCAAGTGAACTCCCCCGGGGTCCAAGTCCCCCCCTCATTTTGCCTATTGTGGGTGGCAGGGGGTTCTATCTTTTTTCTGGGTCAAATCAGCTAACTAGAAAAGAGAGTTCCACCAAAAGGAAATTAATGTGAGTTATTCACAAGCAAAATTATTTCAGAGAATCAAAGTTTCCAACCAAGCAGTTGGCCATGTGGTCCAAAGGCCACAGAATCTCATCTTGCAATATCTCTTGTCCAAGATATTTTAGTGAATTGCCCTAGCTGGCATAGGAATCCTTTCTGAGGAGGTAAGAAGTGGATACTAGGGCACTTTAGTATTTTGCAATTGATTGTAACATGAGGTCTTCTGTTCATAAATTTCTAGACTCATTTCTTGCCATGAGTAAAATTAAATCCATTAAAAAATAAGAACATGGGGAAAATGGGGGATAAGATGAAAAATATAGAAATAATAGGTGCTTAAGAAGGTTAGAGTGAACTGAAAATTAGAAATTAAAATAAATATGAGATAAAATCTAAAATATTTAAGCCGAGGGATATAAAAGGTTAAAAGCAACAGAAGAAAGTAAAATTAATCCTAGAGGTAGAAATCCTAAATCGATGATTAGGATTTAGAGATTAAGATGGAATAAATTAATTATCTAGATGGATATTTTAAGAAGCTCTGAGCTAAGGAGAAAAAAATGAAACCATGAAAGTCAAGAGATATAAATTTGAGATATTCTAAGAAAAAAATATTTCACAGGTAAGGTAAACTGAGTCAAGAATGAAAAAACCAACTCCTAGCATATACCTAGAATCATGGTTCTTATACTTGAGAGGACTTCAGAATCATCTGAAAACACCTATTGCTGGGCCCGATCCAGAGTTTCTAAGTTAGCAGATCTGGTTTAGAGCTTGAGAATTTGTGGGGCGCCTGAGTGTCTCAGTTGGTTGAGCATCTGACTTTGACTCAGGTCATGATCTCGTGGTTCTTGAGTTCAAGCCCTGCATCAAACTCTGTGCTAATGGCTCAGAGACTGAAATCTGCTTTGGATTCTGGGTCTCCCTGTCTCTCTGCCCCTCCCCTGCTCATGCTGTCAGTCTCTGTCAGTCTGTCTCTGTCTCTGTCTCTCTCAAAAAATAAACATGAAAATAAATTAATTAAAAAAAAGAGCTTGACAAGTTGCTAGAAATGCAAATGATGCAGACCCATTGACCTACAGCATCTTGGAAACTTATTGCAGAAGCATATTAACAACAGTTCTCCCATGAAGCAAAAAAAATATAAACAACTCTACTACCTACTGAAATGACACTGCACAAAAACAAGAGCATGTTACCATCACGCGGAGGAATTTCATACACCAGCAACAGTGAATGAACTGTACCTACACACAATGGCATAGATGAATCTTAGAAACAGCACGCTGGGTGAAAAGGTATATCACAGCTGACTACCTACTGAACAAAACAATCTTTAAAACTCAGAAACAAACATAAGTTAGTTAAGGATACACACATTTGTGGTAGAAAGTGTTTTTTAATGTAAGACGGTAATAAACTCACAACTCAGAGACAGAAGAAGAGGACTGAAAGGGAGCACAGGTGGGCTAGCGCACATCCGTTTCATCACAGTGCTTAGTTTGGGCAGTGCATTCACAGATTTTGTTTCATCATTATTCTTTTCAATTTATAAATGTATATATATATACATTATATATCATCATACATTATATATCATCATACATTATATATCATCATACATTACATTACACATATTGTTATATATTTTATATATTGTTACATATTGATAGATTTCATATAATTATGTATTATATATACATATATAATATGTGGAATATATATATATTCTCTGCAAAAATTCAAATACCAAATTTTAAAATACATTCACTGTGATGGTTAATTTTATGTGTCAACTTGACTAGGTCACGGTACCCAGATAATTAATTAGTCAAACAACTAGATGTTCAACATGTTTCTGGGAAGATATTTTTTAGATGACGTTGACATTTAGATCTACAGACTTTCAGTAAAGCAGATTACCCTCCATAATGTTAATGGGCTTCATCCAATCAGCTCAAGATCTTAAGAAAAAGACCGAGCTTCCACAAGGAAGAGGCATTTCTGCTAACAGACAGCCTTCAGGTTCAAGCTATGCCAACTTGTGCCTTGGTCTGCAGCCTGCTAACCTAGCGTCTGCAATGGTGTGGGCCAATTCCTTAAACAAAACAGATAGATAGATAGATAGATTTTCTATTGTTTCTATTTCTCTGGATAATGTTGACTAATTCATTCACATTTCCCATAAAATATTTTATTTGACTTTTCAGGCTAGACTTGAAGAGAATAATGTCTGGCTCAAAGCCAAATCAGTAGGAAGGAGGCCCCTGCTAAGAAACCGGAAGTCTGACGGGCTGGGAGCAGCACACGTGTTTAGTCCTCACGTAATTCCTGCGGCTGGATCATTTTCAGCCATTCAGGTACACAGTAATAGGTTTGAACTCCCACCATTGCAAGTTACAGAGAGAGCCCAAACTACCTTAAGCAAGGAGAACGAATGCATTGATTCTTATAACTAAAAACCCTCTTCCAAGAAGAGGTCTGGCTTCAGGCATCGATTGCTTCAGGGGCTCAACCTTTGATTTGACCAGCTCTCAACCTTGCTCGTCTAACAACCTCAAACATATACAGTCCTTTAATGCCATCAGCAGAACAGCTGCTTATCTTCCCTGAGAGTTGTAACTAACTTTCTCGAATAGAGTTTCATTGTCCGGGGTGGGTCACAGCTGGTAAATGGAATGTTATGATAAACTAAGGCTTCACTTCCAGAGTTAATTCCTGTGCCCACCTGCACCCATCAAAGCACACAGATCAAAGGTGGGAGATGCATTGCTCCTCAGTGGAAAATCAACTGTGATGTTACAGAAGGAGGAAATGGCTGCTGGGCAGACAAAACGCTAACAGTAATAATAACAACAATAACACAATAGATACCCACTCCACGGGGAGAATGATTTCTCCTTGGAGACAGAGCAAGTGACTGTGGCTCATTTTGTGAGAACTACAGCAGAGCTGACTGCAAGAAAATTTCTTTCATCGCTCCAAAACATCCAAAACTATAGGAGGGTAGCATTGGATGAGATTTTAGTCTTTAGAGTACAATCCCATCATCTCTGATAGAGATTAAGAAATTAGAGACCAAGGATGTTAGAAATTGGCTTAAGGTCAATCAAATAAGTAAGTGGCAAAATGGGGGCACTAATTTTGAAAGAACCTAACATTTTCTCAATGGGTAAAGAGCAGGAGTTAAAAAGAAAAAAGATGGGGTGGTCTGGGGAAATATTTGTTGAACGCATTTGAAAACTGCTATTTTCAAACCTTGAGTATGAAGTACTCTCCAGAAGCTTGAATTTGTAATTCTTCTAAAACTTATTCATTTTAATGTGTTTCAGTTGCCATTTAGTTAAGGCTTATTCACAGTAGAATCATTTCTTCTGTCAGCTAAGGTCACAACAAATCCAGTTTAATAGCATATACAACTAAATTTCTCCAGCAATAATTCATGTTCATACAGTATTATCTTACATTAAGAAGAAAAAAGCTATCAGATTCAATTGTCATCCTCATGCCAAAAGTCAGATTTTCATGTTTTCATATGCTAACTATCAACGCTGCTTATATTTCAAGACTGCTTTTGTTTTAGCTACTCAGAGAGAGGAGACAGCATCTGAGATCTGATTACTGTCATGACTTTCGTGGAAAATCTTCTAGGTTTCCTTTATTTGTCTCTTGTTAGGAGAGTAAGCGTGAGAAGTATTACTTATCCATTCCAAGTTGTGGATTAGGGAGTGAGACCAGCAATAGCTGCCGTCCCATTAACAAGCGAAGCCTGTAGAAATGTCCACTCCATTCTCTGCAACGGGGGTGGTTGAAACACATAGCAGCCCTGGGTATCTCAAGAGACCTATCTGTGGACCTTCTCGAGTCACTTTTATTCCATGTTTTGCTTGGTTTCCTCCAAAATACACCATGATTACAAATGACTGTTGATGCACATGAGAGAACTGGGAGCAGCGGTCTCACCATGACTGACCAGCCAGGAAATTGACGACGCTCCGCCCCTACGCAGTGACTGACAGCTCTATATCCGCATCACAGGTTAGAACATTTAATTTTGTCGCATAGCATTTTTTATTATGGAAGATTTCGAAGGGCGGATCATAATAGAAAATAACATAGGCAGCACCGATTTATCCTCTACCCGGATTAACATCTGAACGGTTTGTAATATTTGCCTCCCTTTGATTTTATTTTTTAAATAGTACATTATAGTTGTAGCTCAAGGCCCTTTATGCGGTGTGTGGCAAATATGCACACTGGGAACGAAAACAGTTTAGGGTCCTTTTCTGGTGCCACTGTCCTGGATTTGAATTCCATCTCTGCAACTCACCGGCTGTGTGGCCTTAGGCAAATACTGAACCCTTCGGTGCCTGTTTGCTCATCTAGTAAAATGAGGATAATGATAATAATTGTACTTACCATCTAGGATGGTTGTGAGGTGTAAGTTTATTCACGGAAAACACTTTGAATCTGCCTGGCGGCAATGAGTATGTTTGCTATTTTTCCCATGAAGCCCATGTTACTTAAGTTTGCCATAAGTGTTAAGGCAAAAGAAAAGTCTGTCCCAACATGCTTCACAAATGTTCAACTTACTGCATGTATCTGACCCGTAAGCGCCGTACCTCCAACTGTGAATTAAAACTATGGCTTACACAAAGTGGATTGTTTAACAAAATATATCACGCTGCATAAAATAAAAATATCTCAAGTAATAAATGGTGGGATACTTTGAATAAATCCATGGTAGCAAAGAATCAAACTTCAAATTAATAGGGCTGGGCGCCTGGGTGGCTCAGTCAGTTAAGCGTCCAGCTTCGGCTCAGGTCATGATCTCACAGCTCATGGGTTTGAGCCCCGCGTCAGGCTCTGTGCCGACAGCTAGCTCAGAGCCTGGAACCTGCTTCGGATTCTCTTCGGATTCTGTCTCTCTCTCTCTCTCTCAAAAATAAATACACATTAAATAAAAAAAATTAATAAGGCTACTATTATGGCATAAAATATTCTTATGCCAGAACCCTGAGACTATAGTAAAAGATATTATAACAATATTTGTTTTATGCCGAGTTTTAAATTTGACACTCGCTAACAGAAGAAGCATGTAAAAGTAGAACAAAACAAGTTTCATACTTTACTGATAAATTAGAAAAACATGCCCGCAATTATCAACCATTCCACCAACGTGGTTTATTATATTCGGAGAGACAAATGCATTTAACATGCTGACAAGTTCAATTTCCCTACAGCTTTATTACCCAAATTACTTATAACCTAGGAAAATATCAAGTGTCAACTCTTTTAAAGGGTAGGCATAGCTTTTAAGCAAATTTGTAAAGTCTTAGGAGGAAGGCCTCATGGCCTCTTCTGGCATTTTCTGATTGGTCCTCTAGGGAAAACAAATTTTTTCAGGGTTGTTATTTTCATGAAATTCACTCTTTGGCTCATTTTCTATCTTTTTGATTATGAATTTGCTTAACTGATCAGGCTGTTGAAGTTGAAATTAACTGGGAAACATTTCATTTAAACAACTTATTAGGAAAAAATATACATGATTTAACTGTGGATTTCATGTATATTTTTGGATTGTCCAATGCTACTTAAAGAAAATCTTCATAGAGACTAGAATATACATTAAAAAATGCATGCAATCCATCAAATGTGAGCCTGAAACCTGAAGTGTTTAGCATTTATTCAATTAATGACTCTTCAGTGTGTAATTGTTGTATGCCTATGTCAAAATGTTTGTCACAACAAGAACTATAGTGATCTTAAGAAGGAAAATTGTTATTCTGATGTTAGTGATTGGCATACTAAGGCACAAATACAAGGCCCAAGGGACATCAAGGGCATGACAATGATACAGTTTGAACCTTGGAAATTTCAAGCCAAAGTCTGCTATGTTAACTGACCCGAGATGTGTTTGTGTCGAGAAAGAACACTTTGGCAAATCAGGTCTGCCAGCATGGATGACGTTTGATAACCAGGGGCACCTGGGTGGCTCAGGTGGTTAAACAGATAACAACATCACTATGCTGACAGGATAGTAGACATCTATACCTAAGCGACAAATCCCTGTCAAAAACAGTCACCAGGGGCACCTGGGTGGCTCAGTTGGTTAAGCATCCAACTTTGGCTCAGGACATGATCTTGGGTTCAAGCCCCACATCAGGCTCTGTGCTGACAGCTGGGAGCCTGGAGCCTGCTTTGGATTCTGTGTCTCCCTCTCTCCCTCTCTGCCCCTCCCCTGCTTGCTCTCTGGCTCTCTGGCTCTCTGGCTCTCTCTCTCTCTCTCAAAAATAAATAAACATTGAAAAATAATAAATTAAAAAAATAAAAATAAAATAAATAAGTGATAGTCATCAAACATTCAGAAAAGAGGGAATTTTGTGGTTTATGGTTTCCAGTGTGATGAATAGTCTTGAACTGTTAGTTTCTAGTTCTGTCTATGAGCTGTACACCTATTTCTCTGATGAATTCGAAAGGTCATAGAGTCACAAATACTGTAATTTCACTATCGTTTATCTACTTAATGAATTCTCTTCAAACAACAGAAATCGTTAAAACTACCAACCCCCTTTTCTCAATGATCTGAATTTGTGATTAACTTTTACAGTTCCCAAAACAAAATGACAAAGTAAAATAAGCACCCAAAAAAGTGATGGAAATATAGTAAGTCTAACACGGATGAGAGAGAGAAGAAAGGCAGAGAGAGAGAGAGAGAGAGATAAGCAGAAGATTGAGGCAGAAGGGTCACTAAGAAAGAATCAATCCTTAGGCACATCAAATGTGGGAGGGATTGAAAAGAGTATCTAACAAAGTACCATCGTATTACTGTATCTTATGTCACTAGTGAAAAAATATTTTCAAAGAGATAAAATAATGAGAGGTTAACAACTGGTATTATTTTCCCCAGTTCTTTGTGTAAATCATATTTAATTTTTACTAAATGATAATTCACTAACCCATCTAGGGTGATGACAGTATATTCCAAGTCAGCACGTATTTCATTACGCTACTGTAAATTAATATCAAGTCCATACGGAATACGGCACAGTAAAATGCCCACACCACAGCCGGTGCAGCTTGGTAAGGTGTCATGGATACTTGCGCCTGTGACATTAAGTAAACTCCAAATTGTTGAAATGCATTATTTATGGGTCCCCAATTTCCTAGCAAAGTGCAAATTTCCATCTCTATTAATTAATTATTCCCCAGAATTAATAACCACAGAGATTTTCAAAATATCAAAATCTCGATTTATTTTCAGTTATGTATCTGGTGCAAAATAGGCTATAAGGGACCCTAAAGTGGATGGATAAATACAACAAGCCAAAAAAGCCACTTGTAGTTGGCACTGCATTCACCATGTTAACCAAAATATGTCTCCTCACAACACTGGGGAGAGAAATTAAATGAAACATTTAACATTGTGAGTGTTCCTCAAAGGTTAGCACTGAGTAGTCCTTTCAACATGGGAAATCTCTGAAAAAAAAAAAACTTTAAATTACTCATGTATGTATTTGATTATCTCTAGGGAGTTCAAAATATTCATGAACTTCACCATCTAGTAATGTTGGGAGTTGGGGGGTGGGAAGGGGAGGGAGGGAGGGAGGGAGGGAGAAAGAGAGAAAGAGAGAGGGAGGGAGAGAATGAGTGAGACAGAGTCAGAACACAAAGTAAATGCTGTCCGTTTTCCTTATACAATCAATATATGCATTTACTAATCTATGCATCTAACTTTAAAATCCCACATATAAATTATGCTTAATGTACAAACTTATTTGGCAAAACAACAGAGTGGACAACAGCATACACTCTGGATAGAGATACATTGTGGCTGGAGCCCTGTTCAATCATTTCAAATCATGGCAGAAATGTGGGTAAATACTTAGCCTCCCTAATTTCCACTTGGACAATATCTTGACACATATTACCTGATTACTTACAGTAAATAGCTTAGAAAATTACCTACTGCATAGTAAACACTCACTCATTGTGGCCATTTTCTTTTGATAGAAATATCAAGTTATAATGGGCACCTGGGTGGCTCAGTGGTTAAGTGTTCCATCTTGATTTTGACTCAGGTCATGTCTTATGGTACATGAGATCAAGTCCCGCCTCCCGCTCTGTCCTGACAGCGCAGATCCTGCTTGGGATTCTCTTTCTCTGTCTCTGCCCCTCCCCTCTCAAAAATAAATAAACTTTACAAAAAGAAATATTGTTATTAGTGATGCAAAAAAAACTCCCTGTTTACTAATTAAAATGAGTTAATCATAAGAATGACTACTGTGGGAACTCTAACAACCTATTCAAGATTGTTTTCATTTAAAATTACATATTTACTGTACACCTGTATTAGTCAGCCTTGCTGTGGCAATGCCGCATAACAAACAACCCCAAAACATTGGTGGTTACACATTTCTATCTCTTCCTTTTAGGTGGGGTGAGGGTGCTGTGATGGCTCTACTCTGGGTCTGAGTTGGAGGTTTGGGTTTTCCACGTGTCTTCTCATTCCAGAACTGAAGCTGAAAAGTCAGTGTCACCTAGGTCTTAATATTCTCATCGCAGAAGCCAGGAACACAAGAGAAATGGAAACTTGTGGTGGCTTTTAAAGCCTCTGTTTGAAACAGTCACAGTGTAACATGTGCCCATATTCCACTGGACCACGCAAGCCACCTGTGCAAGTCCAAGGTCAACAGGGCAGAGGGATGAAAGAACAACTTAAAAAAAAAAATAAAACCTACTGCAGCAATCTGTTCTTTATTCCCCCATTTTAAGAAATGACACACACCTATACTCCAGACATTTTCCTTCACACAGCTGAACAACAAGCTTCCAGAATCTACATTACTGTGAAGAACATATATGTTCAGAAGCTCCCCCGTTCCAATGTTGGACCTTCCACCCACAGGATGTGAGAACGTGGGCAAAGTATTTAATTTGTTGAGGCTTCCAGCCTCACATGTGTAAAATGGAGATATGAATAACCATAACATTGTAGAATGTTAGGAAGATTCATGTGCATTAAATGCATATAAGACATTTAGCACATCTGCCTAGCATGTGGAACTCAAAAGCCATTTTCACTTATGGCTCTGGTTTATTACAACCGACAGGTAAAAATTAGGATTGGTAAGAGGAAAAGGTACATGTGGCAGAGTCTGGAGGATACCAGGTATGAGTTTCTAAGAGTCTTCTTCCAATGGATTTGCACAAGTCACACTTAACCCTCCAGCAATGAACTGCAGCAATCCTTATGAAGTGCTTTCTGCCAGGGAAGAATGTTTGAGACCAGAAGTTTAGGTTTTCATTGGAATCTGTCATATAGTAACATGTGCCTCCATTTCTCCATCTTTCTGTGCTTCCATATACCTTTAGTAACCACATACCATACCCTTACCCAAACCTCTAGAAGGAAAGTAGATGTGCACCATAAACCACATTGTTTGTACAAACTATCTAGACAAGCTGGTACAATGTGGTTCAAGGCTTCAAGCATCCAAAACACGGGGAACATTGAAAGAGCTCAGTTTCTAGTTGCCATCCCCTAGTAACCGTGGTCTCATTCATCCTTTGTCGTGAGTTTTGATTTGCAGTTGGGCACACGGTCTACTAAAATGCAGACTTAAGTCCATACAATTAAGTCCTAATCAATCCGACATCGGTGGAAGTGTTGTGTATTACTTTTCAAAAATGTCTTCAAAGACATGTGAATTTGAGGATGTGGACTTCCACCAGCAGGTGTGCAAATATGATGACTAGAGCTAGATCAGTCATGTTGGATTGTGAGTTGGAAAACCAGTGCTGAGGATGGCAGAAGTAGTCGGGTAGAAATAGCCTCAGTGCCTGACTTAGTTGTAATAGTTAATTTTATGTGTCAGCTTGATGGACTATTGGTTGCCCAGATAGATAACAAAACATTATTCCTGCGTGAGCTTTTGTGAGTATCTCTGGAAGACATTAACCTTTGAATCAGTAGACTGGGCAAAGAAGATCACCTTCACCAGTGTGGCTGGACATCATCCAATCCACTGGGAGTTTAAATAGAACAAAAAGATGGAGGAAGGGCACATATTCTTTCTCTGCGTGTGACACCCATCTTTTTCTGTCCTCAGCTCAGTACTCTTGGTTCTTGGGCTTTCCTGGGTTTTACACTATCAGCCCGGATTCTCAGGTCTTTGGACTGGCATTGAAATCACATCCTCAACTTTCCTGGTTCTTCAGCTTGCAAATGGCAGATCATGGATCCCTTATAGAGTCCATAATCCCTTGAGCCAGTTCCTATTATATACATATAGATTCCATAGGAAATACCACATATATATGTATATATTTCCTATTGGCATTGTTTCTCTGTGAAACACTGACTAATACAATGAACACCATATAATACACTGCCTTGTCTTACTATCTCTAGGTCTAGGTGTCTTTTCCAGGAGAGAAAAAACACATCTATTCTATTTAATCCCCTGTGGTTTTTATTTTTCACTTCTGGAGTAGGAAGTCACCTCTGCTTTGGGCATGTGAACAAGTCCCTAACTACACAGAACTCAACTAATATTTGTAAACTGATGACTCCCCCTGCCTGCTTCCCCGAGGAGCTCTGGGAACCCCACCTTGACACAGCGTGCCCCACACACTGTCTGGGGCACAAGCCCGAAGCCTCCACATACAGCCGTGATCTCCAGCAGAGAAAACAAGGAGTGACTGTTGTGGCATTGCAGTACAAGCTAATCATTCATTCTCAAAATAGAATTGCAGACAGGCATATTCTTTCCTTAATGTTGTTTTATGGTGCCTTTTGATGAGTATCATTATTTCCTCCCAGTGCCCATATTTTTCTCAAATGTTGAAACCACAAATTCCTCTAAGCCACTCCTATTTCCTCTTCTATAGCTCCATCTTCTTATTCTACCCCACAATGAAATAGATATAAATCAAAATGTAGAAATTCATCAAGGAGGCTATCCATTTCTGTGACAAGGGGGGCTTTCTCTCTTTAGCCCTGGGAAGCAAAATGTTAGAATTTGTTTTGTTGCTATTAGCTTTAACGCTGTTTCTTTTCTGGGGCAATTTCCTTGAGAATCTACATGAGCGATGTGAGAGTTGAATATATTTGTGATGAGAGCAGATGTGTATATGACTTTTCGTGTTAGTTCTTCTCCAAGAATGAGAGATCTATTTGAATACTCATGTCAATGCATTGTAAATGGGCATTTATTTCTGCTCTCCACAGAAAACACTCTCTCCCCTTCTAATAGAATTCCACCATTATTTTCAAAAGATTCCTCACTGAAGCCTCCCAAAGTCTGACTGATGTAGAAAAGTCTCCATGGCCTTTATGGCTAAGACTGAATAGCTACAGGGTTTTGTATAAAGGTAGGGGTGAGGGCAGTGTGGGATGGTAGTACTTTTCTCCCCCAGAGAGAAACGTGGCTCACTCCTCACCAGTTCTAGGTCCATGATCAAGTGCTCACCTTCTCAGTAAGGTCTCTCCTTGCCCATGTCATTTAAAATTGCAAAATTCCACCTACCACTCCCAATTCCGCTCGCTTGGCTCTATTTGTTTGTCACAATATATATCACTTTCAAACATATTATATATATGGATAAACCAGTATAATATCCCTACTTGAATCATGAGAAGTAACCTGAATTCCATCTGTAAACCCCCTTCAGAGCAATACTGACATTGGTATTGGATGGACTAACGAAGATATGGGAATCTGGGGGGAGCCTCTTTAGAATTATGCCTGATCGCAGGCATCAACATACGGATAAGATAAATTGTAACTTTGGAGAAGAGAAAGAGGAAATACCAGTTGGGTAGGCAACTACCACTGTCCTCCGACTGTGTATATATATATATATATATAATATATATATATATACACACACACATATATATATAGTTTATTTATTTTAATTTTAATTAAATTAATTTAAATTTAATTAATTAAATTTTAAAATATGGTTTATGGTTTACAGGTGCCTGGCTGGTTCAGTCAGTTAAGTGTCCAACTTCAGCTTAGGTCATGATCTCACAGTTTGTGAGTTCGAACCCCACATCAGGCTCTGTGCTGACAGTTCAGAGCCTGGAGCCTCCTTTGGATTCTGTGTCTTCTTCTCTCTCTGCCCCTCCCCTGCTCTCACTCTGACTCTGTCTCTCTCAAAAATAAACATTCAAAAGAATGTTTTTAACGTGGTTTACTTGGCAAAGAGGCTCCAGGCTGCATGTGCTCTACATGGAGTTCTCAGGGGGAAATAGTTATGTGGCAACAATCCAACAGCCCTCAGACCTACCACTTCCAAGGCCATCGTCCCTACGCCCTTGGTGGGCATCGTGTGGAGCTGGTTTTAAAGGGCAAATTGGCACCGTATCATTTTAAATGTAAATTTCAGGGTAACACCGGCAAGAAACAGTCAATGTTGAGCATCACAATACTGCAGAGCCTGTGTTGTTGTCTGAGCTAAGCCGATGTTTTAAGAAATAAAGGTAAAAATCCAGCTGGGGAGCATGGCTTTGAATTGACTAGAAAGCCATCATAGTCAATAAGGGCAAATTATGTCCTGTAAGAAAATGACTTCTGACGGGTGACTTATCTGAAACCTGCAGAGGTGTCTTTATGAGCATTTACAGTTCATTTAATTTTCTCCATCAGATCCCCCTTTGCTCCTTCTGCTTCTCACATCACTGATCTTCACATCTTCATTTCTTTTACCCTTCCTCCCTCTTTAACCAACCTGGAGAGCGCCTGCATTTGAAACACGGATTTAAGAAAGAAATTCCTTCCAGCTGTCATGTACCAAAGACAGCTTGGCAGTTGCTTTTGGATCAACAGATGAATTTCCCACAAAGCTGATATGAATTTGCTCTGTAACATGCCTGGTCGGGAGCCCAGAGAAACTGACGGGGCTCAGACCAGCCTCTCTTCTGCAAAGACTCCTCGAATATGCTTTGATTTAACGCCAGCCCCGGTATGTAGATTGTATCCCATGTGTCTGCCTTAGCTCTAAAACCTTCTGCATTGAGCTGCAGATGACATTTCCTTTGACACCGTGTGACAGACCCTCACTGTTCCGCATATCTAGGCATCACTCGCGGAAACCCCTGGAAAACAAGGAGGAGGTGAAATTGATCATAGGCTTCCTTTTGCCTTTTTATTCTTTATTTCCTTTGACTCTTTATTCCCATTAACACCAAGCATTTAAGGAGCCAGACCTGCTCCTTCCCTGGGCTTGCCTTCACTGCTTTAATATGGAAACGGTTTATGACTGCCTTATGGAACCGCCTATGCTCTTAATCCAAGAAAGTGCTAGCCAAGTGGTAAGAGAGTCAGTGTGTGAGCCAGTATATGTAGTGAGGCTGTAGATTCTTCCAGGCTACAACTCAACTGCGTAGATGTCATAATCGTTCTTTGGTGATAATGTCTCCATCCCTTCTTAATCCCAATAACCCTTCCTGTGTGTGGATCTTTCCTAAAAGAGTGCTGCAGGCAGAATTCTGAGATGAGTATATACTGCAGGAGACTTCTCACATGAGCTCAGGATAGCTCGTCTCAGATTGAAATCATCCCAATGTGGAAACTGTGTTCGAAAGACAACACACAAGTATCTCCAGGGGAAACCCAAGACGGATATCCCCTGAGTCTGGTGGTCCTGTTGGGCCACACAGCAATCCCTGAGCTGGTCAGGGTGAGGCAAGATGGTTAAGGCCAGGCAGGAATTTTATGGGCACCATTCAGACACTAGCACATGAGCTGATTGAGTGAATAAAAAATAAATGAAGGATTGTGCAGTGCCGGAGTCCAGCTCCAGCAGGTCCAGGGTTTCCCTGAAGGATGGACCGTGTCGATGAGACAGAGTGAGAGAGCCTCAAGTTTCTTTCTGGTCACCAGGCGGGCACCCCTGCCCTTGTGGCAGGCATCTCTGCCCTTCTGGCAGACATCTCTGCTCTATCTGATTCTCAAGCTTTATTTATGGTAAAGGGTATAAGGACCAGAAAGAGCAGTAAATGATTTCTCATAGATAATTTTTACAATTTTCCAGGACATGGCTTCTGCAGAAGTTACAATTCTAGTAGTAATGATTGTCATAAAAAACTTAGCTACAGGCACTCATGTTGTCATAGGTATTTTTTACATGTCTCTCAGGAGTCATAATGCCTGTTCTCACAGTCCCAAAGATGATTGATACATTTTATTGCAGTAGTGACTTTTACACAGGCATCCAGGCCCAGAAGGTAGTCAGTTATCAGTTAATAGCTTAGGGGAAAATTATATGTTGTTTGCCTTAGTCACATTAGGGTGTATCTAGTTTACTCATCTTTTCCCTGACTGGATGCAATCACGCCTCAAGGACAGGGTAGGGGGACAGGCTACTCCTGATACTAATCGGCAAAGCACTCTGAGGTTTGGTGCCCAAGCAGAAATGAAAGTTTCAAGAGGGTAGATTTTGGGAGCTGCCTGGGGGCAAGATCGTGCAAACTTGCCATACCCTCACTGGGAATATTCACTCTACCGGTGAGTTCAGATAGCTCCCAACAGTGTAGTATAAAAAGTTATCCAAAATTCACATAGTGGTTTGGGGGGAAAAACAATCATTGAATTGACTGGAGGTAGAAGGTCTCCATTGGAAACAGGAAGTGACAATTTGGCAGTAAAGGGAACGAGCCCTGTGAACTGATTCAGGTGCAGGCATCAAACACCTAGATTGGACTTTGACTCCAGTTGACTTGTTAAATCATAGCCACTATAGGATTTGGTTTCTACATGTTAGAATGTACATAAAAAATAGTCCAACAGTGGGTAGCTGGGGGACGAAGGAGTGGAGTGTCAGATAAGATAATGCAATTAAAGGACTGAATAAAGTCCCCGGCACAGAGTAACCTCTCAGTCAGTGGCAGCAGGAATTACTACTGTTTTTGAGAATTACTACTCTTTTTGAGAAAGAAAGAAAATAAATAGCTATCGAGGGTCAGAGGAATTGTGTCACACTCCAATAGACAATCAGGGTGCATTCAGGAACATGGATATTTTTTTTATTTTTTAATTTTTTTTATATTTGAGAGAGAGCAAGAATGAGAGAGCAAGAGAGCAAGAGTGCAAGTGGGAAAGGGCAGAGAGTGATGGAGACAGAATCCAAAGAAGGCTCTAGGCTCTGAGCTGTCAGCACAGAGCCTGACACAGGGCTCGAATTCATGAGCTGTGAGATCATGACTTGAGCCAAAGTTGGACACTCAACCAGCTGAGCCACCCACGTGCCCCAGGAACACGGATACTTATTGATTGATATATTTCAAGACTGTCCCCTTAACTATTCACCCCATGGGAGTGGGCCCAGATCACTTATGCCAGCCCCTTAGCACATGATAGGTGCTCAATAATTAAAAGATGGATGAATAAATGTTGATGTAGAACAAGAGGGGAGCCAGGCAGGACAGCTGTGCTGGCCGGTCCTTGCCATGTGAACCAGACAGTACTGGAAACAAAGCTGCGATCTCCCAGGAAGCCACAAAATACGGGCTTGCCGTATACTCAGCCATTACAAGTTCGTTGGTAAGTTTGAGAATTACATGCAAAAGAGGATGTTTTCCATTTTTTATTAATAAAAACCTTTTATGCTTATTAAACATATCCTTGTACATATATTAGAAATGTAAATTTAGGAGTGCTAGAAAGAGAGAAAAAATGGGTCAACCCAGTAACTGTGCCCAAAAGTAATTACCTGCAGAAATTCCTCAAAGGAGACACAGATGAGAACAGCTGTAATTGTCACTTCCAATCCTGAGGTTGTTCATCAATTTATCGGAAAAATGAAAAAAAAAAGACTTTTTAAAAGTCATCAATTTGGGGGATGGGGAAACATAGGGAAGAAATGGTACTTGTGAGTAAAGAAGGAGAAGGGAAAAATTATAGTTCAAGAAACAAAAAAATGAAGGAAAATTATGAGAAGCATATGCACAAATACACTTTCTTGGGAGCTTAAAGAGAGAATTATTCATTTTGAGGACAATGGATAGAAATTAGCTTTGGAATAACAAAAGAGAAAACAGATTCACGTTGTGGGAGAGAAAAGACAAGTTTCCTACACAGAGAAAGAAAAAAAAGACAAATCACAAGAAAAGAATAAGTATTTCATGTAAGAGAAGATGACAGAAATGGCATTTTCAGAAAAACCTCTGATTTGGGAGGAAAAACGTGGTGTATAGTTAGGCCTTACTATACAAGGGGTACTGAACAGAATGCCAAAAACTGACATTTCTTAGAATCCTAAGATGATAACTAAGGAATATCTTTGCTTCTCTCAGACAAAATAAAATGTGAAAGACAAACGCAAAACTTCAGACATGCTTGATGGTTACTCCAGTCCCATAGACCTTTCAGAGATGTTTGTGTTTCACAATCTACCAGCCATTTGAGATTCCAATTAACTGAACCAGAATGTGGAAAACCTTAGTTTTTCAGATGTAAATTCACTTGGATCACAACTTCTAACTACAGTGATACTGGGTTAGAAATTAAGAACCAAAGGAGAAAGGCAATGTAACATTTTGTACATCCAAATCTCAATTTAATTTTTTTAATGTTTATTTATTTTTGAGAGACAGAGAGACAGAATGCCAGCAGGGAAGGGATAGAGAGAGAGGGAGACACAGAATCCAAAGCAAGATCCAGGCTCTGAGCTGTCAGCACAGAGTCCGACACCGGGCTTGAACTCACAAACCACAACATCATGACTTGAGCTGAAGTTGGATGTTTAAATGACTGAGCCACCCAGTCTCAATTAATTTCATAGCACAAAACCCGTATTTGGCCAAATATAATGCCCACCACACCCACCCAACCCATGGTATCTGCTGTGTTCTAATTAGCGACTGTTTAAACCTGTTGCTATTTTGTGTCCACACTCCCCACCCTCGCCCTCTCATCCTCCTCAAATAAGCCTTCAATGTGCCAATTTTCTGATTAAATTGGAAGCCCTCTGAGAGCTCATCAAGTCAGTATACACTTGCGCACGGGGCATAGGATCCTACCAGCCATGTAAATGGTAGCACAGTAACCTAAAATGTTGATTTGATTTTTTGACCCTTGAAACAAAATCTTCAAAGGAATGCTCAGATATTGAAAATATCTTATGAGGGAAAAAGATAAAAAAATAAATAAAAATAAAGAATTAAAAAAAATTTTTTTAAAGGGGGAGCCCTGCATCAGATTCTGTGTCTCCCTTTTTCTCTGCCCCTCCCCTGCTCGTGGCTGTCTCTATCTCTCAAAAATAAATAAAAAACATTTAAAAATTAAAAAAAGAAAAAGAAATATCTCATGAAGGAAATAGATGCCACATTACTGATGAGAGATAAATAGGAAAAAGCAAAACTTTGCGAAGTGAGAAAAAAATAAGTCGTAACCTCCACCTTCTCTGGAAACATCATTTAAAGTTGCCTGTAAAAACTATGAAGGATTTTATCATCAAGTTCAAAAAAGCCATAAGTAATCAGTAATCAGAAATTAGTCCTAAGCTCTCACAATTCCCTATGGGAAAATGGACCCAACATACTTTTTCAAATAACAATCTTTTCTATTCTTATGGTCATTGCTTTACTACCCCAAACAGGTAGGTGAGAAAAATACACAAATGTGTTTCTAAAAACTGACTTCCCAAAGAAACAGCATCGATTTTAGAGAGTGCTTCAGTTGTCATTACCCAATTCTGAAAAAAAATTAATCTGAAGTTTAAATAAATCATGTTTGAGATCAATACAATTTTTAATAAATGTATGTTCCCGCGAGAATAATACTAAAACTAGGGGAAAGTTACAAAGAATCTGTGTCAAATGAACTTTTTTCTGTACCTCCCTTTTCAAGTCTTTCCCTCCGTCATTCCCTCCCTTCCTTCCCTTCCTTCTTCCTTCCCACCCCCACAAGAACTACCCACCCCAAAAGCTCAACCATGACTAACAAACTTTATTCTAAAGCATTACCCTCAACAGTATCAGATACTATCATTCCCCAGAAATATATTAACAAAATCTATTTTCATAGTTCTTTTCTATACTCTACATTCCACTGGCTGTATATCACCATATTTGAAGCAAATAACGCAAAAGCATTTACTGGGACTGATCATTCACGGCCCAAGTGCATTGTCTCCTGGGTGGTAGAAACTGATCATTTCCATTGATTACTTTTTATCATTCTGGTGTCTGGAGGACTGTAGCACATGCTATTGCATTTGCACAAATCAAGACCAAATTTCTCAAGCTTTCAGTGCTTACAACATTCACACTGGATGTGTCCAATATAAAGTATTAAATTAGATGGTCATTTTTCAAGAAGGTAAGTCTGTAAGTATAAAGGTAATAACAGAAAACTGGCTACTGAAATTCAAATAACAAGTAAAAAAAAAAAAAAAGCTCAGCGAACAAATCCGCGGGAATCTCTGTTGACTCGGAAAGGGGCAGAGAGAGAATTTTAAAAAGTCAGCAGAATTAGTATCAGTGAATGAGTGAATCTGTAGACAGCTCCCTTTACACCTATAGAAACAGACGCAAAGGTGTATACATGACTAAGACTATGAAAATGTTGGTGGAAATTCTGCAAATTCAAAAGCCCATAGCATATGGACTATTTTCAGCCAAACAGATCAGTGTCTCATGGAAGGAGACTGCAGAATAAAGGTGTATTAGTCAAGTTTCCCCAGCACAATAGGACCAATATGTGTGTGTGTTCATGTATGAGAGATTTTTTATAAGAAATTCTCATGCAATTATGGAGGCTGGTGAGTTCAAAATTTGCAGGGCTGGCTAATGACGCAAGAGACCTAGACAGAGCCAATGTTTCCGTTCAGAGGTCAGCAGGCAGAAGGACCCAATGTTGCAGATGAAGTCTGAAAGCAGTTGGCTAGATTATTTGCATACATTACCAATATTTAAAACGATGTACATAAATCACATTTATGAACATAAAAATTAAAATGAAAACTTTTGTTTCCTACTGACTCCCCTCCGATATATTATACTCACTGGTTTGCAGTTTCACCAGAGAACAAAACTGTTTTCCTATACTGATATTTGATGCACAGGTTGAAATCTCTATTACTAAAAGAGTTTTAATACTAAAAACTGTGAAACCACTATACATGTAAACTGGAATTGGATAGGTAAGTAAATGGATGGTGGGTGATTGGAGCCATGTTTCTCATTTGTTGGGCTGAACTATACAGACAAGCAAAGGGAGGAAGCCAGAATGAACAACGTAGAAATGCATTATAGTTGAGGACCTCAGTGTGAACTCATGCTTGGTATAATCTATCTATAGATGTTCTACATAGAAATATTTATAGATGTTACATAAACACGAGCCAGTAGATAGACTTCTTTTCCGTCTGCTGAGATCACCTAGAAGCAATCACACCCAGGTAGCAATGTACAATTCAAGCAACCAGATCTTGGCTTTTATGACCATGTTCAGAAAGAAGGAAGCAGGGATCCTTGGAGAAATTACTAATTCTAGAAACTGGACAGTGACTATGCAACATGACACTGAGCCCAGGCCTGTAGTGCCAGGAAGTAACAAAGTTTTCAACACACACACACACACACACACACACACACACACACACACACACACACACGTGCACGCACAGAGACACCAAGGAAGGTATGACAAAGGACACAGGAGCCTACTGGAAGAGCAGTAGAAGGATCCCAATGGCAAAGATGGAACAATTTCAGCAACAAAATAAAATTGTAGCATTTTACAACCCAAAGTGCAAAATACATATCCATGAGTTTGTACAAATACAAATTGCTGACTGACAGACTGAATGAACCATCAAACAAGCGACAAGAGAGAAATCTCCCAGGCAGAAGAATTCCAAATAATGTATGGAGAAACTGCCCTCAGGGAGGCACAGTGTCACTTCCTATTAATTAAGTATAGATTGACAAGAGTGACTCCTCTCTGAAGAGTACAGTATATAAAGGGGAGGAGGGAAAAAGTGAAAAACAGGACAAACCAGACAAATACAGCCTCAGCCAGGTGACCAAGGTGAATATTAACAGTCGTAGGTCATGTGACAGTACATACCCTTCATATTAGGGATAAGAATGATACTTTCCTATGGGACCGAAAATCTCAGGGTAATCATGAGAAATGCTACATACAACCCTAAATTGAGGGCCACCCTATCAAATAATGGAACAGTATATTTCAAAATGTCCATGTCATCAACAGCACTAAGGAAGTAGGAATAAATGGGGACTTTATTTAATAATGATGTTTTAATAGAGGCATCTAGGTGGCTCAGTCGGCTAAGCACCTGACTTCATCTCATGATCTCCCAGTTCATGAGTTCAAGCCCCTCGTCGGGCTCTGTGCTGACAGCTCAGAGCCTGAAGCCTGCTTCAAGTTTTGTGTCTCCCTCTCTCTCTGTCCCTCCCGTGCTCATGCTCTGTCTCTGTCTCTCTCACAAATAAACATTAACAATTTTTAAATAATAACATATTAATACTATTGGTTCATTCATTAATTGTGACAAATGTAATATACCAATGTAAGATGTCAATAATAGAAGAAACTGAGTTATGCAACAACTCTCTGTACTATCTTCACCATTTTCTGCAAATCTAAAATTATTCTAAACAAAGCATTTACCAAAAAATATAGATTAAAGAGTTCTAATAAACCCAGCCCAGTAGGTTTTTTTTTTATCCTCCAAATAGTCCCATAAAATGGTTACTTTTCCAGAGAGGTGAGCACCACATCTAAAATATTCACCCCCCTGTGACAAAGAACTTGTTAAAGCTCTCTTCTCCTAATGACTATATCGGTGTTAGAATTCATAATAAGGAATATAGCATAATTAGGCCACTTTAAAATACTCAGAAAATGGCCAGTAAATAAATTTATCATAATTAGCCAAACTGAAAACACTCACAGTGTGGTTAATTTTCAAAAGGTAATTATCATCCTAGACATTTGAAGACTCTTATAAATATATTCAGAACAAAAAAAGAGAGAGGTTATTGACCACATAACATAAATAATCTTGATGTAAGTTCAAATTTTAATACCGTAACGTCATCATGTTTACCAAATAATTTCAGAATTCATTCATTAGAAATGTGTCACTGACAGCATTTTTAAAAATAAAGTTGCAAATAATTTTTTATCGTGTAGCAACCCTTCAGTTATAAAAGTAAGGAAAGCTGTATGGAGGGAAGGATGAGCAAAGTTGATAGTCAGCATTACTAATTCCTGAAAGGGTTACATGCTCTCCTCCAATGTGGAAATCAACATATTAACACGTGGAAAAAGTCGAGTATCATTCATGGGCCTGTCATGCAAAACCCTGAGTCAGGACTCTTCCTCCATCAAACTCAACTTCTCAACCACAAGCCACCTGGTCAGCCACTCCCTCCTCACTTTTCAAGATCTTGGCCTTCATGATGCCAAACTTAACCACCTGCCATTTACCTCCCTGGCTCTTCTTTTATAGACTCCTATGCTGGTTCTCCCTACTCTGGCCAACGCTGTTTTCTAGGGTCTTCAATAGGCTTTTTTCTTTAGTCCTCCCTCATCTCGTCCCGTGACTTTAACTACTATGTGTGGATGAGTCCCAGATCGATGTCAGAGGCTCTCATCCATCTCTACTGAGTCCAGATTTCCTAACTCCACATGTGCTTAGTAAACTCACTTGAAGACCCTTTCAAATGTCCTTTTCCGTCTCAGTAAAGGTACCACCACCCTCCTGTTGTTCAGACCAAAAATCTAGAAGTCATTCTCTCTCCTGTACCCCCGTATCTCATTTGTAAGTAAGCCCTGCCCATTCTACCTCCAACCATACTCAAAAGCTGATCAATTGCCTCCATGTCAATGGCACCAGCCTACTCCACTGATAGATCCCACCAACATGACTGCCGTCACCGACTGTTTCCCTCCTGCTTACACTCCTGTCAACTAGTTCTGTATTTCATGTATTCTAAGATGTACATTTTTTTTTTCACATTTCAACACCTCTGAAATTGGAATACATCTTACAATCAGTTGATGGCAGTTTAAAATTGCACTGTTCTTTTTTCTCTTTTTTCTTTCCGATTTTAACATCGAAAAAGCAAGAGTGGAGATATTACAATCAATGGTGTGTTAACTTTGATGAAATATGTGGCATATATTTTCCACACAACCAGAAGAATAAAAATTTTCAAATTTAAATCAGATCATGTGACTCTCTTGCCAAAACTCTTCCAATGGCTTCCATTGCTCTTAGAAAAATCAATAAATAAGACAAAATTATAACTTCCTTAGCATGCCACATGAGGTCCTTTATTATCTGGCCTCTGCCTAACTCTCTAACTTAATTTTATTTTATCTTTTCATATAATACCTCAGTCTCCATGATTCTGTCAAACTTGGTCCTCATTCAACTTCACAAAACATGCCAAGTCCATTCTGGCATTGACGACTTCCGTCTTTCAGCCACTCTTTCATTTTATACCTGGGTTCTTCGTATGAGCCACGTCCTGATGCACACATGACTAACACCACCCTCTTCCTCATTCACCCTCTGGCACATTTTATTTTCTGCACGGTACTTAATGCTCTCTAAAATTACTTATTTATTTACTTTCTTTCTCACTGGATTCATTGGCTTTCTTCTGCATGATGCTATAATTATGTGATTACCAGGAACTTTTCTGCCCTATCACCTGATTCTCAGTGTCTATATCAGTATCTAGCCAATGGGTAGAAATAAATAACTTTTATGGACTCATCAATGAAACAAAAGAAAAAAAAGTTAATGCTTAGAATCAAGCCTTTAAAAAATGTCCCACAGAAGGCAACATGTTGTGATAGAAAAGAGAACGATCTGAGAAATACGGCTTAGAATTCATCTCTTTCACTCACCAGTTGTGTAACGTGGGCAGGGACGTGACCGTCTTAGTCACCACTGACTCATGCATAAACGAAGGGGTTGTGGGAGAATAAAGTGAAACACTGTACGAATTCGATGTCACTCACCAAGCACATTTCATGCTATTATACTGTAACTCTCCGCTGATCATCATTCCCAGAGTTCTACAGAAATTTGTTTATTTGCTATCATGTCACTATTCAGCTGACATTCATAAAATGTAATGTGCACCCAGGATTTTTAATGCCATTCTCCAATAAAAGGAACCAGGGATCCTTGAAGAAATGGCCGGTTCTAGGATTGGCACCAGGGAACACAGATTTGCCGGCAGCATCCAGTCGTGACAGAAATTAAAAGAGGGCTCAAAAACCAAAAAGCTGGGGGTATGTCAAAAGGCCAAGGGAGCTATGTAAAAGAGCCCCCAATGGCCAAGGTTGAAGCGATTTGAACATCAAAATAAATAATATAGGATTGACTACAACTGACAGTTATCTATAAATAAATATATACAAGTCCATACTCATATAAATAAATTATTGAATACATAAGTGAGGGAGAAGAGGAAAATCTTTTTTACTACAGAATTCCAAATAATATATGTAAACAGATGGAGCTTAATCCCCTCCCTGTCACACCCACACACCTGACCATGGACTGCACTCAGTGGCCCACTTCCAAATAACGATGTGTGGACAGAAAGACATAAAGTTAATTTTAGAAACCTGAAAAACACCACCTTGCCGAGTCAGAGGTCAAGAACCTGACCGTGATATCACGTGGATTTCATGTGCCTTCTCAAACAATGTGGCAAGGAGGGCTTTTCCCTTCTGTGGGATTCTTCCTCAGAACTTGAATCATGGGAAACCATCTGAACACTCTAAATTGAAAGACAGTCTACCAAGTAACTGACCAATATTCCTCAAAACTCCGAATGTCATTAAAAAAAAGGAAAACTAAAGATAATCTGAGAAACTGTCTCAGACCAGTGGAGACTAAGGACACTTGACTAACTGTAGCAAGGTTCCCTGGACGGCGTCCTGGGAGAGGAACGAGGCATTCGTGGAAACGCCAGTCACCTTCCAGTGACGTCTGGAGTTTGGTGAAGAGCAAGGCACTGAAGTCAGCTTCGTAGTTTTGACAAAGGTCCCCTGATCCTGGGAGATGGGTAACAGTGGGGCAGTGAGGGGTGCCTGGAAACTCTCTGTACTGTCTGTAACTCTTTTTGTAAATCTGGAATTGTTGCAAAATTAAAATTCAACTTGAAGAGACAACAAACAAAACAACGTGAGCGTTCTTAATAAATACATGGTGATTCTAGAAAATGTTGGTCACTGGGCTAGATAACTGATAGCTAAAGAAATCACATTCTCCTTCCCTCACCAAATTCCTCCCGCACTGGGCTTGGCTAGAAACCATACGCCCCATTCTCCCCTGCGGCTCCTCTCCTGCTCTCACAACCCACAGCCATGCAGAGAGGTGCACGCACAAGTGGTGTGGAGGAACTTCCGGGAATTGTTTTATGTGAGACAACTGGGGAAAGCCATTTTTTTTCCCTTTTCTCTTTTCTCCTTCCAGCTGGCTGTTATGTGGACAAAAAAGCTAAAACTCCAGGAGCCAGTATGAATCCTGAAGAAGGAAGGGCATCCCTGAGGATGGAAGAGAGAGACAACAGAAAGCTACGTCACATCTCACCGCGCAGAGCTGCCACGCCAGGCCTCGCCTGGCAACCTCAGGATGGCTTTCACACATGTGTGATGACAAGTCTGTTTGCTGCTGTTGCTGGTTTACTTTTTTCCTTCACTTTTTAAAATTATTGGGGCCCCAGGGTGGCTCAGTCGGTTGAGCGTCCAACTTCAGCTCAGGTCATGATCTCACGGTTTGTGGGTTCGAGCCCCGCATCAGGCTCTGTGCTGACAGCTAGCTCAGAGCCTGGAGCCAGCTTCGGATTCTGTGTCTCCCTCTCTCTCTAACCCTCCCTTGCTCACGCTGTCTCTCTCTCTCTCTCTCAAAAATAAATAAAACATTAAAAAAAATTTAATAAATGAATAATAAAATTATTGAAGTACAGTTGACATACAATGTTACATTACTTGATTCCCTGTTTTTGATGTTTGAACACTTACAGCTTCAAAGGCTCACCCTTGCCTCCCCACCGCCCCGTGTGTCCACATATCCAGACAAGCTGAGATGGAATCTAGGTGCTCCCACCTTTGGTGCCAGCTAGAGATTCAAACCATGTGACCTTGAGAATCATCACACTGGACCCACCTCCCAACCACAATAAAAACTGAGTCCAGTCTTTTCTCTATGCTCTCTCAGACCGTTCCAAACCTTCTGGAAAGGGCTTTCTTCCTCCCTCCAAACTGCAACTACATATGTAATAAACCCTCTCATATCCCCTTGGGGTATGTGTGTGTTGTGGCAAGATCCACCTCACCATCTAAACAAAACTTTTTGGAGGGGGTCCATCAGCCTTTGCAAGTAAGTGACCACAACAATGTGGGTTTTTTTGGTTTTGGGTGTTTTGTGTGTGTATGTGTGGGGGGGTGTTTTAAGTAGGCTCCATGCCCAGTATGGAGCCCAATGTGGGCCCGAACTCACAAACCTTGAGCTCAAGACCGGAGCTGAGATGAAGACTCCGACACCTGACCGACTGAGCCACCCAGACGCCCCCTCCACAGTGTTTTTAAACCACTGATATGTTAGCAACATGCTGCCGGTCCACTGCCCCACTTAATTATAAGAAAACATCAGGGACGTAAGTACTTGCAATAGATTGAGTTCTAGGATACACTCTGATTCCTGGTCCTATAAAAACTTCTTCCCCCTGAATGCAGGTAGACCTGGAACTTGTTTCTTGCCAAGAGAATATGGCAAAGGAGAAGTGGTTTTGCAGATGTAATTAAAATTCTTAATCAGCTGAGATTAAATTAAGTTGATTTAAAAATTAAATTCATCAAAAGGGAGATGATCAGGCAATTCCTTTTAAATAGGGTCTAAAGGTCGGACAGCTTCTCCACCTGGCTTTGGAAGGAGAAGCTGCCACACGGCCCGGAACTGTAGGAGAGGCCAGAGGTCCTCACAGGTGACAGCTGATGGCCGACACCATCAGGACCTCAGTCCTCCAACTGCACTAATTCTGCCGAAAAGCACATGACCATGGAAGAGGACCCAAAGCTCCAGAAAGAAGCATGGCCCAGTTAGCACGTGAATTATAGCCTCTGGGCACTCTGACCAGAGGACCCAGCTAAGGCAGGCCCAGAGCTCTGACCCACCCGCCGACACTATGACTTTATAAATGTATGTTCTTGTAAGCCACTAAGTTTGCGGTTATTTGCTATTCAAAATACAAACCAATACAATACTAATATCATTCTCATTAAGACGTGGCAATTAATTGGAAAGGCCAGTAACACCCTTAATAACATTGATGTTAAGGGGCACCTGGGTGGCTCAGTTGGTTAAGCGTCTGACATCGGCTCAGGTCATGATCTCACAGTTCGTGGGTTCAAGCCCCGCGTCGGGCTCTGGGCTGACCACTAGCTCAGAGCCTGGAGCCTGTCTTCAGATCCTGTGACTCCTTCTCTCTCTGACCCTCCCCTTCTCATGCTTTCTCTCTCTCTCTCAAAAATAAATAAAAACATTAAAAAAAATTTTTTTAATTGATGTTAAGTGAAAAGGCTGGTGTTTGAACCCAGGAATGTCTTATTTCAAGACCGTCACCTTTGCGATTTGCATCACAGTGGATTCTGAGACCTGGAAAACAAGCCACATCTTACTCATCTCTGAATCATCCAAGGCACCCTCCTCCCCTGTGCGTTCTCTCATTAGTTGTTTGCTGACTTCAATGTACAGTTTTAAAACACTGAGCATCACAGACAAGCAGGCTAATTTCCAGAGGCCTGATTGTTGAGTTCCTTCATCTTATCACAACCTCACAGAAAAGTTCTTAGATACAGATTTGCGAAGGTTAAGCACTTTTATCTGTTCTTGGAGTGGGTAGATGTTTTACGTGCAAAATTAGACTCTGACATGAGATTTTTACAAAGCCTTTCATTTCTGCTTAGCTCTGTTGCCTGACTGCACAATCCGAAATTAGAATTTGCTCCCTTTGTGTGCATTCCAGGCTGTCATTTTCATGACAATTATTCACTGTTTCTTTTTTTTTTTTAAAGATCCATCCACTCTACATTACTGGAGTTGGCTCTATTTCCATTTCTATCCGTCTGAGCAACACCATTTGGAAATAACCACAAATCTGAATACTCAGGTAGATAAGAAAACACTCTCCTATATTTTACCTCTTCTCATTAAATGAATACTGTGCAGGTAGCATATAGATTAACCGGAAAATATGAAGCTATAATCGGATGTACTTTTGTGGATAATTCAGATCAGTATTTCTCCCTGCCTTACCTCAGTTCCTCATAAAATAGCACTTGGCCTACTGCAATTATTTCCTTCCTCCTGACGTTCCATGGTTATGCTACTCTACCATGTCACATACACTGTCACCACAAAGCCATCTACCATGCAGGTCTGGTGTATTTTCCAAATCAGCGAGGAGCAGCGTGAGATGAGGTGGCATCTGTGAGTTTGCCCACCACTATGGCCTGAGGTCTTAGCACCAGGCCTGGGAGGTGCAAAGTCGGCAGCTAACTAACATATGCTAAATAAATAATGGAATGTATAAACAAACATTACTCTTCTCCCGGCTGAAACCCTTCAGTAATTTCCATTTATGTTTAAATCTTATTCAGATATCATCTCAATTTTTGGGTCTTCCCAGATGGCAAATGGTTTCATTGCCACAGATATATTATTTTATATTATTTATTAATTGAACTGTGGATGGGGGGAGGGACACATGGATAGATGAATAGATGAATGGACCGCTGTGGCTGCTTGTGCTCCGTCAATATAAACTCACCAAGATCTGAAACTATCATTGCCTTGGCCCCAGTGGACTCAATGCCTAGCTCATGATACGTGCTCAGTAAACATTTACCAAATAAAACTACATCAAAGTTTCTAAATATTGATTTTTTTGAGAGACAGAGAGAGAGAGAAAGTGGAAGGGTGAGGAGCAGAGAGACAGGGAGAGAAAGAATCCCAAGCAGGCTCCACGCTCAATGAGGAGTCAGACCTGGGGCTCAGTCTCATGAACTGTGAGATCATGACCTGAGCCAAAATCAAGAGTCAGATATTCAATCCACTGAACCACACAGGCCCCCCTACATGTTTAAAATATCAACTTAGTTTATTCAGGGGTTAAAATATTTTTTAAAATGCTTCAACTCTCTATTTTACTCTGAATGAATATATGTAGCTTAGCAATCACAATTATGTTTCTCAGACTCAAATCCCTATCATGGCAAAAGAGTCACATTTATGTCACAAACAGCACCATGTACCACACATCCTGACACAGTGATAACAGGATGATTCAAATGATGAAAAATGCACTGTCACTTTACTGAGTCTGTAGAGCCCTTTGCTTCACAAATACCATCTCTTTAAAATCCTTACGGCAAACCTAGAAAGTGGTAGTAATTATGCCCATTTCACAGACGGAGAAATGGACACTAAGAGAGGTTTCAGTGTCTGCACAGGTTTACACAGCTATCTAGATGAGAAGTGGAGGCAAGATTATATTCCAACCGGTCTGCTGCGGTCCCCAGTCTTTACCATAATAAGGCTCTCTCATTCTGATAAATGAAAGAATGCCTGGGGACAATGGTGATCACTGAGATGAAACCCAGGCACAATAAGATATGCATCAGTAATATTATTTTCTTTTACACATAGAAGGACTGTCACATCTCTGTGGCGGGAGTAGGGCCAGCCCCCCTCACACCTGGATCGACCTGTGTCCTGCCTAGGCTGATGCTGGTGCCATTCCCATTTAAGAAGCTGGCCCCTCCCTGCGCTGCTCCATCCCATCCTCCCGCCAGAAGGGAAAGGGCCATGTCATAGGATCTGCTGTAATTAGAAAGCTGGATGCTCATTGTTTGAGAGCCCAGCATCTAGAGTCCGATTCCTGAGATAAAAGTCCATCTCAGTTACCTTGGCCAAGCCATGTGACTGAGCAGACTGGACCTATGGGTTCCTTATCGGTCAAACCGAACGGCAATCGTATCTAAATCAAAGGGTTATTAGGAGGTCTAGATGTATTTACACACATGAAGTGCACAGCAGAGTGCCAGGAATGACTTTTTTTAGGACATAAGACCTCACTATCTATTTGTGTAGAGTTCTACTTCATTTTGCTTCGAAGCCATTTGCATAAAGTGATACATTTGTCAACAATATCCATTTGGAAGCTTCTTGGCTACAGATGAAAGAAGATGGAATCAGACAATTACCTGTGAGAGAGAGAGCCTCTGTTGACAGATCCTCAAATTTATCACTCATCGCAGGCCACATGTGCCTTAGCAACCCTCTCTCCCTCCAGTGCCGTGCACCCGGCATCAGAGCAATGAACATGATAAACACAAGCCGAGTGTGCTTGTGTAATGACGAGAAGATCCAAATGAGCCTTTGTCTCTTATTAAAAGCAGCAGATTTTGCCCCAGAGTATTAAAAGTTTTAATCCAACATTCTGTTTGCCTGCAGGCAAGGCATTCTGTTAGGTAAAATAAAAACACAACATCTCAAGTTCTGCTCAGAATGTGATAAATCAAGATTTTAAACAAAAATGACAAATGTTCTTTTTCGTAAAAGTGATTTTGAAGCCCAACTCTGTAATTGCCTTCAGATATCTTATTTCCTCATGTACCCTTCCTGAGAAACTCGAGGGTGTTTGTCTCATTACTAATTAGCCCTAAATGCAAGCTCAGTTTTCCTTTAATAAAATATAGACATGTCTGTCTTGGGTGGATGGGACTACATGAGCTTGATGATTTCTTATTTATGAAAAGCCACAGTGGAGAAAATTCAACTTGTTTATTCTCAATTAAAATTAATAGGATGCATCTTCAAGTCTTTTTCCTAAAATTCACGTGTGAAAATTCAAAATCTCCCAGATGGCCGGTCAGTTGAGGCAAGGCATAGAGATATAACCAGTGGCATTGAAATGCCAACTGACAGCCCCCCAGAAGTCCCTATTTCCCTCTGGAAAACAACATATACTCACATTTCTGAAGCCTCTAGGGTTGATAAAACACAGTAAAGGAGCCCTCCTGGTAATTATCTGATGGAAGAACCCGGGAAAATATCTAGCCTCCCCATTTTTATTATCACTTAGAACTCCCCCCCTTTTCCAGTACTGAGCAATCCGTGCCGCCTAGGATAAATAGCACCTTCACACCCCGCAGTAGGGACAGGTGTCCTCACTCCCGGACACTTTGTTTGAGGGTCATTTGTACAATGAAATGAAGAGAATAATACAAAGCCTGGATTATTTAATAATATGTGAGCAAATAATATGTGAGCATCAGAAGACAGTCTTTAACACCAGTCTATGTGTGGCCATGGGTAGGAATCTTCTGTCCAAGGTGATAATATTGCAGGGCTATTGAGGAATCAGGAAACTTTAAGCCTTTGTACACTGGTGCCCTCAAAACTTACCAGACTTTCACCAATTTTATTTGGATACCTGAATCCTTAACACATCAGTAACTTTTGAGGACTGGGCTAATGAAAACTCACAGGGAAACAATTTTTCCCCTATAAGTCTTTTCCCAGTAATATTACAATTTTTACTTTATTCTAAGCCATGCATGTACACTGAAAAAGGTAATCACATTGTAAAAAAAAAATAACTACTGTTATTTCTCTTATTTCTTGGTTCCTTCTTTCTTTATTTCCTTACTTCCTTCTTTCCATTCTCCCTCCCATCTTTAATAATTAGTCTCTGCATCTCAGAGTTCACAAACTGTGACCTTGGGCAGGTTACATTCCTCTATGCAGATAGTACCTATTTCAGCATTATTGTGCAGACCCCACAAGTTACCATGAGTAAATTTTAGAATCAGGCCCAGCAAATAGGAAGGACTTAGTGTTAGTATATACTAACAATTTTATATAATTCAACCACACCATCTGTGGTACTGTTATGTAACTGGCTCAGAACAGTATATAATTAATACTTTCCAACTTGAATTAATACATGTTGACAACATTTCAAATGTGAGAATGGTATTTCGTCACACACACACACACACTTCATTTAATTCCTTGCTTTTGCATATTTAGCTGATCCCAACTTTCAAAATATATAGCTTTCTAATTCTTCTCTAATAAGATATAAGAGATCTGACTGATTCCTGTTTTCCTCTATATTTCAGTCCATTCCTTCTTTCGTTCTGTATGAAACAGTTTGTATAAATGGAGACTAACATAGTCAGCAACAAAAATGACAGCGCTTTAAAGGTTGACCAGGTGACCAAAGCCTAGAGTGAGACTAAGGCCTTGAGAAATTATAATACATTTAAAATTAATCTATTACCTGAGTTCTCCTTCATGCTGGCATGCAATCTGGGTCAAATCACTGAAAATCTGTCTCCCAGTCTATTCAACAAAGAGAATACAGATGTAACTGAAAAGTCATGTAAACGAGCTCTTTATAAGTTATTAAATGGGGAGCATATGTGAGCTACAGCTATTGTTCTGTACGAACATACAAAGTATTTTTTCATTTTTAAAATTAAAAAAAATTTTTTTTAATGTTTTTTATTTATTTTTGAGAGACAAAGAGAGACAGCATGAGCAAGGGAGGGTCAGAGAGAGAGGGAGACACAGAATCCGAAGCAGGCTCCAGGCTCTGAGCTAGCTGTCAGCACAGAGCCCGATGTGGGGCTCGAACCCACGAAACGTGAGATCATGACCTGAGCTGAAGCCAGACGCTCAACTGACTGAGCCACCCAGGCACCCCTAAAATATTCTTTATAAGAAAAAGGATGTTTGCCTCTTATGTAACAGGGGCACATATTTTAAATAATTAGGCGTTTCTATAAACAATAAGAGGGATACCAACAATCTGATAGAAAAGCCAGGCAGAGGATGTGATCAGGTGCTTGCGGGCAATGAGGTTCTAGCAGCTTCTGAACATGGAAAGTAACTCTACCTCTTAAATGAAAGGAATCAAAATGAAGCTTCCGCAAGCTATGACTTTTCATTGATAAGATTGACATAAAATTTTAAACTGATAATATATTAGGTGTAGGTGTCCAGGGTATGAGAAAGGAGATTTTCATACCCTGATGACAGATGTATAAAATGGGGACAATTTCTTTGGGGAACTATAGCTCTTAAAGTTTTAACATAAATGTAGCTTTTGAACCAGTGTTTCAAGTTCTGGACTTTTTCAGAGAGAAAATATGGTTGTTAAGAGAAAAATATTAAAACAGCCTCATGGCCCATGAATAGATGTTTGGTTAAATAAAATATGGAGCATCCTTTCTTGGAGTATCCCCCAGCCATGACACAGATGAGACCACACCAGGAAAATGAAAATGAAAACCACAGTGAAAACCAACTACGTGTTCACCAGAATCGCTAGAATGTAAAAAGACTGATAATACCAAATGCTGGCAATGATGTGCAACAACTAGAACTCTTTAAGTATTACTGGTGAGAGTCTGTTCATTACTCTATACGGAATGTACTCCACACCATTTTTGAAGACTTCTTGGCGAGATCTATTACAGCAAAACATAATGTCTATTCCACTCCTGGGTATAAACCCAAGGGAAATTAGGGCCTGTGTCTTCCAAAAGATAAGTACAAGAATGTTTCTGACAACTGTATTCATAATAGCATAAAACCAGAAGCCCAAACAACCACAAATAGTAGAAAAGACAAACTGTGGGATAGTCTTATGCTAGAACGCCGCAAAAGAAATAAGGCAAAGCCACAAGATGAGGGACAGAATGAAGAGTTAATGATGCCGGTACAATCTGGGATATGGTGATGATTCGGTTTATAGGAGTTTCAAAACCAGGCTAATGTAAGAGGGCGGAGTGGAAGTCAGAGCAGTAGCCACCTCTCAGTATACCAGGTCATTAATTGCAGAAGTTCTGGTTCAATTTGCCAAAATTAACTCATAAAAATATGCTAGTGTTTGTGCAAAAGTAGACGGACCATTCCATTCTCGACCACTTCAGCACAGAATTGCGAGCGGATGTGTTAGTGTTGACTTTAACATCTGCCTCACTGGCAAGATTTCAAAACAGTGAAATTCCTGCTGTAATCAATAGAACATAAGAGGCGGTGTCTCTAATCCATGTGAAGCAGGACTGGAAAATAAATTTTAAAGGAAGTCATCTGAGCACACAAAACAGAAGCCTATCAGAGTAGTCTCGTTCTCTGAGATTGAAGAAAGAAACGCGGTGATGGAAGGAAAAGCTAAATCCATAAAAATAAAGTGGAAGAGAATAAATCTACCTTCTCAGAGTTGGATAAGACAGACTGTTTCGAACTAAAAGTACATCAGAAGGATTTTGTGGATCTTAGTAAAAATACCTATCCCTATGTTTCGCTCCAGAACAACTAGAATAAAATATCCTGGGTGAATCCAGGATGTGATGTACGTCCAGGTGCATTTGTGAGTTTGTCCGTTTGAATGCAAGTTGTAACCGTCGGTTCCTACCTCCAGAATCATTCCGGTGGGTCCAACGTGGTCAGTGGAACCCTGACGTTCTTAGCCTTGAGAGCCACTAGTTTAGATCTTTCTCTCTGTTTATATCCACTGGCATCCTCGTACTAGGAAACAACCAGTGTGAGGAGAAATGGAAACCTGTTTTGATTCTTGGATATTTCTTAAAATCCTGAAAAGCAAACTGCACTATCTTAGAAGATACGAGACAGTTGGGGATGGCCGGAAGTGTCAGAGCCCTGGATTTAAGACTTCGGCTTGAAACAACACCCAGGTGACCCAGAGCTCCATGTTCATGACTCTGCCCGTCTGGAAAATGGAGACAGTGTTGAAGAGACATAAATAATGTTGGTTCACAAAGCACCTGGCATCTGATAAGTGCTCCCGAAAAGTCAGGTAATATTATTACATGGATACATATTTTACCCACACATACTAGGCATTTTTGTTCAAATTATTCAAGAGGGGAATAGGATGTCAGTTGGTTTCAGGTGGGAATTTTCATGTCAAAAATGCTACATTATGTCTCTTGTAATTTCCTATATATAGCCTTCATATCTCCATTTTACTTTGCTTGTCTTGTATTGGAAAATGAGTTCTAAAGGGAAGCCTCATAATAGATGGAGCTATATTCCTCATGAGTGATTGAGCCCATGACTTTGTCCCCAGTGCCAGCATAGCCTAGCACAAAGAAAAGGCTCAATAAATATTGTTGAATGCACAAATAAACAAAATGATCCATCAAGACATTACAAGTATCTTCAGTTAATAGGATATATAACCTGCTTCATTTTCCCTTAGAAGTGTGAAGAGCAAAACAAGGCAACTTTTTCCAAGGACAGTTAGGAAGGTCAGGTTATTAGTATGTAAGGGCAGAAGAAGAACACAGCAGAGTGTCTTAGGTCACATCTAATTACACAGTCGAGCTTATGAACACGGTCACATTGTGCGTCCTCTCTCAAAAGAACGATGACATAAAGTACAGCCAATTTGAAGCTCTTTGTCATAAGATTTATCTGTTGCAAAACCGAAGATGAAAAACCTTCAGTAAAAGCATCTAATAAATATTCCATAAACAGAACTCTCGTCGCTGAATTAAATATTTAATAGTGTCTATTGTCTGGGAAAAAATACCTTGGAAGGCAATAAAATTAAGCAAATGGATACAATTTCAGGTCAATCAGCAAGATGAACTGAGTTGCACAAAGCCACACTCTACGTTTGTGAACGCGAGACAAGAGGATGAAGTCACATCTGACATTTAGCTAATGTCACAAGCTCAGATTCCCTCACAAACATACCTGCAGGGAGATGCGAGGGGAACCCCCGGGGTAAGTGACAAAGAGGAGATTCATGTCTCCATCTGCGGGATTCTCTACAAATCTCTTAAGATCCAGAAACCGTCTTCAAAGCAAACATCTCAGGAGAGTAAGTGAGAAATCTACTTCCTAAGATGCAATTGAGTCTCATGGCGTCATCGCCAACAGCACAGCCAGGTGCATTCCCTTTGACCCCAAGGCGATATGAGTCTGGTTAGACCACAAGCAGTGTTGCCTTTGGAAACACATCCAAGATGGCTGCCACAGTGACCGTGCTCACATTCTGGTTCATTCTGTCAACAGCCAACGCAGATTACACTTAACCAACTGAGCCACCCAGGTGCCTCTAACAGCCAACGCAGATTACAAACAAGGTTCTCCAGACCTGAGTGACAAAGTAGACAGACAAGATGTCTCCACTCTTGTAGACCCTACAACCTAATGAGGGAAAAATAAACAGTGTAACGTCAGATATGAAAAGTGCTCCGAGTCAAATGCGCCAGGACAATATAGTAGGGAAAGGGAAAGGAGTGCAGGAAACTCAGACTGTAGTTGAGATTAGGTTTCCTGAAGCCTTTCCCTGAGGGGCCCTGTGGAGGTGACTGCTAGTCTGGGAACTGAATGATAACAAGTGCCCGCAAGCTGAGGGAAGATCTGGGAGAAGGTTGTTGACACACTCAGAGAACAGAAGGAATCAGGACCCTCGGGCTGGAGCAAGCTCGTCATGCAATTCCAGGGATCAGCAAACTTGCTCTGCAGAGGCAAAAAGTAAACATTTCAGCTTTGCGTGCAACGCGGCTCTGGTGCAACAAGTCACGTCCGCCATTGCAGTTCAAAAGCAACGGTAGGCAATATGTAAATGAAGGGGCTTGGCTGTGTGCCGTTAAAACTTTATTTATAACAACTGGACGCTGGCCCTATTCGGCCCTCAGACGGTAATTTGCCAAGCCCTGCTCTGTTCCTAACGATAACGTGCTATTCGTACTTCTCTCCTAGAAGTTCCAAACAGAAGTGTCCACTTGGCTAACAATTTATTAAGCTCCAAATCCCCACTTTTCCAAACTCCACTGATATATTCATTTTAACTCAGTCTTATTATTAATGCTTCCCTTTTCTGCACTGACACCAGAAACTAAGATTTTATGCCATACATTAATAGTAAAAACCACTTTTATTTATATGCAAAATACCACCATCCATGGATAATTAATATAGCAATAATTTAAAGCCACTATACTGCATTATGCATTATAAAACAGGAATAAAGTAATCTATAGTGATGTTACAGCTCAGGGAAAAAAAAACAACTACATGGCTACAGTTTTCTAAATGATATTTTTGCCTTTTATAGGCAATTCACTGATTCACATTTTAATTGTCCTGTAAATCAGTCTACTTTCATTCGTAGCTCCCCCTCACATATTTTCCCTTTAAGAGACAGGTAGTCACCAGAGAAAAGTACAAATGGGTACTTGGAGATCGGCAAAAGCAGACATACACACAGACACACACACACACGTTATAACGCGATTCAATATATTGGCAGTCTGTCTGAAAGATAAAGTATTTACTCACTAAAATTTATTTACTCTATTTCTCCACCTGGAGAATTTAGAAATTCTACATCACTGTTAACCATCATTTTTCTTGACCAGAACTGTCACGTTGAGCACCATCACGATTATTATCTATTCGCTTTTCCATCTCCGACTGTAAGCACCTTGTGAGCAGAGAATTTTGTCTGGGTCGGTCCTGTATCAGCCTCAGAGGACCTGGGCACCGAAAACACCTTGCTCACAACTCAAGAAATACTTGTTCAGTTTAATTGTTTGCAATGAAGGAAATAGAGAGCTTACGCACTGCAGAATACAATCTAGATAGAGAAGTCAAAGAGAAGGCGCTAGCAGGTCTTCAACAGACATTTGAAACCCTCTGCTGAGCCAGCCATAAATGGCATTCAGGAGAGGTCTCTGGGCTAAAGACTCCCAAGCTGGACGCATCTTGGATCTTCCGAAGATTTACCTGTATATTACTGGTTTAATTCAAACTGAAAGACCAGAGCCCTGACATATATTAATTCATTTAGCTTTCAAAATAACTACTGCGGTACATATTTTCATTAAATGTACAATATTATTACTACTAATTTTACTGCTGCTACAGTCGCTGTGCCTACTATTCTCAATTTAAGTCATCTGTGGAAGATCATAGCCATTTAGTGGGGAGAGAAATGTATTCTATTTCCAAACAGAGCAGAATATTGACTTGTCAAGTTGCTAATAAAATTAGAGCCACCCTGAAAACAATGACATTTATGATCGCAAAACTCTTTCCATTTCTTCTCATTAACTATTTAAGCCTCTTTATTTCTTTTTATCTCTCAGGGGAAAAAAATCCCAAGTTTTCCATGGAATGTTCTTTGCTTAGCTTATTGAAAAATAACATGTGAACTAGTTAAGAGATATAAAGGTAATGAAGTAAGTATGTAAAGCTTTATCCAGGTTTCCGGTTCACGGTTGGATTGGCACATTTCAAAGGAACTGGAAACTTTTCATCCGGGTGCACAGTCCTGTTGTCACCCACCAATGCTCAGTCCCCTTCTTCCATTTTAGAGGAACCTCCGATATTTTAGCTGAGCATATGGCACACATCATTTAAAACAAACACATTTTTGTGCTTTTGTTTTTTTTTGTGTTTTGTGGGGTTTTTTTCTTTTGTAAATAGCTTTGACCACGTGCGCAAGCTATGGATAAATGAGATGTATTATCCTCAAGCCACCTGCAGGGAATTTTTCCCTAATGATACCTGATACTCATCCTTTGTCCCTTCTCTTTTCTGCCCTTTTTCTGCTGTGTGAAAGGTAGATACAATCGAAGGAGGTCTAGCCACAGTTTTGTACCTAAAAATGATGGGTTTCCCCCTGAAAATGTTGAAGGCCTGAGCCTGGACCCCTGAGGACTCACATAATCACAAGTATGACCCCAGCCTTTAAGTGACCACCTCTTGACTTTTCCATGAGAGATGAAAACTTCTGTTTTCTTTAGCCCACTATTATTCTGGGTCTCCCACTCATGGACAAAACTCATCCCCAGGGATATGAATCTTCTCCAGGTTTTAACTGATCACTATTCCAACTGCAGATTTTTGTATGCGGGATGGTTTTTAAGAAAGAAAATAGGTCATGATGTCCTATCCACATCAAATATATTTGTTCGATATGTATGTGCAAACAATGCTATGGGACATAACTGTTTTTGAAACAATATCTATGGCCTCATCGTGAATTATGGAAGGTGTACAAATTTAATTAGAACTTGAAAAATTAATTAAGTCCTCTAAATTAATTTCCCACTGATACTAGTTACAATTTATAATGATAATCACAGAAATTCAAGGATATTTGAGGAGACAAAGCCACAGAAAACATTAAAACATTCAAATTATTATAAATTACATTATTATTTACTAACTTTCCAAATAAAACAAATGGAATAATCCCCAGGCTTCATTTTTTAAATTTTTTTTGTTTATTTTGACAGAACGAGAGAGAGAGAGAGCATGAGTGTGGTAGGGGCAGAGAGGGAGAGAGAATCCCAAGCAGGCTCCAAGCTGACACGGCAGAGAGCCTGATGCAAGGCCTGAATTCACAAACTGAGATCATGACTTCAGCCAAAATCAAAAGTCAGATGCTTAACTGACTGAGCCACTCAGGCGCCCCTCTCCAGACTTCAAATTAAAGCTCTCATGGTGTTACGTATAATGACGAAACAGAATTATTTGTGAGTTGAAAGGGTTTCTTTGGGAGGATTCTCTAAACTTTCCTCAATTCCTCTGTGAGCCACTGGTCAGTTTTGATCTGGAATTTAATTCTGGCTGAAGGAAGGAGGTTCTCAGGGGTTCAGAGGACCAGGCAGGAGAGCTAGCAGGACCCCACGGACACTGGCTGTTCTCTAGCTCCGCAGAGAACCGCACCCACCTGACCACCACCTCCTTCCCAACCTTCCCTGCACCCCCGCCTCTGTAGCTCCTTACTCAACCTCTCTGGGTTTATTCATGCCTCATGGCCTTCCTAATTGTGGTTTCCTTCACTTGGGATGTTCTGTCCCCGGATCTTTGCCCGGCCAGTTCTTTCTTATCATTTAGGACTCACGGAAATGGTAAACCCCCAACAACGTCTCCCTGGACTTTCCTAAACTCCTGCTACTTCTTGACCTCCATTACTTCTTGAGCCGTTATGCCCTATTTTGTTTTTTGTTTGTTTGTTTTTTATAGTGTACCTACTCTTCTATTTTTTTTTTCTTAAAACCTGTTTATTGCTCCTCGTCTGCCTTCTCCCATTTGCCCACATCTGTCTGCTTAATTCCTGTAATATTCTCAGGCAGGGTATACAGTAGGTATACTTGGCATACAGCAAGTCCTCAACTATTATTTGTAGAAGGAACAACCCCCCTCTCATTTCATCTATCAATGTCATCTAGATCGTTGTTACGTGAATTACAAAGCATTGGGAAATGAAATACAGCCCCCCTTTTTACCTCATAGACCCTGCAGAGGCTGTCTCGGGTACCACCGTGATCACTAACTTGGCTCTGTCTTTCTACACAACTTGACTATTTAATTTTTGCCTTTCTGTTGCATCCCAGGGACTTATCTATATTCTTATATACTCTTTCCGTTGTTTGCAACAAGAGAACCTACAGTGATCCATCCCTGACAGGAAGCCGAGGGTTCCTGAGCCAAGCGAGCGAGTTTCTGAGCCACTCTTGTGAATCAAGTCTCCAGAGAGAATCTGGAACTCTCTTCATTTCAAAAGGCCAGAGTTGAAATTTGGACAGCTACAGAGTGTGATGATTCATCTGCAAACTAAGGAGCGATATAATCCCATGGCAACTTCCAAGAGCTCTTGACTCTAACACTGAAACTACAAACAAAACAACGGAATAGGTGCCACACGTGCTCATTAATATTGAAATGGAGCTCCATCTCGCACGCTTGTCTAATTTATTTGGCCTGAAAGCTTTTAACTTTTAAACTGAATCCAAGTGTGAACACTTGCAATTTAGTGCCTCTTTTAAAACTTATCTGTTCAGAATGCATGAATATTCCTCCAGCGGAAGGGATAATAGAAAAGTAAATTAATTATATTTTAACTTTCCAATCTCATTTTCACTTTGCAGGAACTGTGCAGGATAACTATTAACCTTTCATTTTAAATGAAAAATTTAAAGAATTACCATGAGGTAATTTCAAACTACAACAAAAAGCGGCCACATATCATGGATCCTTTCTTGCCAAAAATATCATCCTGGAAATGTAGACTGCTTTAGCGTCATCCGGAGATACTTTTAATAGCCTCTTTCAATTTTGTTCACCAGTATTTAAGCAAGGGTGCTCATAAAATAGGCCGTTATCAAAGTAGAGGGGTATCAAAAATCAAGCTTGGTTGAATCAACTTTCTGTTTTTTTCCAGTTTGTGGGAAGCAGCGGCCAGGAGCCAGTAGGGAGAGTGCGACTGAGCAAAAGTTCTTGTGCCCTTACAACCCTTGCGGCTGCCCCCAGTTTCTCTAGGATTAGATTACTTGAGTTAAGATGTTGGTTGTATAGATGACCTTCATGCTTCTTGAGTTGGAGTGTTGATTGTGCTTCGAGCTTTGGCCATCTTCCGGGATTGCTTACACCCGTGGCTGTCTGTATAAAACTACTTGCTTGTGAGAAATACAGTGGCAGTATGAGCACCTCTCATGTTGCTCCTCCCGTCCCCATCCTCGGACTCTCTCTCTTCTTTTCCTCATTCCCTTATCCTCACGTCCTTGCTTCTGTGCGCCCATGCGTGCACAACAACAATTAATGGTGAACAGAATACTGTCTGATCTCAGAATCCCTTCACAAGAAGATGAATATAATTTTACTTCTTTCTAAAAAATATATGTAAAAAGTTTATTTGTAAGACAACTGTTTGGAATTCATTTTTTGCTGTAGTGTGGGTGCCATCCAATATTATATTCGTTTCAGATACATGACACAGTGATCCAGCATTTGGAGACACGGTGACGTGATCACTGTGATGAAGCCGGGACCACCTGTCACCGCACAAAGTTGTTATAATTGTATTAGCTCTATTCCTTACCCTGCACACTGCATCCTCTGTCTTGTTTATAACTGAAGGTTCGAACCTTTCAGTCGCCTTCCCCTATTCTTCCCATCCCCCACGCCCTTTCCCTTTAGCAACCACCAGATTGTTTTCTGTATCTATAGGTCTGTTTCTGGTTTTGTTTGGTTTGTTCATTTGTTCTTTTATTTAGACCCTTCATGTACCTGAAAAATGATGGTATTTGCCCTTCTCGCACTTATTTCACTTAGTATTATACCCTCTAGGTCCATCCATGTTGTCACAAATGATACCATTCTTTAATATGGCTTACTAATATTATATACATATGCATTATGATATATATATATATATATATATATCTCACCTCTTTGTCATCTCTTCATCTATTGATGGGCATGTAAGTTGCTCCCATACCTCAGTTATTGTAAATAATGCTGTAAAGAGCATGGGGCATATATATCATTTCAAGGTAATGTATTGTCTTCAGGTAAATACCCACAAGTGGAATCACTGGATTGTGGGGTGGTTCTATTTTTAACTTTTTGGGAAGCCTCCATACTCTTTTTCCACAGTAGCCGCCCCAGTTTCTATGGCCACTACCAGTGCACGAGGGCCCCCTTTTCTCCACATCCTCACCCGCACTTGTTATTTCTTGTCTTTTTGAGAATAGCCATTCTGGCAGGTGAAGTGGTATCTCACCGGGGTTTTCCTTTGCATTTCCCTGATGAGGAGTGAGGCTGGGCACCTGTGCAGTGTCTGTTAGCCATTTGCTGCTTTTACTGAAAGCTGCTTACTCGTTTTTGATTCCAAAGAACTAAATCTTTTTGACCCAGTTCAGTTTCAAACCTACAAATTTGAACGTCTCCGATTTATACCCTGCAAGCCTCGGATCGTGCCATTTTCCAGCTTAAAACCCTTCAAAGGTTCCTTTTGTTTTGGGGATAAAGTTTGTAATCTTCAACAAGCCTGATCAAATAGCACTCTCTTTTTGACTGTCTACGCTTTGCGTCCCGATCTTTATTCCAGGCAGAGTCGAGTCATAGCTATTCAACAGCTGTCCTACAGACACCAGGCTGTTTTGCCTTATTTCCCTTTCATGCTACATTGGTACAGAGTCAGGGCACCTCCTCCACTTGCACTGTTAACTTCTCCTTTGCCTTAGGCCAGAAAATGCCTTCACATAGCACTTCTTGATTTCAAATCTGGGTATTTTGTTGATCATAGAATTTTTTGTATACATTTTTGCTTCTTTAAATATCGCATTAAAATAGTATTTTTTATGGTTACTACAGTTTTTGAAGCATCCTTGCATCTTGGTCCCAAAGAGAATGAGGCACTCTTGACCTGCCCTGCATGCTCCTCACATGCCTCCCCTACACACAGCCCAAAATAGAATCCCTACAGTTCCCCTGACTCTCCAGGAGTGTTTGGGGACTTAGGGCCCACTGCCCCCTAGGAAAGGGAACTGAGTCTTTAGTCAATGGTAAGATAATTCACACACATATAGCATTTGGCACATGCGAGTTTCTAAGTATATTAACACTGTTTGGCCTCAAAACAACTCAGTAAGGTATATCCTCAGTGGTCATGCCTGGAGAAACACAGAAAATAAGTGGCTGGCTCAATATCACACAGCTTTTAAATTTGAACTTGGAGATTCTGACATCAGAACTCATACTTGTCCCAATACTGTCGTTCAATAATCTCAGCTTCTTATTCAATAGACAATTAAACTCTCACAGAAAGGAAGAAGGACTAAGGTTTAGAGGTATGGCAATAAAAATTGGAGAGGGAAAGAATCAAAAGATTTGGGTGGATGACACCTGATTAAAGGGTTGGGATTGAAGCCCAAGGTATTTTCCCAAGGGCGGGGAGTGGGGGACAGCAAGCACTACTCAAGAAGGGGTAAGTTCCAGCTAAAGGCTGTTCTAGAATGTCCATGAGGACAAGAACCACCCTTCACAGGCACTCAGACATGGCCCAGTGCATGCTGGTACTGGCTTAGATTGGAGATGCATGGCCAACACCAGAATCACCCTGTCTTCTATCAATATTAGCATGGCTACCCCATGGGTTCTCCCCTGCCAATAGCTCAGGATTCCTAGAAGTCCAAAATGGACGGATGCCTGGGTGACTCTATCAGTTAAGCATACAAATTCGACTCAGGTCATGATCTCATGGTTCATGGGTTCGAGCCCCGTGGGCTTGTGGGTTCTATGCTGACAGCTCTGAGCCTGGAGTCTGCTTCAGGTTCTGGGTCTCCCTCTCTCTCTGCACCTCCCCTTCTCATGCACTGTCTCTCTCTTTCTCAAAAATAGACATTTTAAAAAATTCAAAATGGAGCTTGGGTTAGTGGTGATAGGGAATCCCTCTTACATTTAGAAGGTACTAAAAATCACAAGATCCCAGAGCTGGGATATAGGTTACTAGCCCCTGTTCACACTGAATAGTTTAAGTCTTCTAAAGCGCCTTTCTTTTTCACCCCAGGACTTACCATAGGGGTTCCCAAAGCCCAAAACAGTCTTATCCCTCTGCTGCCCGCCTCCACCTCACCCTGCTACCCCTCCAAAGAATTCTTATCAATATGAGGGCTCTTGGGGCACCTAGGTGGTCCAGTCAGTTAAGTGTCCAACTTCAGCTTAGGTGATGATCTCACAGTCTGTGGGTTCGAGCCCCACGTCATGTAAGGACACTAGTCTAAACCAAACAGACTCCATGACAGGCTTTAATTTCCCCTTCTGATCTAGAAGGCCTAGGTTTCAGTTCCCCAAAACTAACAGGCAGTTACACATTGCCTAGGGCAAGAGAGACCACCTTGCAACATCCAGTCAGGGAAGGCCAGCTACCACTCTCCACATTCCTAAGGGTGAGGCCTGTAGATGGAGACTTTAGATAGGACCCTGTTACCTAATGTTAAAGTTAACCCAATAGTCGCAGAACAAGACCCAAGGCTCGCCCTGTAATTGGTTGATTTTAAAGGTACTCTAAATGTTGTCATTGGATCCCACCAAAAGTAACGAATACTCTGGACAATGTGAATGGTTAAACCTGCTGTCAATAATATTGTATAATAATGATTGGACCACTGTCCCTCTGTCACAATTTCTTGTAACTCCTCCTCCCCAAACCCATAAAGGCCCTATCCCGCCTTTGTTCAGGGCTCTCAGCACGGATCCACTGCGCTGGTAAAGTCTGTGAGCCCGAATTTAGGCCCGGCGAGCCTAAGCCGTAATAAAACTGCCCTTTGCTTTTGCATGCGTGACTTGGTCTCGCTGGTGGTCTCTGGTCGTTGAGGATATTGCAATTTGGGCATTACAGTCAGGCTGTGTGCTGACCGCTCAGAGCCTGGAGCCTGTTTCAGATTCTGTGTCTCCCTCTCTCTTCTCCTCCCCAACTTGTGTTCTATTAAAAAAATTAATAAACATTAAAAAAAATTTAATGATGACTCAGATGTTATTTTCTCCAGAAAGATCTATCTATCCTTAAATGTCTGGCTACCGGTATAGAAGAGAGGCCAGCAAACTATATCGCAGGTCAGCAGACAGCTTTAGGTTTTGCAGGTCATAGAGTCCCTAGCGCAATTACTAAATTCTATTACTGTAGTGCAATCGCTGTTACAGACAAGGTGTAAACAAATGGGTGTGACTGAGTTCCAATAAATCTTTATTTACAAAAACAGGTCCTGGCCCAGATTTGACTTGTGGGCCGTAATTTGCCAACCCCTACTATAAACTATAGAATACAGAAGTTCCTGGTCTACATTATATAACTTCTGTGAATACAGAAACAATGTCTTTCTCCCCCCTAGCCCCACCATTGTATCCTAGAATCTAACATCATATTAAGTAATGGAAATTCAATGGTACTTGTCAAATATACATGGAATTATTTAATGTTAAAGTTAAGTTACTGGTTTCCCTTCCATTTAGGAGGAACAACAAACTGTAGCCTCTGTTTAAAAATCTACTTCAGTGTCTTGACACATTAAAAATATTTTTTGAAATCTGTATAGTAGCTGAGAAAAACCCTATACCCAGGCAGATCTGTGTTCGTACCGCATGTCCTTAGAAAAATGGCTTCTCGGAGTCTTGGTTTGCTCATTTATAAAATTGGAATACTGTTATCTACCTTTTAAGCTTTTTGTGAGGATTAAATCGCATAACTTATATGAAATATTTATTATACAGAAGTAATCCAACATTTCATATTGCTGTCAACAAAAGCTAACCATGCCAAATAAAGAAAAGAAAAGAAAGGAAAAAAAAAAAAAAAGAAAAAGAGATGCCACCTCTTCATGAGCTTGGCTGAATCCATCTGAGTTTCCACACCGAGCTATGTAGATGCTGACTGACCTGCTCTCAAAATCTAAATGATTCCTTAGGGGAATGTGCATCTCAAATCGCCAATGCACAGACCTCCACCACTGCAGAGAAAACCTACCCTCCCTTTGTGGTTAAGCTTAAACAGAGGACACTCCTTCCACGTAGCTTGAAGAAAACTTTTTTCATCACAAACACACTTCATCTTTAAAGCCTGAGACAGTGTTATGAACACCGCTGAGAAAACCCAGGGAAGAGTAAGAAAAGCCACCACTGAGAAGGCAGAAGCGATGTGAAGTTAAACTCTTTACATTTGAAATTTGTAGGAAGGGCTTGCATGGCATGGAAGCACGGAGTAAAAGAATGGATTTTATTCTCGTGTTCTTGTGTAAAACAATCATCCAGATCTCAACTAGTAGCCAGCATCCATCAGTCTCTGCAGCAGTGGCCACAAAAACACTTTACATTCGATTGCAAAATGGAAAAGGTCAAATCTAGGCAAGATTTTTCAAACATGCTTTCATTTTCTCTGCTTGTTGTTTTTCTTTTATTCATGTATTTAACAAGTATTCCGTCCTGGACATAGGGATATGCATTTTAGGCAATACTTAATACACATTTCTTGAATTTGCTTAGAAAAGAAAAATAAGTCATCAGTCTGTTCTCCAGGAGCTTACGTTCTAAGGAGAACAACCATGAAGGCTCCCGTGAAAAATTTGGGTTCCATTTTTTATTGCTAGACAACTGCAGTCAAACTACTTGTGAAGAGTAGCAGCATGCTGTATATAACACAATGATGTGTTAGTATCCTAGTATTTTGCACTTAGCTTTATCCTAGTCTTCCCACTGAACTATATTATCGATTCATCCACAGAGTCTCTATTCACCATCCACCCCTCTGGTTACTTCTACAAGAATACACCCTGCCATTTCTGTATTTGTGAACACTGAGTCCTGAAATCATTTTTAAAAAGATAGGGGGGGGGGATGCCTGGGTGGCTCAGTCGGTTGAGCGTCCGGCTTTGGCTCAGGTCATGATCTCGCTGTTCGTGGGTTCGAGCCCCGCATCAGGCTCTGTGCTGACAGCTAGCTCAGAGCCTGGAGCCTGTTTCAGATTCTGTATCTCTCTCTCTCTCTGACCCTCCTCTGCTCATACTGTCTCTCTCTGTCTCTCAAAAATAAAATTAAATAAATAAATAAAAAGATAGCAAGTTGGGAAATTAATAATCCTCATAAAGAGAAAAACTTAGATGAGAAACAGGCAATACAAGGATTTAGCCTTATAATCAACCTACCAGGACTTTCAAGATTTCCAAGAAAACTGTTCCCTGCAAAAGAGAATTATGCGATAATTTCCCAGTCCCAACTTCCTTCAGTTTAAATCTAAAACCCAGAAATCTAAAACCTTTGGGAGGAAGGGGAGAGCGGCAGAGGGGCTTGCTGAGCCGAGGGGCTCAAGAACTAAGCTAAAAACTGAAGTTTTAGAAATCGATGGTGTAGTCCAGCTCTGATGCACGACATACCCCCAGGCTCTGTGTGAGAAGATACACAAGCCCAGAAGTTACAGTGGAGATAGGGGGAAAAAAATCTCAGCTTTAATGTCTAGAACTCAAACAGACTCCTGGACTCTAAAGAAAAATAGCACATTCTCCGTCTGGAAGAAAACCGTTCACAACACTTTGTGGTCTTTTTTCTCAGAGGGATTTGAGCGGAGATCCAACCTGAAACACACTCAAAATTAACTCACTCTCTTCTGAGAGCAGCTTCACCATCAAATACACTACTTCCTTTGTTTGTTGTAGTGATCAGGCATTTTTTTAGCTCCCATTTACTGAACTCAGATTCCTAGGTCTCAGGCATGGAGTGAAGCACTCGACATTTTCTACCTCATTCCATTCGCCAAGTCATTCTTCATTTCTACTTGGATTTTACAGGTAGAGAATGTAAGGCTCAGAGAAGGTTTGCAATTGACCTAAGATCAACCACTAAAAGGCAACAATCAAGGAATTTGAGCCTATGTCTTCCTCTAACATCAGGGCTTTGGGAACACTTCCACACTCCATGAAACTGAGAATTCATCAGAAACCCAAACATGATCTTTTGACAGGGAATGTGTAGAATCATCAGAACCCTCAACCCTCTTGTCTACTACAGCCAGAGCAGCCTGCATGTGAACCATTTTATTTATTGGATGAGTGTGCCAGAGCCCTTTAAGAAAAAGGTCCCAAAATATGTTTGGAATCCATGGATCCGTGCTTCTCACTTTCTTGATGGAAAAACTGAGAGCCACACAAGTCAGAGGATAGTGTCATGAGTGATCAACATGAGTGTCGCATGAATAACAATGCCCAGTGAGTACTTACTCTGTAATAGCATTATCCTAAGGAATTTCCACAGGTTAACTCACTTATTCTTCATAAAAATCTATGAGATATTAATTTTTCTAGAAGACTAGACTCATCATCATTTCCATTTTACAGTTGAAGAAATAAAAGTTCAGAAATATTAAATAGTTTGACTAGGATCCCACAGCCAGGGAGAAAACCGAGTTGAGTTTCTAATCAGGGAAGTCTGACTTCAGATTTTAAACCCTTAGCCACAACACAATGCTGCATGTGAAACCCAGACTTAGGATTTCCAGAGAAGTGTTTCTCTTTTCCTTTGTTCTGTTACAACACAGTGCTTCCATTTGCTCATTAAAGTTGGGTCTAAAAATTGGGCCAATGGATGGAAGATGCCAGTAGAAGTCAGCTAATTATTATCACACCCTCTCCCATGCAGAAACATCTGGGGCCCTCCTTCAGGCCAAGTGAGTAACTTTCAGGTCATGTGAATGCATCTAGTCATTTTGTAATTTAAAGTTACACAAGGCAGAAGACCACCAGAGAATCAATCATTCATGAGTTCAGCCTGTGGCTCTTTGTACACTTGAATGGCACCTCGTTGCCCATAATTTTTCTAAGTCCTCTTTAAAAAAATAAGTAGCTAGCAATTCATCAGTTAAAGCCTTCTCACCATGATTCCCTATGAGGCCTGTTATTCAAAGATTATTTGTACCTAGCAGGGCATGTTTAACAGTTGGTAGTTTGAAAGGCACCTATTTGACATGCAAAGGCTGGATCAAATGAATGCCAGGAAACTCCCCAATCACATAATTTATGTACAGTATTTAGAAGTGAGAAGTTTCAGATCAGCAGGCATGTTCCACCTGACAAGAACCTAGAAAGGGCTTTACTTTGGCAAAAAAAAAAAACAAAACCCAGGGTATTTTGTAGAAAAGTTTACTCTGCCTTTCATTTTTCTCAAACATTCTACCCTGTTTGCTAATGAGAAAAGGTTTTGATGCATCTTACTTACCTTTTAGCCTTTATGAATAATGTAGACAAATTGAATTTAGAGATCTAAGGGATCCAAATAAAATCAGTATTTACCCCCCAAATGAAAGAAACATAAAATACTAGATGAAAAATGCTCACCAACTGATCGTGAATCAGTGCGAGATCACTAATTTTTCATCAAACATGCAAATGGTCCCACCATAGTACTTTTTGCTATCACTCAAAATCTTTAATCGAGGTGTGAATTTAACTTGGATATTGCACAATTTCCAAGAAATTGGCCGGGTGAATGAACTCAGTGAGATAAGCAGAAATTTGACTCTCACTGCCCGACCTGGTATTGGCAAATCATTCTCCTGAGTTAAAAAGAGTCTTTTCTGGTAAAATAGTTTATATGATGCTTTTCCATTCCTTTAATCATATATGTGAGAAACCATTTCTAATGGTTAAAATGCAAATTTGGCTATATCTTTTTCCCTCAAAAATGCCTTACATTACATATTTTGAAAGAAAATGAGATTGAGTTTTTTCTTTTGATTTTTCCAAGCATTTACCATACAATTTTCCAGAGTTACTATCCCTGCCTCTCTAGGATGCTCTTAATATGAAGGAATTATTTTTATGAACATTGCCTTTTGTTCATTATTTGCGGGAGATCTCCCTGTCACCCCAGCAGACTCAGGCTTCAGAATCCTGTTAATGTGATATTTCTGATTTCTACATCTACAGACACGGGAAAATGTGATTAAATCCCGGAACGTATAGCATGTCAGCTTTACGATGTTTCGAGCTAAATTCATTTCATACTAATCAAGGATAAAATTTCCTACTTTGATCCACACTAGTGTATTAGAACGCACAGTGCACGACAATCCTGCTTATAGAAAGAAGTAAGAAAGCCCGACACAGTACCTAATGAAAATAAACTGTGTGGTGAACTTTCGCAAGTGTGAATTTGTGAATTCCTTATATGTTTTGAGGGCAGGGCAGTCTTTTACGGTTCATAGTCACCTACTACCCCCTGCATTCCTAACATGTATATTATCTAGTTTAAAATGTGGCAAATAGGGACATCTGGGTGGTTCCGTCGGTTAAGCATCCGACTTCAGCTCAGGTCAAGATCTCACGGTTCGTGGGTTCGAGCCCCGCATCAGGCTCCGTGCTGACAGCTAGCTCAGAGCCTGGAGCTTATCTTCAGATTCTGTGTGTGTGTGTGTCTCTCTCTCTCTGACCCTCCCCTGCTTATGCTATCTCTCTCTCTCAAAAATAAATAAAACATTGCTTCTCAGCCTTTTGGCTAAGGTCTGTTCTTATCAGTTCAAAATTAAACATTAAAAAAATTTTTTAAACAAAAAATAAAATGTGGCAAATAACTCTCCAAAGACGGGACAAATAGTGAGGAAATCAAATCTGGTACATCGACATATTGTCAGTTTTCTGACAGTAGATGAACTTACATGGACAGTACCTGCAGGTAATTCCACGTCGGACGTGAAAAAGGAAATACCCCCACGATAACTGGAACTCTACATTTCGGAGGTTTTTCCGTTTGATTCTTATTATAGTAAAATATACATAAGATAAAATTTACCATTTTAAACATTCTTAAGTTTACAAACTCAGTGGCACTTAATACATTCCCAAAGTTGTACAGCCATTACCAGTATGTGGGTCCTCCAGAATTTTCTCATCTTCTCAAACAAAACTCAGTTCCCATTAAAAAGTAACTCCCTACTCTCCCAGCACCCCCGACCCCCATCCCTGACAACCACATTCATCTTTCTGTCTCTATGAATATCTAAGTATCTGGTACAAGTAAAATCTTACCCTGTGTGTCCTTTTGTTTCTGGTTTCTTTCACTTCATACAATATTTTCAAGATTTGTCCATGTTGTAGCACGCGTCAGAATTTCATCCGTTTATAAGACTGAATAATATCCCATTGTATGGATCTGCCACATTTAACTTATCTGTCCAGCTGCCCATGGAGAGTAGGATTCTTTCTACCTTTTTGCTATTGTGAACAGTGCTGCTATGAACATTGATGGAAAAATCTGGACCACTATGTTTTTAATGAGTAGGAATATTTCGCATGGGATCTCATCAAAAGAAGTTAACTGTTTATTTGAGAAGTATCAAACTTTATGATTCTCTTACCTTTCCAATTACTACTAAACAAAACAATAAATTGATAATTGCAGCATTACAAGTATGGGACAAGAATGTGTATTTGGGGCTTGATACATGTCAGGCACAGCCCTAGAGACTTTGTACGCAGTTACTCATTTAATGTCCCCAAACCCTGTTAAGACGATGCCATTTTATACCCATTTTACATGTGAGAAAACAGGCAGTCGATGCTAGGGACATAGCTCAAGAAAAAAGAACCAATGGCTATGTGGGGTTGGAATGCAATTTCCTGATTCCTTGAGGTGGCTCTCTTAAGATTCATGCTTTACCTCCATATCAACCGATAAAATACAAATTGCTTCACATGCTGACTTTCTATCTGTGAGAGAGTAGATTAGAGATGACAAACAAAGAAATCTGTGAAGAAGAAACCAAGCTGAGGAATTCCGTGCAGAGCTCGGGGAAAATTTAAAACAGAATGAAATATAAAAAGAAAGATCCAAAAAAAACCCATGGAAACAGCCCCTACAAATTCCTCCTCTCTCTATTCCTCTGCTTCTTCTTCTCCCCTCCTGGGCTCTCCCCTCCACCCTTCTTCCCGCCACCCCCCTACACATACCTGCAATGGCAAGAGAAAGTAAGAAAGAAAGAATATGCAGAAAATGACATTTCATAACAGGAGGGATAGAAACAACTCCCTAGAAATGAAGGGAATCTGTGTTTGCAATGCATAGCGGCTCCCTCTCCTGTTTCCCATCTGCATTTCAGAGAGGATGAAGAAAGAAAATGTGATCAGGACCAAGAGAGGGTACAGGTATTAGGAAAGACATGCCTAAAACTCCCAGCTGACTTGGGCCAATGTTCGTTGGCCTGATGCTTATCACAGAGCCATCCCAAAGTTCAGGGGATGCTGGGAAATAGGGTTCTTTCGTCTGTTCAAGATGGACCCATCTCCTCCCCCCAAAAAAATTAGCATCTAGGATGCTAAGGGGAAAAAGGAAAAGAGACACTGAGTAGGCAAGTAACAGTGATAAACACAGGAAGGAAACCAGAATATTTGCTGGAAATTTTGATATAAAATCATCGTCAAGATAAAGAATTTTAGAAAACAAGAAAAATGATCTAAAATAATTAGCCAGAAGCTCTGAGTGACAGATAAGAAAGCAGAAAAAACATCAAGGAGATCTTAAAAATTTAAATAATATAATTAATAATGTCATTTTAAGAGTTACAATTGCAGTCTACAAAGAATACTATTTAAAATGTTTAAAATAATATATAGGGCCACAAAGAAAATCTCAACATACTTCTTTTAAAAAAGCACATCACCTGAGTATCTCAGTTGGCTGAGCATCTGACTTCAGCTCAGGTCATGATCTCACAGTGTGTGGGTTCCAGCCCCACATCGGGCTGTATGCTGACAGCTCAGACCCTGGAGCCTGCTTCGGATTCTGTGTCCCCTTCTCTCTCTACCCCTCCCTGTTCTCTCTCTCTCTTTCTCTCAAAAATAAATATTTTTTTAAAACGCATATCAACTATGATTAAAGGAAAAATAAGGAAATCTGCACAAATTTTAATTCGACCTGTATCAATATTGGTTCATTAATTATGAAAATTATGCCACACTCATGTAAATCACAGGAAAACTGGGTCTGGAGTATGTAGGAACTCTGGCAGGTTCACAACTTTGCTGTAAATCTACAACTATGCTAAAATATAAAGTTTATTTTTAATGTTTTTAGTGTTTATTTTTAGAGAGAGAGTGAGACAGAGTGCAAGCAGGGGAGGGGCAGAGACAGGGGACACAGAATCTGATGTAAGCTCCAGGCTCTGAGTGGTCAGCACGCAGCTGAATATGGGGCTCATACTCACCAACTACAAGATCATGACCTGAGCCGAAGTGAGAGGCTTAATCGACTGAGCTACTCAGATGCTCATAAGGTTTATTTTTTAAATGCATAAAAGATTAAGTCTAAAAAACCAACAATCTTTTTCTCTAATAAATACTTGTATTAAGGAAGAAAGCAAAGTCATAATTGTAGCCAACTTGTTATAATTCCAATAAAAGTAAAGTACATGAAAATTGATGGCATTGACCAAAGCGGAAGAGAGATGAAAGCCACAATGCCACGTGTTATTATTAATAATAATGAATATAGATCAACTGGCAATCCAACTTGAGAAATTAGAAAGATGACAATCAAACCAAGAAAGAGAGAAAAAATATGTAAATACAACACTGAAATAAATTAACCACAAAAAAAAGTGGGTTTAATGAATCGGTTTAAAAGCAAGTTAAAAACTTAACCAACGTAAGAAAGTTCTGACAAATTGTTTTTAAGAGAAAACACAATTTACCGTATCCCAAGTTCGAAAGTACATATAAACACACATACATTTGCACATAGATGTATGTATACATATTTCCCTCATATTGAAACAAGGCTGAAAAGAAATGTCTCCAATTATTAATAAGAATTAGCTTTGAATGGAAGATTACACGTATTTTTAATCTCTTTTTTTATGTTTCCTATAGATCTCAATATTCTCCAAGGGTTATGCTTGTCTTTCGTAAACAAAAGCAACACACATTTTATGTTGAAGAGAAAAAAAAATAGTATGGGTCTATGGGACCCACAGAATATTGGCCATCAAGTCATTCCACAGTAATAATACGAGGAATTGTTGCCAGGGAGACATTTAAAGGCAGGATACAGAAAGTGCCTCCGTAGTGCTGACATGAACTCATTTTCATGTTCGCATCTGGAACAGAAAGATTTTACCCACGACCGCAGTAATGCCATGCCTTCTCCCCTCCCAGCATGCAGTAGAAAACCACCTGGTGCTCATGGCCACAGAGCAGGCACTGGGATGAATAAGCAAGGCATCCCTCCCACAGGTTCATGGTAGAGAGAATAGGACAACAGCAAGATACAGCTGTTCCAGGAGATAAGAAAATGAAGCAAAACTTTCCATGACTCTGTCCCCATCAAGGGCACAAGGAAAGAGGAAACCTCATTCCCCAAGAGCCTTAGTGGAAAAATCAAAGGTGGGGGGGGAGCAATGCAGCACAGACAAGCATCGGACAAAACCAACATCGGACACACAGAAGTCAACCAACACAGGTCCTGAATTATGCCTTAGATTCATCCTTTAAAACAATGATCTCAGGGGCACCTGGATGGCTCTGTCGGTTGAGCATTCAACTTCGACTAATTGTTCAAGCCCCATGTTAGGCTTTGCATTGATAGCTCAGAGCCTGCTTGGGATTGTCTCTCTCTCTCTCTCTCTCTCTCTCTCCAAATTAAATAAATATTTTTTAAAAACCACTGGTCTTGATGGTGGATTGCACAAAATCCAGAGCAGAAACTGCACACAGGTCAAGGTGAGGTGGCAAAAGAAATGCAAGCTCTTCCGGCCAAGTTCACTATCCAGAGCACAGGCTCCTGTACGGGCTGCCTGGGAATGATCCTGCCTCCATCATTTATCAGTTCTGCGACTTCAGGCAAAGCACTTAATGTTTCCTGTCTCCATTTCCTTGTATGTGAAAGTGAATAATAATAGTTCTGACTTCATAGGTTTTTTGTTACTGCCGAGTTTATTAAACACGCAAGCACATTTAGGAAAATGCTGGCAACACATGAAGCACTCAACTAGTAGCAATTACTGCTCTATTGATATTTAGACTTTTAGCGTACTCTTTAAATTCGTCTTACACGTTTCCTAATGTACATAATGCATTAGGTCAGTAATGCATACATATGATTAGTAAATGAATAAACATTTGCTGAAGTGCATATACTCATTTTACATGCGATGTGCATTTAAAATGGTTTGGAGGCTGAAGATTGTAAGATTAGAGAATGCGTTTCATGAGACCCTTTGTGAAAAGAATATGGAAACTTAATCCTACCTGCTGTATTATTTTTATTGCCTCTGTTACTTCTTTTTTTAAAAAAATTATTTATTTAATTTCGAGTTAGTTAGCATACAGTGTAGAACTGGATTCAGGAGTAGAACCCAGGGCTTCATCACTGACATACAACACCCCAGACTCATCCAAACACATGCCCTCCTTTATGCCCATCCCCCATTTAGCCCATCCTGCGACCTGCCTCCCTTCCAGTAACCCTCAGTTTGTTATTTGTATTTAAGAGTCCATTATGATTTGCCTCTCTCTCTTTTTTCATCTTATTTTTCCTTCACTTCCCCTATGTTCATCTGTTTTGTTTCTTAAATTCCACATGAGTGAAATCATATGATATTTGTCTTTCTCTGACTATGTCGCTTAACATAATACCCTCTAGTTCCATCCACGTTGTCATTGCAAATAACAAGATTTCATTATTTTTGATTACCGAGTAATATTCTATTATATATATGGAATATATATATATGTATATCTTCTTTATCCATTTATCAGTCGACATTTGGGCTCTTTACATAAGTTAGCTATTATTGATAGCACTGCATGTGCCCCTTCAAATCAGCATTTTTGTATCCTGTGGATAAATGCCTAGGAGTGCAATTGCTTGGTCATAGGGTAGTTCTATTTTTAATTTTTTGAGGGACCTCCATACAGAATGGGAGAAGATATTTGCAAATGGCATATCAGATAAAGGGTTAGTATCCAAAATCTATAAAGAATTTATCAAACTCAACACCCAAAAAAACAAATAATCCAGTGAAGAAGTGGGCGGAACACACGAATAGACACTTCTCCAAAGAAGACATCCAGATGGCCAACAGACACATGAAGAGATGCTCAACACCACACACCATCAGAGAAATACAAATCAAAACCACAATGAGACACCCCCTCATGCCTGTCGGAGTGGCTACAGTTAACAACTCAGGCAACAACAGATGTCGGTAAGGATGCGCCAAAGAGGAAACACTTTTGCACTGCTGGTGAGGATGCAAACTGGCACAGCCACGCTGGAAAATGGTGTGGAGGTTCTTCTGTTATTCCTAAAATGGGCCACCATGTTTACAATGTGAACAGTTTAAATATTAAGTGTGGACTCAGTCACATTTAACCAGTTCACAAGTGATTTTATGACATCTTACTTTTAAAACTTCTCCAGAGGGAGAAGAGACAAATCTTTTTTATAGAAGGTTCCAAACACGTGCAGATACTCCCTCTTCCAGGGGATTAAACTTAATTCAACCACCACCACCACTTCTAGTGTAGTGGGTTCAGTGATGCGATCCCAAAGAATAGAGTATGGAAAGGGAAAAATAGAAATGTTAAACCTGAAAACCCTGGTAGGTGCCATCCCAACCGAGTGATCACGGTCATCAGCACCATTGACACTTAGGCTGACGTCATATGACCCCTTTCATATGATGTCATGAGCACACGTCGCTTCTCTGGAATTCATTTCAAAACATCATAACTCTGGTCTAACATGGAGAAATAGCAGAGAAATCCACACGGAGAGACGGTCTTCAAAATACCTGACCAATACTCTCAAAACTGTCAAGGTCATGAGAAACAAGGAAAATCTGAAATATTGCATGGTCCAGAAAAGACTACAGACACATGACACATACATGGGATATGGGATCCTGGATTAAATCCTGGAAACAATAAAGTGGAAAAGTTGGTGACATCCAAATAAAGACAAAATTTCGTTAAAGCAATATACCAAAATTTACCTCTCTGCTTTTACAGTGTTACAATAGCTAAATAAGATGTTCCCATTAGGGAAAGCTGGTAGAGGGTATGCAGGGACTCTCTGTCCTCACTTTGCAATTTTTTTTCTGCAAATCTAGAATTATTCCCAAATAAAAGTTTATGTTAAAAAAATATCTTCAGATATGATAAGAAGCCCTCTCGGTCTGCATATTATATTACAATGTCTGGATCAGATTTTGACTATATGCCAACATCATGATACATTATTAAACATCCTACATCTAGGTTGGGCAAAACTCATTAATTAACATTAAAGCAGCTTATATATGCTGAATTCACTTTAGGTGCAAGTACAACCTTACTTGAATAAATTATTTTTTTCAAAATTCTTGAGTGTTGAATCCAATCAGCCAATTAAGACATTTTAAAATAATCGGGGACTTTTGGCATAAACAACCATTTCAATTGAACTTTCAACTTGTTTCAGCATTTCATTAAGATTTTCCATAGTCTGGTTTTATTATAAAATGGGCTCTGCATCTTAAACTGGGTGTTAATAGAATGGGGAGAACTTTGAAAGTATCTGAGGAAGTTCCTCGTGTCCAGCAGGGTGAACTCTCAGCAGAAAGAGAGTCTCAGAAGCCAGGGGAAACTTCTGCCACACTAGATATGTCATATGAATATTGTCTATGAATGACTATATTTAAAGGATTGATACACTGTGATATCTGAGACTCTTTTAAGAAAAATAATGACATTTTTAACTAGAATATTTGAGACTTTCGAGAGGATATAAATACTTCCGTGTGATTCCAGCCATCTGCCTAGTTTAAGAGAGCCACATTCTATTAAAAAGTGGTAATAAACTGTCCCCTGATACTTCTTGACTCTGTGCAACTCTCCTAGTCAACTGTATTTCGATGTAGCTTCTTTATTTGCCGGCAGGTACATACAGGGCATAAAAACAAGATCACAGCTCCAATGAAATCCTTTTACAGTCAACTTCGCTGAAATCATTTAGAGTTAAGTTAGAGAAACCAGAGACCTCCGCTGATTTATTTAAAGTCTTGCAATGCGCTTACTCCCTTTCCCGGAGCCTGCTTTCTATTCGATGGCTGTCCTCTTCCTAAAACATCACGGTGGGTTTAGTGGGAACGAATTCTACTCTATGGTAACTGGTGGAAGAAAGGTCCCATTATTTTTATTTTCCTAAATGGAATTCAGACTGCCTCCAAGTTTCCCCCATTTAGGCTGGGACGCAGTTTGATGGCAGCGGTCCTGGGGGCTCACTTGCGTTCTCTGCTGCTACTGGGTCTCCATTATCAGAGAAAACGCCATGGGACCATTCCAGGTGGGAGACAGGCTGTTTTCAGTCCAGATTCATACTTAGGTAAGACCTTTAATTTTCACAGACCTTAATTACTGCCTTTTATTATCATCTGTCCAACCACGGTGACCTGTGGGAGCAGGTAGATCTCTGGTGCATTGAAGCTAAGCAGGGGTATAAGAGACTTTATCAAAACCAGAAAGTACCACCCAGCCATTGCCACAAAGGTCCTTGCGAGTCCTCGGGGCACTGTGCCAGATGGGGGTTTGGGCAGCAAGCAGCGTGCCAGAGCGGGATTGAACAGGCTTGCAAGAGCTGATGGTTAACTTTTCAGGAATTTTGCAAGCTGCTTGTTAAGCACAAACATTAATTAAAGGTAAATAACAAAGTGGTGTCTGGGTAGCTCAGTCGGTCAAGCAGTCGACCTCACCTCAGGTCATGATTCACAGGTTCGAGCCCCGTGTCAGGCTCTGTGCTGACAGCTCAGAGCCTGGAGCCTGCTTCAGATTCTGTGTCTCCCTCTCGCTCTGCCCCTCCTCCACTCATGCTCTGCCCTCCCCCCAAAAAATAAAAATATTTTTTAAAATTTAAGAGTAAATAACATTAAAATTACAATTAAATAAAGTATGCTACAAATATGGCACATATGTAAAGATGATCATTTGCTATTATTTTACTTCATTTCACTATAATTTATGCTGACTTTACTTATGTCTATTTTCCCCATGTGATGCAAATTCTATATGACAATGAGCTACTTCCCAATCATTGCCCTCACGTCAGAGGCTTGAAGTCGGAGATGATGAGAAAATTTATGCCACAAAAATTAGCAAGTGCTACAGATCATGTTGTCACCTACTGTCTTGTGGATTTCTAGACTTAAGAAAGTCATGGACAGAAAACATGTTGACAATATAGATTAAACTTAATGCCTACAGTATTACATTGTGAAGAACAAAACACACAGACAGCACAAAACTGAGATATTACCCTTCCAGTTTTCCAAACTATTATCCAATTTAGCAAAGAAATTTCTTAGATCATTAACGAATAAGTGAAGTTACAGTATTATGTATTCATATTTTCACTTCCATCCTACAAAAAAAATACTCCGCAACATTCATATTGGAACTACACTTCTTCATCAATTACAACCGTCAGTTGACTAGAGAAATGAGTTCAGCAAAACTAAGGAACATATTCTGTGCGAATCAACTGCCTATATAGAATTTACAATAAAGAATATAGTATTGTTTCTTATCATTAGTATACCATGTGCTGCATAAATACACTGCACATTTAGATGATCCCATTTATTCATATATTTGCATACAAGGTTTTTCAGGGAGCCACTGGTTAAACATCTACCAACACCCACTGGGTGTGGGAAAGCTTAACACAAAAGAACAATCAACTCCCCTCTACTCTCTTTTGACCCCAGTCGCATGGACTTTTTCCAAGACACTCTAATTCTTCTACCCACCTCTCCCCACACACCAAAAGCAAACCAACAAAGGAACGATCAAACAGACTTCCTTCTCTATGTTCCCCTTAAGGACCATTCTGCGTAATTTGCCCTCAGTAGAACTTTTGACAGAATACCCCCATCTTCCTTCTTACAGGTGGAAATGGAGAAATGAACACCCAAACTTGTCAGATTGCTTTGATTTTAATTTTTGAGTTTTCTTATTTTGGTTTTGATTTGCCCATCCTGACTAGTCCTGTAGTTCAGGTTATTAAAGCATTCTCTAATCTTAAAATTCTAATCTTCCAGTACAGTCAACTTGTTTAAAAGATTTTAAAAGACATAGTTAATTGACTTGTCCCTCCCTCTCTCCAGCCTCCCCTTCTCTCATTGACCCATAGGCTTATTGGTATCCTAATTAAACTGTTGAAATGGTAATGCACATTCCCTGACTTTCCTAACAGTGCAGATTACACTCTCTGGCAGAATAACTGGGGAAATATCAGGCCTGGTCAGTTGAGCCCAAATAGCATATCAATAGGGTATGAGAGCTAAGACAACATCTATTACAAATTATAAATCTGTGCTTTTGAAAAATGTTACTGGATACCCTCTTTCAAAATGGCAGACGAAACCATCAATAAAGTCACTCCCTTCATAGGCACATTTTTAGTATAATCAAAGCCACCAACCTTTACAGATACTGGTAAAACACCTGAACAATTGCAACATATTGATGGAGGGAGCCCTCCAAGAGTGACGTAACCACGGAACAGATCCAAGAACTCTTCAGGAATGTGAGTGGGTCAACATAGAGCAGTATGAAAATTCTACATGAGGTCAACAAACCAACTCATGGGAAAATTTCTGTCAAATCTGTATCTTGGGCGTCCTGTATGTGCAATCAACCAAACCAATCCACTGATTTTGTTTTTTTGGGGGTTTTTTTGGTTGTTTGTTTGTTTTGCATCGTTGAGCTGCCCACTAGGTCTCAGACTTCCAGTTTGAATAGCATGTGGACATTTATGTAGACATTGGTAAGAGGAATTTCCTGAAGATGGGCACATAATGATAACACCAAAACCATGTGTTCAGTTTCTTGATGAAGAGGGTATTTTAAATCACTCGTATAGACAGCTCTAAAAAAAAAAGAAAAAACTTAGCGAATTGTGTTGGCAACAGAATTATAACTCTAACTGTCTGTTTCTTAGAAGCAAATGGAAACTTTAAACAACAGGCCCATGGAAACCGAATATCCCTGGGTGTTTAGCTTCATTTTATCTTTTGATGATGAATCAAGAAAGCAGAGGTAGGCGGGGTTACAAGAGTGTGTGTGCGTACATTTGTGTGTTTTTCCTATCACGTGAGCAATTGCATTTTCTCCATGCGACTGCAAGCCTCATTAACTCTGATTTTCTCATTCATCTCAAATTGCTATATTTATTATAATGGCTTAACCCAGCTGAGGTATTCTCCTTATGGGGAAAAATTCCCTGATCTTTGTCAATGCCATGTGGCAAAGTGTAAGATGAAAGCTGTAAGATTCAACTCCTGAGTCAGTGCCCGTCATCAGATGGCTCAGCCACATAAACAAAGCTGATTGGGATAACACTAGTCATGCACCCAAACTGTTTATTTAGACAGGATCAGAACAGACGCATTTCCTATTCAGAATATTTCCACAAGTGTGCTTCTTTAAAGTCTCTATTTAGCAACAAAAGAATCACCCGGTTAGGCTAGAGAATATTTCTCATCACCAACCCTTATCACTACACATTAGCAGCACAGCCCAGCTGAGGAGCAGGTTCCGTTTTCTGCCACAGCTGAATTAATTTTTTTATATTTAAATGTGATTTTTCATTACACAGAGTCGGACTTCACAATAGAGAATGTGCCCTCTCTAACATGGGCCTCCTGAGCCCTTTCAAATAGCGTAGACATCAGTATCTTCAGAGAGACTGCTTCAAGTTTCAGAGCCTTGGAAAATAACCAGAATGAACAAGACCAGACACTAATTTCTCCCTTAAAGGGTTGAATTTTGGAACCAACCTTTAGCCTATAAATATTTACATACTTGTTTCATGAAACCCATAATAAATACAAGGTTGAAACAAAATTCTAACTCCCTTGCTCCAATCTGTTATATATCCTGAATATAGATGCCTACAGAGATAACAGGTCTTTCAGAAGTCTCTAAATGGCAAGGCGAGATTTACACTATTTTGAAAGATCTTCTATCTTAAGAGACCTGAACATTATGTATGAATGGGGCGGGGGTGGGGCTGGAGTAATCTTGTCAGACCCCATTTGCACAGTTGCTTCTAGATCTCAAAGCCCTTATGCTATGAGCTATCGATCCACAGGTGTTTGTTGAATCCCTGATACGCTCTTAGGAAGCTGTAGGGTTCTCTGGAAAATTCAGGGACAGTCAAAATATAGCATTTACTCACAGTGAGCTGATAGGTTGGTTATGAGAGACAAGACATGTAAAATCGTTGGCAAATCAAACCGTATTTTCAGGTTATCAGCGCCAGAGCTCATTACCCTGTTGCCATGGCTCATGGGGGTCCTGAAGTAACACAGACTATGTGGAGGCATCAACCAAATCATGGGATTAGGTAGCACCTGCTGCCCGGTTCAAACCTGAGTCAACAGAGCAATTCACTGGGATTGTCCGGGCCTCCACACGTCAATATTTGATCCCATCTTTCCCAAGTCCAACTTCTTATCACAACAAGAGAAAGGGCCATGGCCATCTCCTCCAGGACCTCATTCCTTTCTCATTTTATAAGCTCACAATGCATCTACATTTTCGAACTTCTGCAGAGAATTAGGACTGAATTCTTAAAGGAGGGATTAAAGGGCATGGGGAGATATTTGAAACCTATTAGTTGAAATGACAGATGTGACAGAAGATAAAGCACAGAAGTCATTACCAATCGCATGGCCATCCAAAGCTACAGACGGGAGATGGCGAGATAATCAGGAAAGCAGCAGACTCGAAAGAGGTCTTCCCTTCACTCCAAATCTCTTTGAAGCTAGGACCCTTTATGATTGATATGAAGCATTTGTACATTGGCCCCCTGCAGCTTGGAATCATTTAAAACCCCATAAGCGTGCTAAACATTACAGAGCAGATACAGGAGGGAGAGAGGACTATGGGTAAGGAGGAGACGCGGGTGAGATGCAGCCAGAAACCAACATGCACAAATAAGGATTTCTCCAGGTAGAAAGCCGTGGGCTAGCCTCGGCCAGTACTTGACCTACCGCATCCAGCTGGGATGTGAGGTTCCAGGGTCTTCTTGTTAGCAGATGACAGAGTGACTCCCTTGTGCCAAAGTCACCTGGAGAAGTCACGCGCCGGAGTCACGGGCCAAAGCACAGCCAGCGAGGACGCCCCATCCGCTGCTCTCGGGACGGACCCACGATGAGGGAAGTAGGACCAGCCCTGGGAGAGGAGAGATGAGAGGGGGGAGTTGGAGGGCTGGCGAGGGGTGCCGACCGCTCTCCTCTGGACCCAGGCAGCCCCCACACACTTCCCCAGGCACCTGTCCCTGCAAGAAAATCCCAGGCACACTCGTGTGTGTCATGTTGCAGAATACTCACTCAGAGGCAGTCTGTAGGAGACCATGTTTTTGTACTTTTTGATTTTTTTAATGTTTTTTATTTATTTTTGAGAGGCAGAGAGAGACAGCACGAGCAGGGGAGGGTCAGAGAGAAAGGGAGACACAGAATCTGAAGACAGGCTCCAGGCTCTGAACCCAACGCAGGGCTTGAATCCACGACCCGTGAGATCATGACCTGAGCCGAAGCCAGACGCTCAATCGACTGAGACACCCAGGCGCCCCTTGATTTTGTTTTTTAGTGTACGGCTGGGTTTATGGCCTTCTGAAGGGGGACTGGCAGAAGCTGTCTCAAGGCTCAGTGGCTTGAAAAAAAAGCCCCTCTTTTTTCTTCGGGTCAGTTCTCCTCCCTCCTTGTGTCCTTAAACTCTATGTGTTCCTTCTGCAGGGCTCACCCCCCCTCCTCCCTCCTCCCCCCATCCTTCCTGGTCCTTCACTTTTTCTTTCCTTGACCACACCCACCACCATTTGGGTTTTTTTTGTTTTTCCCTTATTCTCCCTGTGTGTGTGTCAGCCTGTCAGCCAGCTTCCCTTTTCCCTCTCTGTGTTTTAAAGGTCTATTTATTAATTTTGATAGAGAGAGAGTGTGAGCAGAAAGAGGGGCAGAAAAAAAGGGAAAGAGAGAAAATCCCAAGCAGGCTTCACGCCATCAGCACAGAGCCGGATGCAGGGCTTGATCCCGCGAACTGTGAGATCACAACCTGAGCTGAAATCAAGAGTTGAATGCTTAACCAGCTCAGACCTCCAGGCACCCCTCTTCCTCCCTCTGTTGAAGTAAGCCAGATTTCTCTCCTTCCTGGCATTATCGAAAATGGAGAGAAGTACAGGAGAATGAAGTGATTTGCCATTGACCTAGAACCAAGGATATGTCTCGAAGAGAAGCAGAATTTGTCACCCCAAAATTGCCTCTCTGGCATAAGGATTATTGTAGACTGAATAGTTTTAAGAAACGTCAGACATATGAGAAGCTCGAGGGAAAAAAAAGTTACCGTTTGTAAGAGATATTTACACGGATAAGGGAAATCTCCTTTTGTAAAGGCATCTCCCAGCTCAGTACCCAGAAACTCTTATCTGATGAGGGAAACAACTTAAATCTGTGTAACAGCAGTACCCTTGTTGACTGTGCTTTTCCTGGTCACCTCGTATACCTGGCCTACCCCGCACCCCAAACATCTTTGTTTGTCTTTAGCTTTAGGTGGTGAGTTGGGTCTCTCTCAAGTCTACAAGAGGCATTCATGTTATTAAACTTCTGCTTGTCTTTCTCCTGTTCATCTTTTTTTTTTAGTTTATTTATTTATTTTGAAAGAGAGAGAGAGACAGAGAGAGACAGAGAGAAAGCACGAGTGGGGGAGAGGCACAGAGGGAGAGAGAGAATCCCGAATAGGCTCCATGATGTCAGCGCAGAGCCTGACCCGGGGCTTGAGCCCATGAACTGTGAGATCATGACCTGAGCCAAAATCAAGAGTTGGACGCTTAACCCACTGAGCCACCCGAGTGTCCCTCTGTCTTTTATTACAGAGGACTCTCAGCCAAGGACCTAGAGGAACAGAGGAAAAAGTATTTTTCTTCCTCTACCCCCTACTGTGCCCACCCCCTTGAGCAGCCTAGGGCTCCATCCACTCATCTCCAATATCCCAGAGGAAAAAAAAGAATCACTCAAAGGAAAAATGCTGGCGTGGATATCATTAGAATATAAATGAAGGCTAAAATGTCAACCACTTTCCAGATAAAAAGAGTAATTAATACAACAAAGCACAAATCCCAACCAAGCTTCTACTCCTTTCCTGTGTGTGCTGCCAGAATCTTCCCTTGAACTTTAACAAAACACACACACACACACAAATAAAAGTGTACAATTCTTATTTTAAACTTTTCAGGCCAAACACCCTAGGCAAATACACACGTCTGCAATTCATTAAGAGGAAACAGTTCGGAGAGACAGGCTACTTTTACATAATGTGCTTAATTACACACGCACGTTTTATTTGTTTGTGCCGTGATAAAAATCTTTTTTTTTTCAAAGAAACAAATTAAAAAGGAACCATCATTTGCATTTTATCTCATTTCTGATTTTTAATCTACTGTTATCTAAGAGCTAATATTTCCATTTCTCGTATTTAATCCAAACAGACAGGCAGAACGCTTGCTACAAAGCATCCTTAAAGATTAAGAAACATCCCTGAAAATATCAGATCAATTATGAGAAGAGTACTCTGATTAGATGTCATTTGAATTGCATTACCGTTCACCAAAGGGCATCTGGGGCAAGTATTTGCAGGAGAGTAAGAAACGGAGTTGCTAAAGATTGGACTGCATTCGAAACCAAGCTTTTACAGTCTCGGAAGCTGAGGGAGAGAATTCTACCCTTCTCTGGAAGCGGGCATGTTCTCGAATGTTACCCTGTTTGCAGTGGCATAATCTAGACAGAAATCAGGGCTTTAGACTAGAGTGGGTATAAATGCAAAGCAAGGGACACCTGGAAGGCTCAGTCAGTTAAGCATCGAACTTCGGCTCAGGTCATGATCTCACAGTTCGTGAGTTCGAGCCCCACGTCAGGCTCTGTGCTGACAGCTCAAAGCCTGGAGCCTGCTTCAGCTTCTGTGACTCCCTCTCCCTGTGCTCCTTCTGCTGTATCTCTCTTTGTCTCTCAAATAAATAAACATTAAAAAGAAAAACAAAAATAAGTGCAAAGCGAGTCCTGCAATGTCAACATGACAACCAATTCTTAAATGAAAGGTCAACATTTTTTAGATTATAGGTACGAGGATTTTCTAACGAGGGCACCAATGAACAGTCCTTATGGACAAGTTCTACCCGTAACCCAAGTCTTTGAAAAAGTCAAATGAAACAAAACAGGCTTCTGTGCAGTTGTGTGAAGCCCGTAGGGTGGACTGTAGGCAGGTTTATAACCAAGGACACACCCGGGTACTCCGGACCTGCTGGAGAATTTAACAGGAGCCCATTCAGAGCACCTGGGTGGCTCAGTGGGTAAGCGTCTGACTTTGGCTCAGGTCACGATCTCACGGTTTGTGGGTTCAAGCCCCGTGTCGGGTTCTGGGCTGACACCCGGAGGTGCTTCAGATTCTGTGTCTCCCTCTCTCTCTGCCCCTCCCCCTACTAGTGCTGTGTTTCTCTCTGTATCAATAATAAATAAACATTAAAAAAAATAAAAACAAAAAACAGGAGCCCATTCTCCTCCCTCACTTCCCTCCCCACTTATTCATCCTTCCTTTCTTCCACAAAACTGAGCTCCAACTAGGAAAACAGGAAGAAACTATGTTGTTTACGTATTTTAAATTTTTCTGTATATTAGGATGTTTCCATGTGGGTTCTTTTTCCAGCTTTTGACATCTGGAAAAAAAGCCTTTCTGGCTGGAGAGAGACAGGCCTCCCAGAGACACTCAAGTCTTAGAGATAGCACGGGCCCAGCCTGGAGTTTACCTCTGATATGCAAACCAGCCCAGAACCAGCCTCCCTCTATCGGGCAGGAACACCCCCAGGAGGCAGCTCTGTCCTGCCTGAATCATCCAGGGCCAGGTGCCAGGCAAGTGGGGACCAGCCCTGTGGCCCATAGCTCACTGAGACATTCAGACCAGCCAGTCCTAAACTGCGGCCTGTCCTCTGCTTTGGAGAGGCAGGGAGACTCAACTGACATGAAATGACGTGAGTTCCAGAACAGAAGCGGGTCTGGATTTCCTAAAGCATTGGTTGACCAAGAGTCTCCCTGTGACCAACTTTACCGAGGCTCAGCTGAGCTTTGTTTAACAGGGTTTGACGTTTGGGCTCCCGTGTTCCTCTCTGCATTTTCCAAGTTCAGCAAGAATCCTGTGAAGTCAGTTTATCCAGAGTCCCGAACCCCTTCCTAATCAGGTCGTTGTCCCCACTGTCCCCCAAGGGATGCATGGTCACGCCTCCTGAAGTCAGCAGGAATCTGTCAGATCAGATCCGCCACAATCCCCTTGGTCCCTAATGCGACTCTTAGTGACTTCCATCCTCTGACCCCAACAACGGCCGCTTGCTCCCTGGCTCTAAGTTACCCTCGGTTATAAATTATAACCATGCTCTATTTGGAGTTCAGTCCAATGTCCCCTCCGCAAGCCCCCACCACAGTGGTCCCTACAGCGTTTCCAACAAATGCAATGAATACAATTTTTTCTTTCACAATATGCCTGCAAATTCCCCTCTTAAAATTTTTTAAATTTTGTTTGTGTTTTTATTTATTATTGGGACAGAGAGAAACAGAGCATGAATGGGGAAGGGGCAGAGAGAGAGGGAGACACAGAATCCGAAGCAGGCTCCAGACTCTGAGCTAGCTGTCAGCACAGAGTTCGATATGGGGCTCGAACCCACAAACTGTGAGATCATGACCTGAGCCAAAGTCAGAAGCTTAACTTACTAAGTCACCCAGGCGCCCCTGTAAATGCCCCTCTTAAATGGTAAATGCATTAAAAAAAATTTTTTTTATATTGGTTTATTTTTTGAGAGAACGAGTATGAGTCAGGGAGGGGCAGAGAGAGAAGGAGATACAGAAGCAGGCTCCAGGCTTTGAGCAAGCTGTCAGCACAGAGCCTGATGTGGGTCTCAAATCCAACCATAAGATCGTGACCTGAGCCAAAGTCAGACACTCAATTGACTTAGCCACTCAGGTGCCCCTTAATAGGTAAACACATTTTAAGTTGTGTTTATAGTAACTGACTCCTAATTAATAAGGCATTTTGCTTTAGCAGATTTTTTTTTAATGCTTATTTATTTCTGAGAGAGAGAAAGAGAAAGCAAGCAGGAAAGGGGCCGAGAGAGAGGGGAACAGATTATACAAAGCAGGCTCTGTGCTGACAGCAGAAAGCCCAATGCGAGGCTTGAACTCACAAACCAAGAGATCATGACCTGAGCTGAGGTCAGACTTTTAATCAACTGAGCCACCCAGGTGTCCCAGCTTTTAGCAGATTTTAATATGAGTATTTCATCATTTATTAAAGGAATATATACTTTAATATGGTAATATAGTTTTGGTCTTTCATGACAAAGAATGACAATGAGATGGGAACAGAGACAAATACTGGCACTACTTAGTACTCTGAAGTAAAAAGATGAGAAGGAAATTCCAGTAACTCTGATCTACCGCGTGACTTCCTCAGGGGGACACACTCATGGACACCAGGCACGATGATTCCTTAAACTCACATTTTATTTCCATCTATGTAAGGACTTGGCAAGTATTGTCCTAGTGAATCTATGCAACTATATTCTGAGGAAGGCTTTATGTCCATTTCACTGATAGAGAAACAAAGGCTTCAGAAAGCTCAAGGTCACATCATTAATGAGAGTCAGTCTTGGAAACTGAACTCAGAACCCCGCCATATTTGTCTGAAATTAGCTAGCACACTAATTACAGAAAGAAGAGACCATTTTGTTTAGCACTCCCACTGTGCTTAAAAGATAATGTCACTTTGTAATTGAGCATATATTTTCTTTTATCTTACTGCTGCTACTATGGTAGCTGCAGGCTCCCCTGAAAATGTTGGAATTTGTGATCCTAACCTACACTACCGTCATAGCACACACACACATTCGTTGAAAATTGTCAAAAAATGTAAAAGCCTAGAGTCACGGGGAGGGCGCGTGCTGGTCAAACAATGAGTTCTAAAGACCGAGACTAGAATTATCCTTGGTTTTTCTCTTTCCCTCTACTCCGTATCCAGTGAATACCACAGCTCTCCATTATAGTATGAAAATAACAATGATCTAAGCAAATTAAAACCCAGGCTGTTTTATTTGTTCATGTCTTAGTCACAGTCAAATTCCTGTGGCACCAAAGAACTCAGGCCCTCACTTGTAGCACACTACGGTGCCATCTGACTTCCATTTGGCTTTGACTTTGAGAAAAACCTTTGGGAGCAGACAAACTTCATTTCCCTAAGCAGGCACAGAAAGGTAGCTTAGCAAACGAAAGACTGGATTTAATGGATTAAGCACCTGGCTTAAGGAGATTTCAATCTGACTTAATGATATTGCCAGTCCCAGGAGTCCCTGGTTCAAATCCCGACTAAAGCGTTTGTTCTTCATCAGAAAATGCCAATAAATTTGCTTTATTCGGTAGACTAGGAGCAAACCTCAGAGACTTTTTTTTCCATGTCTCTGTCACAAGGTAAACTGAATTTTCTAATGGTAAGCCATTTCCCCACAGAGGACCTTGTTCAGTCTACCCAGCTGGATGCTAACGGAAGGTCCATCCCCATCCCAAGGGTCAATTCCAGTACCTCTAGACTACGAGTTCGGTCTTCCCCATCTCCCTCTCTCTCTCAGCCCCTCTGAGTCTTTGCTCAAATGCCATCTTCATAATGACGCCTCCATTTCACACCATTCTTTTTTTTTTTAACATTTTTTTTTCATTTTTGAGAGACAGAGTGCTAGTGGGAGAGGGGCAGAGAGAGAGACAGAGACAGAATCTGAAGCAGGCTACAGGCTCCAAGCTGTCAGCACAGAACCCAACACGGGGCTCGAACCCACAAACCGCGAGATCATGACCTGAGCTGAAGTCGGATGCTTAAGGCACTGAGCCACCCAGGTGCCCATTTAACACCATTCTTAAAAACCCACCACTACCTCCATTTCCCTACCTTCCTTCCCTGTTGCATTGTCTTCCTTGGTCTAACCATCTAACATGTGACATGTTTTACATGTTTTAGTGTCTGTTTCGCCATCTAGAATGAAAACTCAGTGAGGATCAGGACTGCAGTTAGCTCACTGCTATCTAACCAGAGCCCAGAACGAGGGCTGGCAGGTAGAGAAAGTTCAATAGATTCTTGCTGAATGAATGCATGGATCTCAGTGAATGGTTTCCTCTGTTGAGGTGCATATTCTCTCTCTCACATCTATTCCATCCCTGTCTCTCCACCTTGCCTGTGGTCCTCCAGGGCGCCAAGTGCATGCCAGAGCTCTCTGCAACCCTACTCCTTCTTGCTTCCTGATTACTCAGTGTCTCTTGGTTCAAATTCTCAAGCAGGGGAATCTGATTGGCCACTGAGCATCCAACGGGTTGGCTAGCTTTGGGTCATGTGTCTATTCCCTGTCTGTCTAAAACTATGGCAGAGATGTTATGGCTGTGTCAGTCTGCAGGGAACTGCGGGGCACTCACCACTCTGCACACGGCCACGGTGGACCCCCGTCATACCACGCGCCATCCGCCAGCCAGTCAGGGTTTCCCCCAGTTGCCTTCTATCAACAAGACCTTCTGTCTTACCTACTTGTTTAGATTTTCTCATTATGCTTATTCATTCATTTACTATATAAATAGTGATAGAGGGTCAACTATGTGCAAAACCCTCCGTGAGCTGCTGGAATGCAGTAGCATGTATCCTTGGGAACCTCGCTGCCTGGTGAAAGAGAAAGAAGTATCCTTCCCTTTGTGTCCCAGAGATAAATCAGTGAGCTATGGAAACACCTAAGTTAATTTAAACTTGACTGAAGGGCATGGGCCCTGGGGGATTTGAGATAGAGGTCTGACTTGGAGAAAATGAAATCTAATTGGAGACCTGAATAAAATATATATACATAGGAGTTAGCCAGGCAAAGAGAATTGGACAGGGAAGACGGCCTCAGACAATGAGAACAGCAGGGCCAAAGTCCAGAGGTGAACTGTGCACTGTGCCTTTCAGAGAACTCAAAGAATTTCACTCTGGCAGCCATGAAGACAGTATGGATAAAGCGCTGAAGAAGTAGAGAGATGTCAGATGCCAGCAGATTTAGGAACCGACTTAAGAAACCTGGATCCTGTTGTGAGGGAAGTGAAGGGCTAGGAAGGCTTTATTCAGGTTAGGAACACCACCTCCCCTCTGAATCCACCCCCAGCTCTGAGTTCTGATCTGCTCTCAGTGCGAGGGAAAGCTTGGTGTCCTCCGGGGAAATCAAACACTTTCTAAGGTCTTCCTTCTCCCAGGACTCCAAGCCTTAACCCACTTAGCTGAGGGAGCACAGCCTTGGCTTATGGGCAGGAATGAATCCGATTTCTACTTTGAGTATGAACTTAGAAACATTACCCTACCTCTCTCTGAACTTCATTGTCTTCCTTGGTAAAATGGGGATAAATAAACTTTCCTCTATATGTTGCCATGGTAATTAAATTAGGAAGCATATGTCTAGAACAGTACATAGCACATAGGAGATCCTCAAACTGTGGCAATGATCAGCCAGCCTACGTTATTTCTGATGGTTGTTACTGTTGTTTTCATATACTAAGAGAACCGAAATAAGTATTACAATCATCGGTGTAGTTCTGGGAGCAGAATGAAGTAAGGGAGGTTGAAGTTACTCTCACAACAACAATAAATGTAGAAAATCAATAATCAATAACATACAATCAATAATCAATTAACCCACTTGGACGTAGTTCCAAAATACAGACCCAAAAAGTAAATGGTGAATACATGTTCTTCATTAATATACACAATTCATGAGTCATTTTTCTATATAACTCAAAGGAATCAAAAATAACCTTCCCAATCATCGTATTTCATTTTCTCTCAATTATCTGTCATTTCATACAAAAGTCTTCCATTTTCTTGAATAATTTTCTCAACGTCTGCTAATATGAATGTATAGACAAATGAGGCTGGGCGGAAATGGCGAGCCAATGCTGAGTACTCAACGGTACTCAAAATGCTGTTAAACTAACCCAGGTTCTCCCAGTGATTGTTTTGCATTCAGTTAGTTTATTCCTTCCTGTCTCACTTGAACATGACTCCTCACTTCTTCATGCACAACTGCAGCTAGGTCACTACCCGAGGACATTGCTGGAACGGAATAATCTATGAAAACCCGAACCCTTCCTGGTTGGCCTGGGAAAGTTACATACCTCTGAAACTCACTCGCTCGTTCGTTCACTCGTGCCACAAAAATTGTAAAAGCAAGAGTGTCTAACTTTGGTACTTCCAAAAGTAGACCCTAGAATAACAATACCTGCTTCCAGGTAGATTGTTTGGGAGGAGATCCCAGGAAGCACAGTGAGGAAGTAAAGGAAATAAAGCATGCAAATCAGGGAAAGGGAAAAAAAAATCAATACAGCAAGAGGCCAGGATCAAGTTCCCCTGCAGGCATGCAGGCTGAACTTCAAGGAGACACTCTGAGAAATTACCGAAAACACGTCTTAGAATGCACCGCCTCACTGGCCGTTATTCACTATCTTCCATCCCCCACTGGTGGGGAGTGGAGCATTTTTCTGGTCCAGCAAACAGCCAGGGGCTGAAGAAAACAGGAGAAGCTACAGGTACCAGGAGTTAAGATGGAAACTCTCTGTTGTAGCCTCCAGTGAATTCAGGGGGGCAGAGGGGGGTGAAGCATATGCGGCAATGGAGTGAATTTTCCAATGAGTGAGTTGATTCATACATACACCTAAGGGCTTTACAGGATGCGTGACACAGAGGAAGTGATATGAGATCCTTGTTGGTGCGCTAGCTCCTTTCTAGGCACTTAGGATATAGAGCAGAACACGACCTTTTCCCTGCCCTCAGATAAGCACATGGCTATACTCATTCTCAAAAGTAGATTGCCTCTCAGAGAACAGTGCCCATGTATGTGTTTCATTGTAATTTGAGAACTACACTGCTAATAATTTAGGATTCCTTGGATGTCCAATTAACTTCGGGTTTTTATCATATTCTTGTCGTGCAGTGGAGTCCAAGTTCACATGTAGAAAAAGGACCAGAAGTTGCATATTATTCCTTTTTGTGCATCAAGAACAAAACAAATAAAAACCTTCAGAACGTTCAGATCGCATGCTTCCCACTTGCAGGGTTTCAGAATGCAAAAGTTATCTCTTTAGGCCTCAGACAGGAGAGAATCTGAATTCCTTAAAATATGCTCTAAGTTTCTCCTATAGGAACACATTTCGGTAATTCCATTGTGCATTATCTGCAGACTCATAACCCTGGAAATATGATGGGGAAGAGCAAAGCAAAACAAACGCACAAAACATTCGCTTCTATCTGACACCTGCTGTCTATTCAGAAGGTTTGTATCTGATCTGAATTAATGTGGCGGATGGAGCCAAATGAATAGTGACTGCCACCTTCCTGAATTATTTCAGGTGATTCTGTATCTCCATCCATATATCAGGAAGAAACACACACACACACACACACACACACACACACACACACACTAATCATTTATGAGAAAAGACAAGTTGGGAAAGTCAGGACTGCATATCTCACAAATTCAAAATCCTTTATTTTATTGACTCTCGCTTCTGGTTAAAACATAACAGGTAAGTCTTTGTAAAGTCCCCAACATAACTGCTCATGTGTCTTAGCCTTCAGTGGCCTTCCACGTCAGTTTTCCCAAGAAATTTGAAGCAACCCTTCTAGTCCCAGAGACATACTTAAGAGCCTTCTCTGTATCAAGAATACCATGTCTGTATATCTGTACTAAGCTGTTCATTGCAGATATTACTCAGACATCAATAAAGGTCTAAAAATGGATAAGCTAGGTTTTTCATCTGCTGGAATATTTTTCAATAGACATCACATTTTGATTTTCAGATAGCTGTCATGTATTCTTGGTTTCTAAGACTTTGCTGATTGGGGTACGTGGGTGGCTCAGTTGGTTAAGCATCCGACCGACTTCAGCTCAGGTCATGATCTCAAGGTTTGTGGGTTCTAGCCCAGTGCTGGGCTCTGTGCTGACAGCTCAGACCATGGAACCTGCTAAGGATTCTGTGTCTCCCTCTCTCTCTGCTCCTCCCCCGCTCACTCTCTGCCTCTCAAAAATAAATAACTGTTAAAAAAGAAAAAAAGACTTTACTGATCTCTAGGAATCTGAAGGAGCTCTCCATAAGTTTTCTGATTAGAATCAAAGCACATTTTTTGAATAACCAATCTTTGGTGAAACTGACTGTTAATAAACACCCATTAACTTTTTTGAAATAGCTGAAAAGGGTGAAGCGGCCATGAGTGAAAAAAACGGAAGCTTCTAAGATTATGGGACTTGTTAATGTCCTAAAGGGCTCAAGTGTTTTCACTGAGATGAGGCTAATGTTAAGGTTTCACATGAAGCCTGGGAGACTCGTGAGTTAAATCTCAAATTTTATGTAGGAACGTTCTGGTTTAAAATTCAAGAAAACGCTCTCCATATGTCCTTGCCAATCTGAAACAGGGACAAGTCCATTAGAGTCTTGATGAGCCAACCTCCCAGCTTTCTTCATGGGTTTTTCAAGTTTCTTTGTTCTACATCAAGAAACATCATATCTAAATCTGAACTAGCCCCAGTGCTTTCTCCAGTAACATTAGGACTGCTTGTTATTTATCTATTCCAGATAGATGTTTTCAGAAAAGGTCCACGTCTCCCCTCCCCACTCCAGTCCTTGGCAAGATCCAATTCAACTAGGAGAAGAAGAGACCTGATGTTTGGGGGAAGTGGGCCTTCTTGGCCCAACAATTACCGTCACTTGGACTAACTTTTCTTGTAACAAAGCCATGGTAATACAGCTTACTGGAATCTTTTTATTTTTTAAGATTTTTTTGAAGTAATATCATACCCAACATGGGGCTCGAACTCACAACCCCTAGATCAAGAGTCCCATGTGCCACCAACTGAGCCAGCCAGTGCCCTGAGATCTTTTTTTTATATTTGTACAAACAAAACCAGTATTCATTAGCTACCTCCATGCCATGATCCTTCATCCTGTATAACTACTTTCTAGGTCTTGTCTCTGTAAATTATGTAGCCACAGTTGAGGCAGAGGATGTATGCTTAGATATAAGATGTCTCTGATTCCAGCCCTATGCTGCTTATACCATGAAGATATGAATAGTAATTTCGCACTTCCCCATAGCTGGAAAAGCCCAGTATTGAACAGATATTGGTGTAATGAGTACTAGCTGGAAGATTATACACCCAGGAGGGAAAAAAAGATGCACTTGTCTTCTAAATCATAACCGTAGATACCTCCTATAACTGTGTTTAAGTTTCTTCGTCTGTAAAATGAGTACTATTTCCTACTATTAAGGTTCTGAAAATCAGAAAAGTTAATGGATATTAAATGTTTAGAAAAGTATCTGGCAAAGTACTTTAAGTCTTACTTCAAGACTTCAAGAGGCGCCTGGGTGGCTCAGTCAGTTGAGCCTCTGACCTCAGCTCAGGTCATGATCTCACAGCTCATGGGTTTGAGCCCCGCGTCAGGCTCTGTGCTGACAGCTCAGAGCCTGGAGCCTGATTTGGATTCTGTGTCTCCCTCTCTCTGCCCCTCCCCTGCTCACTCGCTCACTCTCTCTCTCTCAAAAATACACATTAAAAAAAATTTTTTTAAAGACTTCAAGAGCTGCTAGGTACCAATGTGATTGTTACCATTAGTAGTTTCTTCTACGCATCCATCCCCGAGATCCAGTAAATTCCTCCCCAGCCCTCTAAAGACGCATGCTCTGTTCCTGAGGGCACAAGGCTAGGTTGGGTCAATGTGAGCCAATTTAAATGAAGCCAATGGAGAGTACAACTGAAGTTAAGATGGCTAATAATATATAGAGGGAGAGAGAGAGGGAGGGAGGAAGGAAGGAAGGAAGAAAGGAAGGAAGGAAGGAAAGAAGAGAGAGAGGAGGGATGGAAGAAGAAAGGAGGGGGAGGTAGGGAGAGGAGAGGAGGCAAATGACATCATCCATGCCCTTGAATCTCTCTATCCATCTATTATCTGGATTTACATGTACCGATACATTTCTTAAACTTCTTGGTTTTGTGTTTATGGCGACCAATAAAAAGTAATTACAACCATTGGTTCTTGGTGGTTCCTGTGGTTCTGCCACAGGAAGGAGTTAGACAGAGCATCTCCATTGAACTCTGCCGTCCTGTGTTGCTATGGCTGCTGTCGTCCTTGACGCAGTAGCCCAGGAGAGTTGACTTGGATGGTCACAACCACTAGGCCACAACTGTTCACCATCCTTTACCCACGGGTGGCAAGGTTGTAGGGGACTCTCCTACAGCGGGACTGACATGGACTTGGAATGTTTTTTACAAACGCCAAGTTCTCTTCCCAGGAAGCAAGGGAAAAACTGAATAAAGTGACTACATTTCCTATTGAAAAAGAAGTGAGCATGGTAGCAAGGGCAGCAGGAAGGCAAGAGGTCAGGAAGAAACTGCAGAAGGCCTAAGATGCCACGATGTTTCAGAAGGGGAAGCCGTTTTCACGGGTTCACAGTGGGTGCTCAAAACAACGGAGGAAAAGTAGACATTTGGGACCTGGAACTACAGCAAGCTGTTGAGCAATTTCTTCTTTAATTTTCCGAATGTAGAAAAAGAGCCAGTCAGCGCTGTGGAAGCCAGAGGATGGTGGGTCAATAGCATGAGTTTCTAAACTTGACACAATTGCCGAGAAGTTAAGAGGAAGTTGGAGGAAAGCACTTGGAGCTTGAACTCGGGTTTCCTCTCCTGGACTCGGGAGGGTGGCTATCTGATATCCGAGATCCACCCTGACTCTTAAATTCCCTGATTCTAAGAGATCCTAGAAGAATGCAAGTGTTATGCCCAGATTTTAATATCGCCCCCAAAAACCAGAGACCGCCAGGGAGGCCGAAGCACGCATGCAAAAGCAAAGGGCTTTATTACAAATTTAGGCCCAGCCAGCCTAAACTCGGGCTCACAGACTTACTGGATCCACGTGGAGCGAGCCCCGAACATGGCGGGGCAGGGTCTTTTATGAGTTTGGGAAGGGGAGTTACAGGAAATTGTGACACAGGTACAGGGGTCCAATCAATATAGCATCACATCATTGACAGTAACTTTAACCAATTACAGAGTGGACCCAGAACCCTCAGGTGGGGCGTGACTAGGACCCTCAGGTAGGGCGTGACTAATCTTAACCTCCATCTTTAGGCCCACCCTCAGAAATGTTAATGGTGTTAGCTAGCCTTCAAGGTCAGAGGGGAAACCTGAATCAAACCTGCATCCTTACACAAGCAGATGCAGAACAGCATGAAGAGGAGATCTTGTTGGGTGAGAGCCGGAGGAAGGGGAAAGTGCCATCATTTTCCACACTCACACTAACAACAAGGTATGACATGTAATCACAGATTGCTAAACTAGAACCATCAGAGAGAGACAGCTGATAAGTTTCAGCAAGGAGTGACTTAAAGACCTTTCTAGAAAAACGCCTCCTATGAGAGCTTCAAAACCTGGAGATTGAAACTCACAATATTCCTTAGGAGAGTGTCATTGTGTTTTCATAAGTGTTTTAAAGGGTTTATTTGTTTTTCCTTCTCATTTTTTAGAGACGTGTATTAGCAAAAGACAATTTTCACATAAGAGGCTTAGGAAAAACAAATCATTTTCTCTTTTCTACCATCTTTTCTGACCTCAGCTTTGGTTTGGTTTGGTTTTCTCCTCTGTGAAAAAGGTTGAGAAGGGTGTAGAGAGAGAAAAGGGAAAAGGTGCTGGAAAAGGTCCTCTTTCAATTAGAATCTTTATCAGGAACTCTGGCCACAGTGAATGCTGTAATGTTCCCTGATGCTAATGGAGCCGACAGAGCGGGAAGCAGATTTCAAGTTAATGATTCCTGGCTCCCAGGCCCAGGCTGGGCCCAGCCATTCCCAGTCACAGAGATTCAAACATCCAGCCTCAGTATTTGCTCTTTACAGGTGCTGATGCTAATCCAGAAACAGTTTTTAAATGTTATTCACTCCATATTTTGCAAGAGTCCCTCCCCACAGCGCACATGGTTGGGGAAGTTATTTATTAAGCAAGCCCCAGTGGAAACAGGGACTTGGAAATGTGATTTCTATTGACTGTAAAATCCAAGAATGTCAATATTCATTATCCTGGCTTAGCAGGAAGCTATTTTTTCTCAATTGCCCCAATGATCCACCTTAACAAATGCACAACATCACAAGAGAAATTTAAGTAGAGTAATTAACATATTTAATCGATTAAGTCCAGAGAAATTAAAGGGAAGGTCCTTTTTTCTGTCTTAGCATAAATCAATTGCCCTGGAGAGGTAGATGAAATGATTTTGAGTAGTTATCAAACCTCTCTTGTCAAGGACTCTAAAGAGCACTGGAAGAAATTAAACCAGCCCATTTCTAAGTTAGCAAGTGCTCTTTCATTTACGCCTAAAAACAAATACAGCTTTGTCTCCCCTTTGTGTCCTGAATCCATATGTTTCCGTGAACTTCAGCATATAATTTATGCACTCCAACTCTGTTTTACTTAAAAGCAGTTACTTGGTTATTTCTCATCATTTCAGAACCTGGCACCTCTGGAAAGGTAGGTTTCCCAGGCATCCTGTGGGATTCCATGAGGACTCATTACCACCGAAATCAAATTCGTCACCTGCAAAGCCTCCTAAAAGTGATTCCAATGCTGTAATGGGAAACGATTAGGTTGCAATATGAATATTAATCATTTGTCCCTTCTACCTGATTAGGATCTTATCATTTTGAGGGTGGAGAAAATATTTTGCAGTATCTCTAAATCTGACACCCAGAGTTATTTTTTTAGAGGTGCCAATAGCTTAATTGATTAGACTATCAGCTCTCAATAGATAGATCCTTCCAATGTGAGAAAGAAAGGCAGAAGAAGAAAACTCAAATCCCCTTACAACTGACAGCCCATTGACAAATCCTTGATACAGGCAGAGTGGCATTCCTCTGGGAGCCCCATGAGGACAGTTTGGTAAGACCAAAGTGCAATCTTATCCCAACCCCCCCAGGATCCTATAAATCTACTTTAGCATATAAAAAATGCTTTGGAAACCTCTTTTATCTCTACCTCCAAGATATATGTTGGCAATCATAGACAGTCGCACCTTATGGGCCACCGCAGGGTCTCATGACTGAGTTTTTACTAATGAGCAATAAATGACCTTTTCCTAAAAGCAGCTAGCGCCTCAAAATCCTAGAAACCTTGCTTCCAAAATACCTTAATGCTATCCCTGACCCCCGCCCAACTTGAAAGTATACAATCAGTCACTCTTCACAACCCCAGTGCAGTTCTTTCTGCCTACAGGCTCTATCCCCAGGCTTTAATAAAACCACTTTCTTGCATCAAAAACGGCTCAAGAATTTCTTCTTGGCTGTCGGCTCCAAACCCCAACTCTCCAAACTATGAGAAGGGAGATGATTCATTTTCAGAAATACCAAATAAAAGCTGTGCTGTCTAGTTAACAGTAGGTTTACAACTCGTTACAAATATATATGAACTCCCCCATAATGGAGTTCCAAACCCCTGGACATTTCACTTCCTGTTCTTCTTCCCCGTCTCCATTTCGGGGGCTTACTTTCACAGGCTTCGCAAAGAGCATGTGCCAAAGAACAAAGGGAGGAGAGACTGCAAGTCTCTGTGTCAAATCAGGGAATGAATAATCGTTCCAATCAGAGTACTTTTCGCCTTACATAAGTGTGGGCAACCTCCAGATAAGGCAGTAACCTCAGCAGTACTCAGCCAATGAGGAATCAGGGGAAGGACCTACGTGCTAGGAGCTAAATTGTCTGCTGTAACTGCCCGGAGTGTGCCTCTCCATCAGGCACCCACACTTGCAAGAACGTTGATTAAAGCCTCCCTTCTCCCTCCCTTCTCTGTGCTCTGAGTCTCTGCATCCCTTTAATTGGGTGAGTGGACTTGTTTCTCAAAAAACCACCATCACTTCCACTCTAAATACACACCCAGGGCTATATTATAGGATGGACATGCCTGGACCCTTTACTCCTATAAAGGCTTTTATTTTTCAGCTCAGAGTGAAACCCCTCACCCCATAAATTTATCATGTCTGCAAAAGAGAAGAATACTTATACATAACAGATAGGTAGTATCTAGTGGCCAAATGTAAGTAGCAAAGCCAATTGTCCTTGAATAGCTGCTAGTCTAGAATGAACTGATCAAATAATGGTTACTAGGAGCTAAAACTCCTTATCTATTTATAGATAACAGTTCCAATCTTTTTTAAGGACTATTACTATATCACGGTTTGCTGTGACAATAGTAAATAGTACTAATAACAGCTGCAACCTGAGTGTAAGTTGAATATTTTATAAGGTGCTTTCCCACATCATCTCATTTGATCTCCACAATGACCCTTAGAGACTATTATTGTTTCTGTAATTTTATAAATGGAGAAATTGAGATTCAGAAGGCCGAGGGGAACTGCCTCAGGATATTCATATACACCTGTGATTTCTGATCCCCAAGTTCATGTCCTGTCTTCAAGATCATGCAGCCACTCAAACTGAGACTGAATCACGGTCACTTGCTGGAAGCACAGGGCAGGATTTCGGTACAGTCAGGGTGCCCGTCAAAGCAGGGCTTGGGAGTCTTGAAGACCCGGGTTGAGGCTTTGCTCCACCACTGACTAATGAGTGGCCTTTAGAAGTATTTAACGGTTCCATATTTCTGTTTGTCCATCATGAGAATGGCCTTGTTAGGATTAAATAAGATAATGCACATAAAGATCATGGACTAGCAATTGCTCAATACCTGGTAACTGTTTCAAAAAATCATATATCATCCATTATAGCCATACAGTCTTAGCATTCTTACCATCGTTCATAGAAATGGTGATAAAAGAAAGATGAGGTCAATTTTAGGGAAAAAACTTGAATAGCAGGCAAAGAAGCACGTGCATTAAGTCATTCATCTTCAAGATCCATCCCTGCTGTAGTGATTCTGCAAAACCACCTTTCCCTGACTGCAGCCAGTTGAGCTGGTTGACGTGCCCCCTCATATACCATGGCTCTTTCTTCTCCTCTTATAGCCTTTAATATGCTCTATTAAGTCTCCTGATAATCCTCTTTTACACTAAGACTTTCCATAGGTAGGGATTCTCCCAAATTCTAGCACAGTGTCTGGCACAGAAGGGACATTCAGGTAAGAATATCTCTCAAACTGAATGTATTAGAGATGGCTGCATGGTACCTACTGCAATGGCTGTCTATGGGAATGACCTAATGAGGGCTTTGGCATCAGGAAGATGTTTAAGCTAGTAATTTACAGGGTGGTTGGTAGGAGAAGAGTGCCCATGTATCGGAAGAAGGAGGCTATGACTGGCCAAGGGGTAATGGAATTCAAAGCTAGCATTGTGGGCAATGGATTCCATATGTTAAAGGTGAAGCTGAACTTGATGAGTGTGGGCTTGGGAAATGAGGAAGAAGCAGATTATGTCATGATGACTGGGGTCATAAGGATACTGGTGACGTTATCATTGCCACGGGGGGGGTCAAGAGAAGTTTGCGACGGGTAATTGATTATTACAATTTGAACATCATTATTTCTTTAATGATATTAATAATTCTACACCTTTTTTTCAGATCACTATGAAAATTCATCAGCTTAAACATAGCTAATAATATCAGATGAGCAAATGCTTATCTTGTCTAAAAATGTACTCTGTACAGGAAGCTGTTTTTCAACTTTTTAGATTATCTTCAAAACCCACATGGATTCTCACTCGCTGTGTCCTGAAATTTGAAATGTTATTTAAAGCCAACAGTTTTTCCATTAAAAATTACACTCCTCTTGAACTAAGCCAGAGAGGTAACAGAAGAGAGGCAGGATTCTTTCCATACTCTCTAACGAAACAGGAAAACTATTACCTAGACATTGTTGATATCACTTTCTGACTCAGTTCTCCACCCCTCAAGTTTCACGGCTTGAGACAATAAAGAACTGATGAAAGGGCTTTATTTGGAAATACGAGTATATAAGTTTTACTATAGCCTAAGGGAGATGAGAGAGCTTTAAACATTGTCTGTCTGTGATCAACCATACAGAAAAAAAACTAATTTTAACATTGCCCAAAACTAACGTGCCCTTGAAAAAGAGAAGTATTCCTACCCAGCCTACAGAGGGTTTGTTAAAAATGTCATGAATAACTTATCAAGCTATTAAACAAAGTCATTCACAGTTAAATGGTTGAAGATAGACCTGTCATTAAAAACAGGGAATTCATCTGCGGCATATTCAGTGTGTGGAGTTAAAAGGAAAACATTTATTTTCACATAAAAAAAACCAGGAAGAGTTAGAAAATATTGTCCAGAGATGTAGAAAACTGACCAGTCTCTTTTATCCGCATCCATGAGCCACTGGGCAGGGAGAGGGCTTTACCTGCATTTCCTCTCTGCTCTCAACCAAAGCAGCACATTTCATAGCTACTTAAAAACATGCTTCCTCAAAGTTTCTGAGTAATGAGGTTGGGCCTGGAAAATAGAACAGCATGCTCTAGCAAGGAAAACCGGCCCTGAAGCCATGGCCAGCCCCGCGTTGCCCACAGCAGGTCCCAGTCCCAGAGAGACCGGACCTCCGTATCGGAGCACTGGCCTCCACCTGCTCCTGAGCGCAATAAAAACAGTCTAGACATTTATAGTATAAAACACTAAAAAAAATGTCATTTGACCTCTACCCACTTGACTGGGAAGTTACTCAAGGGAGACGCCCAAGAAACTTCGGGCTTAGGGGGCCGGAAGCTACAGGGCAGAATCTGCCTGAGCTGCCTCCACGTCGCTCTTCTTCAGTCTTGCTCGGGACCAAAGGCTCCATCCTCCAAACCCCTTTTCATCCCTGGACAACTACTTAGCTATTCAATTCACAACCGCAAGGTTTGGGCTTGAGACAGAATAATAAGCACGTATCCATACATGAATACAGAGAGAGAAACCAAGACACTGCATATATAGACATCTATACACATGTACACATGTGTACGGGGCACACAAACATGACACGCGGATATACACACATATGCACCTGCAGAGACATACACCAAGACGTGTGTGCATGTACAGCTGTAGAAATACGTACATATGTGCATATCTGCATCGACAAGCACGCAATACATACAAATAAGGACACATACACACACGCATGCATTTACATACATACTGCATGCATACAAATGTGCACACACATACTTAAACACACAAAGCATCTGTCTGTACTCATGCATTTACACACACACATGTTTTCGTGTGTATATCACGTGTATGCATAGGTGCAGCATGTAAGCAATACAAAGCTCGTAATAGCCAGTTTTGTTTATAAAACCCATGAAGGAGAACAATCTCTCTCCTCCTGGAAGTCCAGATCTATACACCCCTGTATTAAGCAGGTATGAACCTGGCTGGAGCGATGAAATTGGGAATTGGAAAACCATCGTGGAAACCATGACTGTGTATGGTACCCAAATATTTTAAATTTATTTATGTTTATTTATATATATATTGAGAGAGAGAAGGTGCAGGTGGGGCAGAAAGAGAGAGAGGGAGAGAATCTGAGGCAGGCTTCACACTGTCTGAAGGACCTGATGTGTGGCTCTAATCCATGCCATGAAATCATGACCTGAGCTGAAATCATGAGTTGGACACTTAGCCAACTGAGCCACCCAGTGTGGGGAGCAGCTAAGATCTCAGCTGCTTGGCTAGCCGGATTTGTCACTCCCTGAGGGGAGTTGCAAAATAGGCAGGGGAGCGCCACTCCCTGTCAGAAGCCAAAAGACCAAAGATCAACAGCCTGCAGGCAGGGTGGTATCGGCCCCTCAGGCGCTGTGCTAAAACAATTTAGTCAGGTTCCTCTTTCACTCCAGTCTTAATCCCTTAACCCTGTTTCCTAGCAACCGACCTACGTCAGCTACATTGTTTGTCCCGCCCTAAAAATATATATAAAAGACAGTTCTCTCAATAAACTCTCTCTCTCTTCTGCCTGATCGGAAACCGTGAGTTGTGTCTTTACTCCCTGTGCATCCCCCTTCCTGCCCTGTTTTCTCTCCCTCCCTCAGGAAAAGAACCTACGAGGACTCACCACCCCACAGGCCGGAGCGGGACACGACAACCCAGGAGCCTGGATACCCAAATAGTTTAAAGAAAATGAAAAGTAGAGATTTACATTGTGAAATGATTTGAGCAATAAAGCTTATATTTTTAATATGGACCCTTTTGCAATTCAATGAAAGCATGGGCTTTTTGTCTACAATCTAAAATAAAATAAAAATGATACACACCTAAGTATGCATCTGTGTGAACTCAGTCAGTCGCAGATCCTCCAACGGTTAAGAACACTTGCCCTAAGTAAGGATTTTGTAGTAGATTCTTCTAACCTCAAATTCCAGTCCCCCAAAACACACATTCGTCAGGAAAATTTGACCAAAGTGCAAACCCTCCCCTCATTTGTATTATTGCAAGTCTCTGAATCTTACCTGTGAGAACTCTCCAGGACTAAAACATACTCAGAAACAAACAAGTGAGCTATTTTTTTTTTTTTTAAATATATCAGGAACCGAAGACCATGGTAAAACTTCTAACTCAAGTTTCTAACATTTCTTATGAACTTGAAAAAGAGAAGAGTCAAATGTTACATAAGAAAAGCTTACATAGGATTTGTATGGTAGGAGGCATTTTATAACCTCAATATTAAATTACAGTCGCAAAACACATGTTTAGACTCACCTCTGTGGTCAAATCTTACGTTTTTGAAAGGGCACTAGGCAAATATTAGTATTTGCAAATGCAATTCCTTTCTTAGATCAGCAAAACACATCTCTTTACTTTTTGAAATTTGGATCTGATTGCACTTCAAAGCCTCTCTCTGGGAGACCTCTAACTTGAAAGAAAAAAAATCAAACCATTCAAGGTAGAGGAGAAAAAGATTTTGTGCTGAGATTTGAAAAGAGCCACGAGGCAGAATCGCACGTTTGCAAAGAGAAAAAACTACAGGGTACCTTAGTCTGACGCCGGTGCCCACACCATCCATGATTTGCCCATTTTTGAGGGCGACAACAGCAGTCTCTAACCTTCAGAGTATCGGGTATTAACCTCGTCTGCCTACCCAGTAAATTATGTAACAAGTATGGCAAAGAGATGGACCGTCTTGGACTTGAGGAAGGAGGTGCAAATAGATGGGGGGAGATGGTTTTGCCGTAGTGACAGAGGAGAGACTCCCAGGGGCCAGCTGGGTAGGTGGCCAGTTCTGGGATTCGTTGACTGAAAGTTACCAGATCATTCAATACCAAGTTCGGCTCTACTCCTGCCAGACAGGTATCTGGGAAGAAATGGCACCCGCTACCCAGATGTAGTGCAACGCAATTAAGAATTTATCTTTCTCTGACAATTATAAGTGCAATCTTCAGAGGAAACCATCTCAACTTATAAGGATCCTACTTTATCCTAGAGTTCCATTTTAACTAATGGTTTCTAAATTACTTGAGTGGAAAATTAAGAATGCAAAACTTCACTTAAGGATGCATTAGGAACAAAGTGCTTTCGCAGTAAAACTTTCATTAAGGAAGCTATGTACACATGCATTTAAAAATACACATCTTCAGAATACAGGTAAAGAGAGAAAGTAATCTGTTTGAATTATGATGTCTGGGACCATGCTGTGCTTAGCTTCGAAAATGGATAAATTTAGGATGTTTAAAAATCACAGTTATCCAACAGTGAGTTCTAAATGCAACCATTTTCTCTCACACCTTCCCATTTAAGGTCTAAATGATTTCTGTTTCAAAACATATTTTGATTTGGTAAAGGTGGGGGTGCAGAGAGGAGGGAGGTGCAACTTTCCCAAAAACAGCCTTGGAGTATTGCTAAAGAAAAGGCGAAATTTAAAAAATAGCAAATGCCTTCCAGACCAGCACTTCTGAAACTTGAATGTATCATGTACCTCTCAAACCCCTGAAGATCTCGTTAAGATGCGGATTCTGATTCAGTAGGTTTGGGGAGTGGCTCAAAAGTCTTCATTTCTAACCAGCTCCCTGGGGGCATCAACGTTGCCCAAGCTCCCAGGGCCACACGTGTAGGGTCGATGAACCAGAACGGCAGCACTCAGCCTCCCTTCTGTCACCTAACACATAAAGAACATGTCTAAGTGTACAGAAAGTACTTTCTGAAGCATGCCCAGGGGCTCTCCAAATTCCCAGGACGTTTGGTAAAACTTCACCCGTGTGCACTCAAGAAAACAGTAGACATGTGACAATTATGTAGTTAGACAATTTTGAGTTGGTGTTGATTTATGAGACAGAAGTAAATCATCTGTAAAACTTGCTACTCTTTGTTATCATAAAAATGGTTAGCCTCCTGGCTATTGCTGATCCTTGGGAAAATTAAGAACCCTTATTAAATAAGTAAATACATTCCTGCTGCCATTGTATCCTTGAGCAACTCTACAACGCAGCTCATCGGAGAAGCAGTTCATTAAGAAATCAGTCTTTGAAATTGGAGGCAAATACCATGTGACGATTAATTTGAGTCTCATATAAATGTTAGAGATTCTTTTCCATGTCTAGGACACTTAATAAGCCTGGCCTCCCTTTGCTGATTGGAAGACATGTAGTCCTTGCCCACCTTGGTTTCCCCTCTTCTGGAGGATGCCAGCTTCACGAAGGAAGGGGATCCATCCAAGAACCCACAACTCCCAACAAATTGTGTTTACACCACGTAGACCGCTTTAAAAAGTACCCATCCTAAAAATGTCCTCCAAAACTGGCAAAAAATTTCTCCACTTATATGGAAACAGACTCAGGCATTTAATTTCACTTACTTTTCAACTCAACTCCTACGTTACTATTCAACGATTTTTATGATGCTTGGTGAGTACCACAATTCTAGTTTAGAGAAAAAGATATCCCATCAAAATTGAGTTTACGGGACTCAGCTTGACAACGGCCTGTGGGTCCAGTATTAATATGCCTGTGCTTGGCACACAGTAGGCACACACAGAAAACTTTAATGGTGACATAAATCTGGAGCCTCAATAAAGAGGACTGCCTCAGAAAAATCCCAGCATGCTGCAACTCATGACGCGTACATGTCAGGGTAACTCATTGAATTAATCAGGTTTTTCACTTAGATTCATCATTCTTAATGCAAAAGGCTGGGAGGGGGAAATTAAAACAGTCTCCTCCAGATCCTTCGTTCCAACAGTTCGTAACTAACAAAATGACAACAATGCACTTAAGATCCATCTATCTACATCACAGCACCACAGCACCGCTTACCAGGGCTCATGTCTCTGGGCACATTCCACTCCTTATTGCCGGATCACTTTATATTTAAATTTAAAATAAGACACAGTGTAATTTGAGAAGATGAGGATGCCCTGCACAGATCTTCCTGTCGGTTCCCAAACTGGCCCGTGTACCCATACGTACAGGAGAAAGGAAGACAGAGGCAGGTCAATATGGATGAACAGGTGGACATTGTTAATCAGCAAAGGAACTTCGCTTCTGAGGCTTGCCGTGGGGGCCCCAAGGGAGGCGATCCCCCCGCCCCCCCACCTGCCAGAATCTAAAAGGCCTCGAGAGAGGCCTCAGTGGGGTTTAATCAAATCTACCATCCAGAGCAGGGCTCAATACTGCTTTCTCAAGACAGTGAACTTGAAAATGGCCCCAGGGGCAGGAAGCAGGAGTAGGTGGGCTTGGCCCACAATCCAAGGACAGGGGAGGGGCCAGCTTGCAGGTCAGTGGACAGGGGAGGACTTCCCTCTATGACCTCCCCTGACACTCCCTTCACCTGGCACCGGAGCACAGTGCTAAAAAAATGTTACAGCAAAGGGTCTTCTGGGGTAAAATCAACCGAGAGTTCCAGAGTTGCCAGGAAGTCACCCAACGGCCACTCAATGGTTGGAAAGCGTGTTAGAGAAAAGTAACAGAAGCGAACAAGTAAATAAATAAAATCCAGAAAGGGTAATTTTTAAAAGAACGAGGCCATTTTAGATACAGGAAGGTAGGCTATGATTTTTGATCACACTGAGCATTTTTTGTTCTGAGTCCATGTGAAACCAAAATGGCTGGTCAGTTCAAGTGCCACCTTCGACAATGACTAAACAGGAGCAGTCATGCCCCTGTCCTCGGCTTCTAAAGACGGATTCATGTTCCTAACTAGTCCTGCGGACACCGTGTGTGCTGCGTATTCAAACAATCATACAAATAAAATGAAAACAGGCAAAGGCACTTGAAAGGAAAGTGACCCTGAAACACCTCTCCTTCTGTCTAGTGCCTTCTATTTCCATTCTTGACCCTCTCTCCAGTGGTTTCTCCCGCTGCTTTCCTTCTCCTAGAGCTTCTAGAAGGAAGGAGAATTCTGACCCTTGCTTCTCCCCAAAGAATCCAGGTGGCTCTCAAGGGAAAAGCCAACACACTGCAGCTTTCAAAAGTCCATTTTCTGAAAGGATCAACACTCAGTCTAGGTCAGAAATCACACAAGGAGGGGGAAAGTGTTGATTTGCTACTTTGTCTGCTTGGCCTCTTGTCCCTGAAGAAATAAAGGCCCACTCTGGAGAAACACTTCAGAAAACCTCTGTTCAAGGGAGAATGGTGTACTCTTTTCCTTTTTTTTTTTTTTTTTGAATTTTGTTTGTGTTTTGTACTTGTCCATATACATATTACTGTTTTTTTTTTTTTTAAATATATGTGGAAAACAAAATAATGGAGGAAAGTTTTGAGATCTGGGCTGGACAAGAAAAAAGATTAAAGCACTGAGAAATAGACGCTACTGTTGTGTACACATTGACCCGTTGAGGAATTTTACTTAATTAAATGGTTGGTTTGGTTAAAACTCAGGGCTTTTTACATGCTTAGGAGCCAGGTATTTCTCCCCTTGCTCTAAATGCCTGTGATGGCTCAGAGAATGGCACGGAGCAGATAAAGGGGGGCCATATGGCAAGAGAAGCAGGGAGTTGGCAGAAGAGGAGGGGGCCATCGTTATGGAGTCTTTCCTTTCCCCACCTGCCCTGCCTAAGGTGATGAGCCACCCCACAGGGGAACTTCTCTGAGCCCCAGCATCCCTGGTGTGATGCTCTCCTGGAGGAAACTGCCTTTTCTGAATTGGTTCAGACTCTGCATGCAGTTCCTCTAAGGGTTGTTGAAACTGTCACAAGGCCATCCATGAATTGGGGCGGCATAAAGGGCTCAGAAAGATATGCACCTGTGGCTTCCAGAAAGAATATCCTTCGGCATCGAAAAAGAGGAAAAAATCAGAGAAGGTTGAGTCTCGCTTTGTTTAAGGAGTGTTTAAGCTGTAACTTGGGATGTACTGAAAATGTCCCCATAGATAATCAGAATCAATGATCATTGAGGGTGCCTGGGTGGCTCAGCCTCTGCTCTCAGCACAGAGCCCGCTTCAGATCCTCTGTCTCCCTCTCTCTCTGCCCTTACCCCCCCCAAAATAATTTAAAGTTTTTAAAAAGACCATAGTTTCCATTTAAAAAAAGAATAAATAATCATTAAACAAATGTATGTGTCTTGGTCTGTATTTTAAACCATATGCTATGTTGAATGTTAACACAATACGGTCTCATACAGACATATTTCTTTTTTTTTTCAATGTCTTTATTTATTTTTGAGAGAGAGAGAGAGAGAGAGAGAGAGAGAGCGTGAGCAGGGGACGGTCAGAGAGAGAGAGAGAAGGAGACACAGGATCCAAAGACAGGCTCCAGGCTCTGAGCTAGATGTCAGCACAGAGGCTGATGCGGGGCTCGAACCCACAAACTGTGAGATCATGACCTGAGCTGAAGTTGGATGCTTAACCGACTGAGCCACCCAGACGCCCCTCATACAGACATATTTCTGATGTGACATCTTGAGACCCCTCAGTCAGATACGGAGGCATTGACCTCAGTATCCTTTTCCTTAACCCTCCTATGTTCACTCAAGTCCAGAGCCCACTGATTTTGTTAAATCTGTCTTTTGGTTCTCTATCTGCCACCCCTGTGTCCGGCACATCATCATGTCTTGTCTAACCAACCAGCAGCAGCCTCCTGCCTGCATTCCACATTCTACCCTTCAGGGCAGGCCATTCTGTGGGTTTGACATTAAGGGGGAGAGGGGGATTCCTACCCGGCGATGCCTTTACTCCCCAAAAGTAATGAATCCAGACACCACGCTCTGTCCTCTCCCTAATAAAAAGGACCTGCTTTTAACATTTGATCCATCCTTCAGTGTGTGCTAGTATTACCCCTACCATCCGGGTCTTTTCAAAGATGATCATCAGGCGTTAACCCCCTACTTAAAACCTTTCATTTCAAAGGCTTTGAGACCATTCTTCTAGAATAAAGGGAATCAAATCCACACGTCTTTTTACATGGGCTACAAAGCTTTTACTGACATTGGCCGAGCGCACCTTCCTGCATTCACTCACTACAATGCACGCTACATCCCCCCCAAACTAGCTCTAGGCACCCATCTTAGCATTGCTCCATGACTCATCTTACAGCTCTTTTCTTCAAACTTGAACCTCAATATGCAGCCAAGAACGCATCCACTGGATGGGCACAGTTCTTGTTAAATTCTTGTTAGGGACCCTATTGTCTGGTATGGACTTTGGTACACAGGAGGCATTCAATGAGTCACACACTCAATTGTGTGACTTGGCCATCAAAAGTTACAAATGCATTCCTCTGCTGATGTTCCCAATGCTTCTGAAATGCTGGAGTAGAGAGCATGGGCTGGAGAGGAGGTAGAATGAATTTTGAAGATTCATGCTCTGACATTTATATTAAAAATCTGTCAGGGAGAGGGAAGGAGCAGCGAATTAGAGCATTTACCCCACTGTGACTTTAAATGATATCCTTGTCAAAGAAAAGCATGTGGAGAATTACTTAGAATAAAATTATAAAATAAAAAAAAGATTCAACCATTACCAAGAAGTTAATTTTGCTTTCAAATACTTGGTTAACTTTGGAATTCATGCGGATATGTCCAAAAGTATCTCTCTTTCAGAGTCAAATGGCAAAAGAAATATGAAAGGTGCAGAAATCATAAAGAGATCTGTGGTAGAGCACAGCGGTTCTTGTGCGACAGGCTTGTGCCCACGCACACACACGAGTACACAGAAGTTCACTCTAAGTTTATTGTGCTTTTCTAGATCCTATAAATTAGTGTCAGCGTTACCTACCTCGTACACTGTGGGCACACATACGATTAAAAACCATGTTCCACTTGGGGTGCCTGGGTGGCTCAGTTGGTTAAACGTCTGATTCTCAATTTCGGACCAGGTCAGGATCTCACAGTCCATGAGTTCGAGCCTCACATGAGCCCTGCGCTGACAGTGGGGAGCCTGCTTGGGTTTCTCTCTCTTCTTGTCTCTCAGCCCCTCCCTTGCCTTGTACTCTCTGTCTCTGTCTCTCTGTCTCTCTCTCTCTCAAATTAAATAAATAAGCATTAAAATATATTTAAAAATAATATTGTGGGTGTGCGTAAAATCCTCTGGTGGCTCCCCAGTGGACCCTGAGCCTGGGCCACCACATCATTCCCCATCCGGTCATCACCGTCTCTCTAGGCCCACCAAACCCCGCCCTTTACTCTATTGCAAGAGGCTCCCTGCAGTCCCCAAACCGATGTGACCTTTTTCTTCTCCCTGACGTGATGTCTGTTTCTTCGGCCACTCCCTTTCTCAGGACGCCTGCCTATCTAAAATGCTTTCTGTCTCTCAAAACACCACTCCAATCTCATCCTCCTGTAAGACCTCAGCACCGGAAACGTCTCTTATATTTGTTTGCCCGGCGCTCTTATTTCCTTCTTGTTTTTGGAAACCCCATTTCCTGTGGCTTAGCTGGAAACTGCTTCCACAGCCCCACGGACACAGACTAAGACGGAAAATCAGAGACCTCAGTCCCCCGACCGCTTCGCCCTAGGTCACCAGTCTCGGGAAGAAACCGGTAAGACTTACAAAGGACTAGACAACGGTGTGCAAGATGGAAAGCGAAGCACAGAAAACAAGGTGGCTTGAGAAGCAGGATTTTTGTTTTAAAGAACAAGACAAATGTACTGCTTCTGGAACCAGAGCTGGGAGTCAAAGAAAAGCCCTCAAGGCTGGTCTTGAAAGGCGACGATGAAGGGAAAGATCTAGAGGTCCTTTAGCTGTTACACCATACATAAAACTCAGCAAAAAAAAAATGGATTAAAGGCCTGAATGTAAGACCCAAAACAGTAAAACTCCTAGAAGAAAACACAGGCAGTGCACTCCTTGACATGGGGCTTGGCAATGATTTTTTTGGATCGGACAACAAAAAGTGAAGGCAATAAAAGCAAAAGTAAACACGTGCAACTACATCAAATTAAAAGGCTTCAACATAGCAAAGAAAACCATCAAGGACATGAAAAGATGTCATACAGAATGGGAGAAAATATTTGCTAGTCTTATATATGATAAGGGGTTAATACCTAAAATATATGAAGAACTTACACAACTCAATACAAAAAAAAAAAAAAGATTTAAAAATGGACAGAGGAACTAACTAGACATTAAAAAAAAAGACATCCAATGGCCAACAGGTGCACAAAAAGGTCCTTAGCACCACTAATCAGGGGACTGCAAATTAAAACCACAATGAGACGTCGCCTCATGGAGAATGGCTATCATCCACAAGAAAAGAAATACATGTAGGTGAGAATGCGGAGAGAAGGGAACCCTTATGTACTGCTGGTGGGAGACGATGGGTGCCTGGGTGGCTCAACTGGTTAAGTGTCTGACTTCCGCCCAGGTCATAATCTCACAGTTCGTGAGTTCGAGTCCCACATCAGGCTCTGTGCTGACAGCTCAGAGCCTGGAGCCTGCTTCCGATTCTGTGTCTCCCTCTCTCTCTTCCCCTCTCCTGCGCATGCTCTGTCTCTCAAAAATAAATAAACATTAGGGACATCCGACTGGCTCAGTTGTTTAAGCGTCCGGCTTCAGCTCAGGTCATGATCTGACGGTTCATGGGTTCGAGCCCCGCATTGGGCTCTGTGCTGACAGCGAGCTCAGAACCTGGAGCCTGCTTCAGATACTGTATCTTCCTCTCTCTCTGACCCTTCCCTGTTCATGCTCTCTTTCTCTGTCTCTCAAAATAAAAAAATTTAAAAAATTAAAAAACATAAAAATAAATAAATAAACAAACATTAAACAAATAAAAAAAATAAAAAGGGAATGTAAACTGGTTCAACCACTATGGAAAACAGTACAGAGGTTCCTCAAAAAATTACAAATAGAATTACCAGGCGATTCACCAATCCCACACCTGGTACTCATCCAAAGGAAACGAAAATAGGATATCAAAGAGACAGCTGCATGTCCATGATTGTTACAGCGTTATTCACAGCAGCCAAGTTGTTTGGTTTGGAAACAGCTTAAGTGTCTGTCATCGATGAATGGATTAAAAAACGATGTGGTAGGGGAGCCTGGCCAGCTCCGTCAGTAGAGCATGCACGAGTTTGAGCCCCATGTTGAGTATAGATCTAAGTCTAAAAAATGTAGTATATATACACAGTAGATTAGTATTAAATCTATTTATAGATTTAGTTTCTATATTATGAAAATATTATTCAGAAATATAAGAAAAAGATATCCTGCCATTTTTGACAACATCAATGGACCTTGAAGGCATTATGCTAAGTGAAATAAGTCAAGGAAAGACAAATACTGCCTGATACCATTTATACGCAAAATCTAAACAAGCCAAACTCCTAGAAACAAAGACTAGAATGAAGGTCACCAGGGGCTGGAGTATAGGGGCAAAGGGAACATGTTGGTCAAAGAGAAGAAACTTCTAGCGGTGGGATGGAAAAGTTCTGGGGATCTAACCATAGTGACTATGGTTAGCAACATTGTATCATATCCTTGAAAGTTTCTAAAAACGTAGATCTTAAATGTTCTCACCACAAAAAGAAATGGTAATTATGTGATGCAATGCAGATGTTAGCTAATGCTATGATGTAATATATAAATATATAAATTCAACACATTGTACACTGTGAGCTTATACAATGTTGTATGTCAATTACATCTCCATAAAGCTGGAAAAAAGTTTTTAAAAAGATGTTTATTTCCCAGAAAAAAAGAAAAAGAATATGAAGGTCTTCGTGCTAAATGACCTGGCACTGGGGATTGACAATTAAAAGTACAGTTGACCCCCGGGGCGCCTGGGAGGCTCAGATGGTTAAGCGTCAAACTTCGATTCAGGTCATGATTTCTCCATTCATAAGTTCAAGCTGTGTGTGGGATTCTGTGCTGACAGCTCAGAGCCTGGAGCCTGCTTCAGATTCTGTGTCTCCCTCTCTCTGCCCCTCCCTCACTCGTACACAGTCTCTTTCTCTTTCTTACTCTCTCTTTTTCTCTCTCAAAACATCAATAAACATAAAAAAAAAATTAGGGGCGCATGGACAGCTCAGTCAGTTGAGCGTCCGACTTCAGCTCAGGTCATGAACTCCAGGTTCTTAGGTTCGAGTCCCATGTCAGGCTCTGTACACACAGCTCAGAGCCTGGAGCTTGCTTCAGATTCTGTCTCCCTCTCTCTCTGCCCCTCCCCTGCTCACACTCTGTCTCTCTCCCTCTCAAAAATAAATAAACATTAAAATTTTTTTTCTAAAAAAATTTTTTTTAATTACAGTTGACCCTTGACCAACATGGGTTTGAACTGTGTGGACCCCCTTGTAGATGGAGTTATTCAATAAACACAGTATAAAGCTGTAAATGTATTTTCTCTTCTTTATGATTTCCTTTACAATATTTTATTTTGTCTAATTTATTGTAAGAAGACAGTGTATGATACATATGGCATACAAAAGATGTTGGTCAACTGTTCATGTCATAGGTAAGGCTTCTAGTCAACTCCAGGCTGTTAGCAATTGGGGAGTTATGCACAGATTCTTGCCTACACAAGGGATCGGCACCCCTAACCCCCACATTGAAATCAAGCAGGTCTTCATACATAATGGCTCAGCACAGCATAGTGGGAAAGAGGCTATAGGACAGACTCTAGAACTTTCCAGCTTCATTACTTTGACTAAGATGTCTGAATTTTCTGAGCTTCCATTTGCTGCTTATTAAATGGGGATAATAATGTGACAAAAGACTTTTGTAAGAATTATAAATGATAGACACAAAGCACTTAGTGCAGTGTCTGAAGCAAAGTAGTGTCTCCATAAATCCCAGGTTTCATGACCATAATCTTTAAGGCAGGAAGGGCGCATGGGTGGCTTAGTCCAGGAAGTGTCCAACTCTTGATTTAGGGTCAGGTCATGATCTCAAAGTTCATGGGTTCAAGACCCACATTAGGCTCTGAGCTGGCAGCACAAAGCCTGCTTGTGATTCTCTCTCTTCTTCTTTCTTTGCCCCTCCCCTGTGTCTCAAAATGAATAAGCAAGCCTTTTAAAAATTATTTTTAAAAAATAGGCACACCTGATTGGCTCAGTTGGTCAAGCATCTGACTTCTGCCCAGGCTATGATCTCCTAGAGCTTGCTTCAGATTCTGGGTCTCCCTCTTGCTCTTCCTGCCCCTCTCCCACTCGTGCTCTCTCTCTCATTCTCTCTCTCTCTCTCTTTCTCTCTCTCTCTCTCTCAAAAACAAACATTTAAAAAGGTTTTTTTAATTATTAAAAAATAAAAATAAACATGCCAATTCCTGAGCCCACAACCAACTACTGAGCCCACTGAACCAAAAATGGGACCCCCAAATCTGCATTTTTTAACACTTTTCCCAGGTTCTTCTTAGATAAGAATCTGAAACCTGAAAATTTCAAAAATATGGTGGGGATCAGAGAAATTAAGACAAAGGTAACAGGTAAGGGGCAAGGTGGATGGGGGCGGGGCTCCCTACGCTGCAGCACCAGCAGCACCACTACCAAGACGTTATTTGCCAGACTTTTCTAAACACTTCCCACATAACAGGTTTTAACCGTCACAACAGCCCCAGGAAATGTGTCCTACCATTATTCCCACATTTCAGATGAAGAAACTGAAGTTCAAAGAGATCACGTAACATAGCTAAGACCATATGGCGGTTTAAGGGTGAAGGTACAAATCAAACCCAGGCAGGTGATTTCCATCGGACAAGCCCTCGGCCACCCCAGGAAGATACATCTCAGCACTGTCACATGTGCTCCCGTCAGCCCCACTAAGTATGTCACTATGAACACAAGTGTGGGAATCCCCTCCTGTTTGCTTCTGACTCTCCACTACAAACACAACTGCACACCCATGTCTGCCCCATTATGGCAGCGCTCCAGCCACGTGAATCCGCTGACTGCAAGCCCCACAGGAGCAGGCCATGCCTCTGTTTGCACCGAGCTGTCCGTGGAACAGCATGCCATAAATGGGAAGGCACCTGATAAAGAGCTGAGTAGTGGATACCAAAGGGCAGGCTTAGAATCCAATTCCGTAGGCTCTTCAAACTTCAGGAAGAAACATTTGCAACTCCACAGCTCACCCATGAAAATTCTTTCAAGTTCCATATATATAAATGTCATCTAACCCAAAAACATAGCTTCTCCTACTTCTGAGGATCTTCAGAGGCTACCCTTTAAAACATAATCATTGCCTTAAAGCCAGAATGAAGTTCAGTTGGTGCTTACTGCATACCTACTGTGTGCCCAGAACTACGTGAGCAGTGTGACCGGTGCTTTTCAGCATCACGTTGTAGGTGCTTCATCAATGTTTGACAGACTCTCCGACTTTCACATGAGGACCCCAGTCAAAGGGAGATGAAACAGTCTCAGATGATTTAAGAATTTACAAATCTCAGACCCTGGGCCTCAGGGTGTAAGGTCAATGTCGTCTCCACCAGGAAACACAGAGATGGTTTAGGAAACAAAGAGTGTAACACAAAAGCACAGAAAGCTCTAAGCAGATCTTCTAACTACAACGGTTTCCATTTTATTCCAATCCTACGTAACCCAAAAAAATAATTTTAAGCTTACTGTGCCTTATGTTCCATTAGTACTTATGTTCTCTTGACTGGATTCATTTGAATTCATTTTCAAAGGGCATTTTTTGAGAAAGGTGTCAAGTCATTTATTCAAATGCTCTCTCCATATATCCTATTCTACCTTAAATTTGCATTAGTTTCAAATACGGGAAAAACACATCTAAAATTTGACAGGGAAAACACCAAAACAACATTTAATACAATGGTTTATCATGACATTAATTCATGGTCCATTTATCAAATGCTGATAATGGATCGCAGTGATGACTACACGGACAGGGGATGATGAATTCTACCTTCCCAAGTGTAGGCTGGACCTAGTGACTCACCCCTAATGAATAGAATATAGCGGAAGTGAAAGGGATGTCACTTCTAAGACGAGGGTACAAAAGACCGAAGCTATTTGCTGGCACGCACGTGGCCTTGGGCTTGCTACTCTGATGAAGCCGGCTGCCATGTTGTGAAAAATTCTATAGACAAGCCCACGTGAGAAGGATCACAGGGCGCCTTGACCAGCAGCCAGAGAGGAACTGAGGGCCTCAGTCCAGTCCGTCATGAGCTAAATCCTGCCTACCACCGTGTGAGCGGGCCAGAAGCAACTCCTTTCTAGTCAAGAGCTCAGACGACTGCAAGCTGGTTGGAGTTTCTGAAGTGGAGGACCCCGCTTAGCCACACCTGGATTTCGGAGCCACAGAAACTGTGACATAATACACGGGATGTGTGTTCTAGCCCTAACCTCATCACTGGGGTAGTTACACAATAACAGAACTAACACGGCAGGCCTTTGTCGCCTGGTCCCGTCCGCCGTAGGACCATAGCCGGCATCAGCTGCAGCCGCAGTGAACATTCCATGTGAACTCAGACCCACCTCCAGCGGGTAGAATCCCGCCCACAGCATGCACAGCACTGCCTCCCACCTTCCAACCCGGGGCTCACTTCGGTGCCACACGATCCCTGGGCTGAAAGAGCAAGGAATTTAATGGCTCTGCTGTCACCATACAGAGGGAACCCCAAGCAGGTGGATGAATGCCCGAACTTCCACCCTTCAGACGGACAGTTTAAAAGGCCTTCTGCACACGGGTCAGGAAACTGCCAATGAGGCAGCGGACTTGAGCGGTCATTGCCAACAGCAGTAACGCTGATAAAAATCCTTAGGGGGTCCTTCTTCCCTTCCCTGGCTTGCTTCCCAGACCCCTCTGGTCATGTTTCCCATGATCGCCTCTCAAATAAACCACCTGCATTTGAAGTCTTGTCTTACGCTCTAATATTGGAAAAACCATGTTAAGACCATGCTGACTGAACTGTCCACTTGGTAGGATTCCCGCAGGAAAAATGGTTTACAGAGAGCAAAGGGTGGGAGAGGGGAAGAAATGTGGGTCATATTTGGGGGACGGCAAAAGGGATAGTTTGCTGAGGACAAAGTTTAAAAACTTGTCCAAAAGATGTGGGTCTCTTGGTGATATGCAGATTCCATACTCTATATCAATTCTTAAAGAATCCAAATCCTGGGAAGAAGCCTGGGGGTGTATGTTTGGGAAACAGTGGGTCTGTGAAGTCTGGGCCTGTCGGGGGTAGGAGAGAAACGAATAGAGCCAATCTGGTCAAAGCCATGCTTACGAAGAACGTCAAAGGTGTCCTTAAAATACTGGAACGAATTCTGAAAGCAACAGGGAGCCATTGAGGATTTGTGAGCAGAGGACTATGATGATTTAGGCATTATGAAAAAGGGGCAGTAAGCCATAAACAGATTTCCTAAGGCATGAGTTTGGTGAGCTATGATATCAGGGATATGAAGGCCAATGTAGAAGTTATTGCAAGAGTTCAGGTGATGTGGAAAAGAAATTCAGCAGAGATAATTGACCAAAAAGAAAAAAAAAAAGAATAGCATTTTATAAAATCAGCCTGAAATTTAAATTAAATAAGCTCGCTTCACAACCTTTTCCTCTCTGTACTACCTTCAGACTAGGTTTGTAGGGCCTCTGTGCATTTCTTTATCATTCTTGGCATGCAGTATTAATCTCTTTCTGGTAATTAATTACCATTACATTACTCTCCAAGTTATAGAATTTTCTCAGGGGAAAACTCTACTGTGCACTTAAAAAATGGAGGGTTATTTATGTAGCTGGACCGCTTGGAAACATTTACATTTTTCCTTTATGATGATTAAAGCCCGATGCAAATAGAGTTTTTAACGCGGGTTCCAAACATATTTTTTTATGGGTATAATTGGAAGTTTGACACTTACCTGAGTGTTAGTTTGGAAGTGAAGCAGATTTTCTAATTAAATCAAAGAAGAAATTCATTACCGCTTTAAAACACAATGTTAAAGCAAAAAGAAAGAACAAATCCCAGCACGGTTTTTGTCTGGGCTGTGTTTTGCTCACGTATTTGTTTGTTGGGCAAAAGGATTGAACCGTAAACTATCAAAAGAGATTGTCCACAGTCTTAAAGACAAATTTTATTGTTGTTGCTATTTTATTTTTTAATGTTTATTTACTTACTGTGTGTGTGTGTGTGTGTGTGAGAGAGAGAGAGAGAGAGAAGGAGGGAGGGAGGGAGAGAATGCACATGCAGATGAGGGGTAGAGAAAGAGGGAGAGAGAGAATCCCAAGCAGGATCCACATCGTCAGTGCAGAGCCTGATGTGAGGCTCAAACTCATGAACTAAGAGAGCACAACTTGAGCCAAAATCAAGAGTAGAATGCTTAACTGACTGAGCCATGCAGGCACCCCAATTGTTACTATTTTAATAACAAAGTCATCCTCTCTCTCTCCCATTTTGTTGCCCTTCCTCTTTTCCCTTTCTCTCGTTTTAGAACACTTGGAAGTATAAGACACAAAAATATCAATTTAACCTCAAATGAGATGCATCTCTTAGGCACATCCGAGTACAATGTAAGAATGAGGACTGTAGAGTATGGAGTTGGCCCGATTAGCTTTCATCTCAGCCATGATGTTTGCGTGCTGTGTGCCCATGGACAAGCATAGTTGATTTTGACCTCAAGGGATATCTATAAACGTTGAATTAAACGACATGGAAGAGACTCTTGGAGGAAAGCCTGATGTCCAGGAGCACTGCACCTGTATCGTACCTCACACCATGCCACAGAGGCAGCTCACCACCATCTCTGCTGCGGGCAGTAGCAGAGGAGGCCTCAGGGCACATGGGCTCCTCCACGTTCTGTTATGGCTGCTTTGTTCATAGATTCTTCTCCACCACCCTTACGAATAACGTTGAGTCCCCACCATCAAGCATTCAAGGTCTACCAGGATAAATGGGAGTGTGTATGTTTACTGTAGAATGAGGGAGCTTAGATCTTGCATGAATCCTCCCACCTTTATTTGCATGGAAATAGGTTGTGCTTCTGTTCCCACCTGATTCAGAAGTTCTTGTCTCCTCATTTATCTGTTGCAATGGATACTGAAATTAAGCAGTATCTTATTGGTCCTTTCAAAGTGATCTAAGTGGGGGTAAGGGAACAAGATACTGCTATTCTTGTAGTCGAATTGGATTATTCTTAGAACAGAGCTGAATCAAGAGGATCCACATCCTCTCCTGTTGCCCGAGAACATC